>JAZKJV010007977.1:0-451249 GCA_037367405.1 Ottelia alismoides
TTTGGATAAGATTTTGGCGGAGCTCGGAGAGGGCCCCTGCTGTGGAGCCTGCTCCCGAGCCAGTGCCCGTGCCAGTTAATGTGGAGGCAGATGAAGGGGTTGAGGAGGTTGGTGTATCAAAACCTAGTAAGAAGAAGAAGAAGGGGAAGAGTGGGAGGACGGCAAAGGAGGAAGAGGATCTGGATAAGATCTTGGCGGAGCTTGGGGAGGCTCCGAAACCAGTGGCAGAGGCTCCGGTGGTGGCTGCTCCCCCGGCGGAGCAGGTGGATGCCGGTGATGCGGAGGAGAAGGAGGGTGAAGGGGAAGCCGGGGAATCAGCTGCTGCGAAGAAGAAGAAGAAAAAGAAGGAGAAGGAGAAAGAGAAGAAGGCGGCAGCAGCTGCGGCAGTGGAAGAAGTGAAGGTGGAGAAGGAGATGCCGGTCAAGGGTAAGGTTTTGGACAAGAAGATGCCTAAGCATGTCCGGGAGATGCAGGAGGCACTTGCGAGAAGGAAGGAAGCGGAGGAGAGGAAGAGGCAAGAGGAGGAGGAGCGGTTGAGGAAGGAGGAGGAGGAGAGAAAGCGTTTGGAAGAACTGGAGCGGCTTGCGGAGGAGGCGAAGAGGAGGAAGAAGGAGAGGGAGAAAGAGAAGCTCTTGAAGAAGAAGCAGGAGGGTAAGCTGTTGACAGGGAAGCAGAAGGAAGAGGCAAAGAGGTTGGAGGCCATGCGAAATCAGATTCTGGCACGGGTTGGTGATGCTGCATTGATGGATTCTGCGGCAGAGGTGAAGAAGAGGCCGAAGTATACCAGTAAGAAATCCAAGACCTCCCAATCGAAGAGTGCGGAAGCAGAAGAGACTACAGAGAGCAATCAAGATGTTCAAAGCGAGACTGCAGGAGCTGAAATCGATCAAATTGAAGACGTTCTTATAGTTGACGAGCCGGCCCCCCCCGGTGGAGGATAAAGTGGAAGTATCTCAAGTTCAAGAGGACGAGGATGAAGATGAAGATGAGTGGGATGCCAAAAGTTGGGATGATGTCGATGTGAAATTGCCTGCTGTAAATGCTTACGCTGGAGAGGATGAAGACGAGAAGGAAGAGGAAGAACCGGTGAAGCCCGCGGTAAAGAAGAAACCGGTTGTCTCCATTACGCAGGCTTCGGTTGAGCCTCAACAAACAACAAGTTACCGGCAAAACCAGCAGTAAAGGTGGATGTTGCTCCACAAACACCTCCAATGAGTGATAGAGAGGTTGCTCAGAAAGCCGATTCTGCTGCTGGAAACAAGCAGCGGAAAGATGCCAATGCAAAGCAAGAAACAGATACTTCAGATGCTGCCTCCACCTCGAGCAGCATTGATCTTAGATCTCCCATTTGTTGCATTCTTGGGCATGTTGATACAGGGAAGACAAAACTTCTGGATTGCATAAGGGGTACTAATGTTCAAGAAGGAGAAGCTGGAGGAATCACTCAACAGATTGGTGCTACTTACTTCCCCACCGAAAACATCAGGGAGAGGACAAAGGAGTTAAAAGCAGATGCAAAGCTGAGAGTTCCTGGTTTGCTTGTAATTGATACCCCTGGTCACGAGTCATTTACTAATCTGCGATCAAGAGGATCAAGCTTGTGTGATATTGCTATTTTGGTTGTGGACATTATGCACGGCCTTGAGCCTCAGACTATAGAATCCATCAATCTTCTGAAAAGTAGGAATGCAGAATTTATTGTTGCCTTGAATAAGGTGAGTTGGCATTTTTTCATGTAGGTTTACTTTAATATGCTTTCTGCGTCTCAAAGATACCGTTGCATTTGTTGCATTTTTGAAGATCGATAGGTTGTATGGATGGAAAAGATGCCCTAATTCACCGATAGTGAAAGCTCTCAAGCAGCAATCTGATGATGTGATGAACGAGTTCAAGTTCCGTACAACTCTGGTGTTAAAGAATTATACACTCTCTTCTTTTCGTTGAATGCTATATATTCATCAGACCTTTTCATAATGTTTATTTATTTTCTTCCCTTTTTATCAGATTATTACTGAGTTCAAATTCAAGGCTTGAACACCGAACTTTACTACAAAAACAAAGACATGGGGGAGACATCCAGTATTGTACCAACAAGTGCAATCAGGTAACCATGGATTACATCTCTATTTTACGTAATGTTTTCCTGTTGCAAATACAACAAATTTCTATATTTCGAGTGATTCATATCAGCTCAGACTGAAACTATATTTTTTTAACTTTTGCAGCGGGGAAGGAATACCTGATCTTCTTTTATTGCTAGTGCAATGGGCACAAAGAACCATGGAAAAGAAGCTTACCTTTGTAGATGAGGTTCAGGTACTTTATTTCTGACTTCTTTAACCTATTAGTCATCTTTTGCTTCTTTAGAAAGTCCCTTAGATAAGTCTTTACTTATGTTAAGAAAACTGCTGGGTAGTCCCGAAAGAGGAAGGGGCATGTGCATCCAACTGCAGTTTGGTGATATCAATACTGTGTAGTATTGAAAGTGGACCGGGCATCCAACTGCAGTTTGGTGATAATTGAGCTTGAAGAAGAGTTGTACTTTTGTTGCTTGCTCGTATCCTCAAATTAGACAGGCGGTGGTGTCAACAAGATTATGTTTCTTTGCTAGATGTGAGAAATTCATGATGCATATTTGCTTCTGGCATGCTGCTATGGCTTCGAGATTTGGCCGAGCTCCGCTACTAAGGGCCTGTTTGGTTGCTGGGTTGGACTGGGTTGGGTTGGGGTACACTGGTGTACCCCTCCTTCCAACCCCCTTCCAACCCTCTCAATCCTCCTCACAATTTACTATTCACAAGGGTACATTTTACTATTCACAGGGTACCCCAACCCAACCCAACCTAGTCCAACCCCAGCAACCAAATAGGCTTTAAGTGTTACTTGAATATACGGCCCGATAAAAACTGGAACTGTTTATCTCAGGCTTGGACCGGAGATTGTGGAGAAATTGGAGATCACATGTGAAAAAGGCGGGAGTGAAGTAGGGGGATCCCCGTGGTCATGGAAGGCCGTATCCCGATATATCGGCGATATATCGGTATCGACAGGTCACCGATATATCGCCGTTATGTCCGATATCGGGTATCGACATGCAGAAAAGGGGAGCTGAATCCCGATGTCAGCGATATGGCGTTGATATATCGGCGATATATCGGTATCGACATGGTACCAATATCGATACCGATATCGATATGTCCTTCCATGCCCGTGGTTGAGGAACCGATGACAGAGGAGCCATGATTGGAGCGGGAGTAATCAGACACTGCATATGTAGACACTGCATTTGAGGTTTCTAGGCTTTATTTATAGTTCGGTGTTAGTTTCTATTACACCAGAAAGGGATGGTGACCATGTAGACGGGAGTTCTAGAAGTGATGAAAGTGAATCATCCCTTGAAGAGTTTTGAATATGTTAAGTAGCTTCCACACCCACACCCCTGCATTGTTAATTAATGACAAATGAATGGTTTCATTCAATGTTGGTCTCTACATGAAAATGCAACCACCCTCTGTAAACTTGAATGATTTATCCTTATACATGGTTGCTAATTAATGGGGAATGGATAAATCTTGGTTGGGTTGAGAATAGTCTTGACATGATGGTCCCACAGCAGACAAGGCACCGACAAGAGAAATTGACATCCATTAGATACCATTTCTATGATAAAAGAAGTACGCCATTCATTTGTCACTATTTTTGAACTCGATGTTTTGAAGTAGGGTCAAAGAACAAAAATTACGGGCTTTCTTCTTGTCACTTTGGCCAAGAGTAACAATCATGGAAGGCCGTATTGATATCGATATCGTTTCGGTCCGCCCGAAAATGGATATATCGGGATATATCGACGATATCAGTGGAAATGTCGAAAATGGCGCAAAAAATCATTTTTTGACATTTTTTCAGAATTAAGGTCATCCAAGATTTTAAAACAACAAATAACGTAGAAATGCACACTTATCGGTCCATTTATAAACTATATATCGCACATATCGATATCGCACATATCGATATTAATATTGATTCTTGATTTATAAATATTGAAAATGTATTTCATTCAAGTTCTTATAACGTGAAATACTACAAATATACACCTAGAAAATACATATAGATCATTTATGAGGACTGTGATCCTTATAATGCACATATCGGTCATATCAAACATATCGTTGATATTGTTAGTTGTTTACTACTATATATATTGAAAATGGAGTTCATCCAAGTACTTTGATCACTAAATAATTTACAAGTGTACTCTTACTCTCTTAGATAACACATATCGATCATCTATGAACCTTATATCGCATATATCGATACAGTTGTACTGTTAGTTGTTGACCTATATATATATTGAAAATGGAGTTTATCCAAGTTCTTAGATCACTAAATAACTTACAAATATACTCTTCGATCACACATATCGATCATCTATAAAGCTTATATTGCATATATCGATCATTTCGAACATATTGATATTAATGTTGATTCGTGACTTATATTTTTTTTTGAAGAATTGACTTACAGATATTGGAAATGGATTTCATTCAAGTTTTAAAACATGAATCAACTTGTAAATATACACCAAGTTGAAGAACCATTGTATGCACCCTCCTGTCGCACCATACCCTACCAGTACGGGGGTCTCGCTGCCCGATCAGCGAGGCTGGGGGGGCTAGCCGCTGGGGGGGTCCAGGTTGGCCCCCCCTTGCGGGGGTGCGGGTGTAGCGCCCCCGACTCGGAACGAAGTATATAAATCATAAATTGTTTTAATACTAAGTGTAGCTAGATAGGTAGTGGAATCAAGCTTGCATGAATAATAACATTCATATATAGGGATATTGACGAAATATCGGCGATATCGGTCGATATCTTGTATTTTTTGTACTGAATCCGGTCATTTTTGACCGATATGGGCCGATACGGCGATATATCACGTTGAACAAAAAAAGTGCTCTGCTGCAGGGACCCTGATCTCAAGTGTCGAACATTCTGTTGGAGTTGTTGTTGCATGTTTATATTGATTTATTGTTTAAGGGATGTAAGTTGGGCCTGATTCTGGATGAGGGTATCTATATGAGCAGGCTGGGGAGAAAATTGAGTAGAACCAGAAGATGGTCTTGACAGAATCTGAGTTGGTTTCCCTTGAGGTACCAATGCAAAATTTAGGTGATCTGATTGCCGCTCTGGTCTCTGTTCGTCGCCGTTTCTATGTTTTTTAGTATTTCCGTCAGTTTGGTGGTTTGGTCTGTGTTGGCAAGTGATGCAAGAGTATGGTAATTGACGTCGGTTTGGGTCAAGTATGCACTGTCTTTTCGGTGCTTTGTGGAACTCTTATGAACTAAATAAGATGCAATGAATATGGTGAAGTTCGGGTAAAAAAAATTTAGGTGATTTCACCATTCTGGATTATATGAAGTTGAATAGATTATTCATGTGCCTATTTACTCAGCAAGTTTCTTTCTGATCAACATATGAAGATGCGTGATTCGATGCCCATTTTTACAATGTCACATCCTTTTCCATTTAAAAAAGTAAAATGAAATGCATGTTTCTCAGAATATACATGGCATACAGGCCCCTACCTATGGATTGATAAGAAGCATATTTAATATTTGGTTAAGTTGTCTTGAGTTGACACAGAGTTGACTTTATCTAGCTTTTGGTAAGATAATGTCCTCGTCGACCTTGTTGTAATCATCATGAATTTAATAGAGACACCTGGCCGGTTTGTTTGATCATAAGCTTGCATAGAAACTTGATTATGAGCATTCCGGCGATGATATCATTTGATCAGTGCTAATTTCGTGGGTGAAGACTTATTCCGTGTTCCATTAACCCATTGACTCTCTTCCTGACCAACAAGGGAAGATGCTTGGTTCTTATGAGATATTTTTCACCCCCATTTACCCAATGAGACTCTTTCTGGCCAGCACAGGGAAGATGCTTGGTTCTCAAGCAGAGCCTGCTTCAAAAATCGAACAACAGCCTGTGAATTGAGAATAGCAGAATTTATATTTTGGTTTAGCTGTTTAAGTTATTTTGAGACAAAGTCAATGCTGGCGGTTAAATTCCATGATGGGCTTGTAGGAATTATCCTAAATTTGATAGAGATGCTTCAAAAATCGAACAACAGCCTGTGAATTGAGAATAGCAGAATTTATATTTTGGTTTAGCTGTTTAAGTTATTTTGAGACAAAGTCAATGCTGGCGGTTAAATTCCATGATGGGCTTGTAGGAATTATCCTAAATTTGATAGAGATGCTGATGCAGCATAAAATTAAAATATAGGGCATGATGTTTTTTAATTGGGATATTTACACCCATAACCCTGAGTAATCTCGTAATTACCCCAGAAACCCTCGGTAATCACGGATTACATCCAAGACCTTGAATAAGTGTTCCGTTTTACACACGTAACCCTCCGTTAGTTTTGATCATTGACTCAACCCGAGTAATGAGTTAATCTAACCAATCCTAAATCTAACGGCTCATGTTAATCAAAAATAAAAAATAAAAAAAACCCACCCCCTACCTTCTTCCTCCTCCAGCGCATCCCCCTCTCCCTTCTTCTTCCTCCCACCCGCCCCACTCCTGTCAACCACCTCCCCCTTCCTTCTTCCTCCTCCAGCCCCCGCCCCTTCACCGACGCCGCCGTGAGACCAAGGTGAGCAGGTGCACGCCACCCCCCTCCCGTTACTTCCGCCACCCCCCTCCCTGCAACCCCTGTAGGATTCCCCCTCCCCCCGCAACCCCGCCCCGGCACCCCGACTGCCTGCAAGACCGGCACCCCCGCCCCCGCAAGAGCCCCTTCCAAACCCCGCGACCCCTCTCCGGTACCCACGCCTGCAACCCCCCTCCCTGTAACCCCTGCCCCGACCGCCTGTGAGACACATCCCCCCGCACCCCCGCCCGCCCCTGACTACCAGCAAGCAGCCCCGCTCCGGCACCCCCGCCCCCACAAAAGCCCCCCAGCACCCCCGCTCCGACGCCAAGAAGAAGGTCCATGACCTCATCGACAAGTTCGCCGACCGCGACCTCCGCGCCCTCGGCATCGCCAGGCAAACCATCCCCAAGAAGAGCAAGGAGTCACTAGGAGATGCATGGCAGTTCCTGGGACTCCTCCCCCTCTTCGACCCACCGCGCCACGACAGTGGGGAGACCATCCGCCGGGCACTCAACCTCGGCGTCAACGTCAAGATGATCACCGACGACCAGCTCGCTATTGCCAAGGAGACCGGGCGCCGCCTCGGCATGGGCACCAACATGTACCCCTCTTCCACCCTCCTCGGCGACCAAGGTTTGAAAAAACGAAAGGCGGAACGAGGCGGTCTCCTTGGAATCGAGGCGAGGCGTAGCCTCGACGCGGTCGAGGCGTAAGCCTCAGTTTATATAGAAAAATATGTATAAAACTACAATTAGATATATCTCTATGTAATTATATGTTCTCTACCCAATATATAATAATTTACACTACAAGATATGATGAAATAATAAAGATAAGAACCCCAAAATAGAAGAGAGAACATCTATACATTTCTACAAATTTTCATCCAATCAAAGAGGAATTCATTGACTATAGATATTATGAAAGAATTAAATAATACATATGTGTTTATGAAATATTGTTTTAATTAAAAGTATGACTAATACATCGAAGAAGATTATTTTATGTGTCTAACATATAATATATGATCGCACGAGAAACCATGAATCATATCCATTTCGAGCAAATCTTTGAAATATTTTTGTAATTAAAAGTTCGATTAAATATATGTCGAAGAAATTTATGTTGTGTCTAATATATAATATAAGGCAACATGAGAAACCATGAACCTTATCCATTTTGTTTTGCTTGATATATTGCAAATCTTGTTAAGTTACAATTATTGTTTAATTTAATATTCATGAATTCATTCATTAAGAGTGAAATAGTAAGAATTTGCCAAAATAGTTGGATACATTAATCGTAAATATCAAGTTATGGGCATGAAATAAACATCATATTTAGGCATTCATCTTATATAGTCATTATCCTAAATAAACATATATTTATAAGCTTCTCAAACTACTAAATAAACCATTAAAATAATAAAAAATACTTCAAAAAAAAAGCAAAAACGCCTCACGAAGCGCCTCGACCGCCTCGACCACTCGAGGCGCACGCCTCACAGGACTGGTCTGAGGCGTAAGCCTCGAGGCTAAAAGGGACCGCCTCACCTCGAGGCGTACGCCTCGACCGCCTCGAGGCTAGCCTTTTAAAACAATGTCAGCGACAACAAGGACACCGCCACCGCGTCCATCCCGGACTCTTGGAAGCTCAAGGAGATCTTCGCAACGGGGGTTGTGCTGGGGACGTACCTCGCCCTCATGACGATGGTTTTCTTCTGGGCTGCACGGGACTCCGACTTCTTCAGTGTAAGTGCTCAACATATATGCATGAGATGAGCATTACGTATACTGTGACTCCAATTAAATTAAAATCTTGGGATACGATGCAGAGGCATTTCGGGGTGAGACCCATTAACGAGAACGTAGACGAGCTGACAGCTGCCTTGTACCTACAAGTAAGCATTGTGAGCCGGGCTCTCATCTTCGTGACACGATCCAGAAGCTGGTCCTTCATCGAGCGCCCCGGTCTGCTGTTCGCCGCGATGGCGAGGAGGAAGGACCTCGCCGCGAGGTGAAGGACGCTCCATCACGGAAGCTTGATCACGAGGCGTTGCTCGCAACTGTCGGCTCCGACGAGCCAAATGCCTCCGCCAATGCCGCCGAAGCGCTGCTGCTTCCTCTGCATTCTGACGAGGTACAGAGGAGAAGAAGGAATCGAAGAGGGAGAAATGGAGATAAATATGGAGATGGTTTTTGGAGGGAAGGTTAAGGGGGAGGGGAGGGGAAGGGAGCAGTTGCGGGTTGCTAGCGGGTGCAAAACCTGGAGGTGGTGTGGTTCCCACCCACGAGGGCCATACGTGCGGTGCGCGATCCGGAGGAGAGGAGGAGACGCTCGGGTTCCATGCTCGCAGACGGGGACGGGAGGTCTTCACCGGGATGGAGAGCGGCACGCGACGAGGACGGGAGGTCTTCACCGGGATGGATAGCGGCACGCGACGCCGAAAGAGGTCTTCACGGGGATGTAGGGGGGTGACGGGGGTATTTTTTGAGAATGTGATTTTGTTTTAGGGGTAAAATTGTCATTAATGGATGGAACCTGTTAAAATTAACGGCTTAAATGGATGGAAGTTGACTCAGGGTTATGTAATGTAAGGGTTAAACATTATTCGGGGTTCTGGGTGTAATTCGTGCTTGCGCAGGGTTCTTGGGGTAATTACGAGATTACTCAGGGTTATGAGTGTAAATATCCCTTTTTAATTTTATTTACGTTTATTCGAGTCATAGCAATTTTATTTAAATAAATGAGATCGCAGGTGATCTCTAATTAGTTAGTGGTTTCAGTTTGAATTTCGAATTTTGAATTAGAGTCAAATTAGGATAATGTAGCTCGATTCAAATCAATTAAGATCGAGTTAGATTTTGTTTTTGGTTCTCTTTCTATTTTTGTAATTCCACTTCTACTATATAAAGAGGTTGGTAGCCTATTGTAAAGGACAGTTCAGATTATTATGAAAAATTGAGTTATCTCTCTTTGTCTCCCTATTTCTCTCTCCCTCAACGTGATCTTCACGATTCCCCTCCAAAATCCCACGTAGCCTACGTGTTTTCTCCTTCTTCCTCGCCTCTCTAAATTTCTTCCACCAAAATTATATTTTCCGCCGTTGCAATTTTTTATCTGCATCATTTGGTATCAGAGCATGGAAACCGAATCGTTCTTACGATTCGACGATCCTGTCGAGTATTGGCGTTTGCAACTCCATCTTAGTTGCATATCTCATGGTTCGCGGTCACGTGCGCGTCAACAAAAGTTTAATAAACGCCTTATATCAAGCTTCAAAGTACAAGAGTGGCTAGATGCGCAAATCGAGGAAGAATCGCTCGACGACGACAAAATTCAGATCGCTGTAGCTGCTGGCCAACTCGATTTTCGTTCAGAAAACGAAGGTATTTTCAGTCCCGAAGAATATTTTAGTGATGCAACTCTTGCGCAACAAAACTATGAAGATACAATGCCGATTTTTGATGAAGATCCTACGGGAAAAGAAGACGAATTTGTCGATTCCTGCGAGGTTGTTGTTGCTGTCCAGGAACGAAACTTCAAAAAAAAATGAGCCTAAATTTGACGAGTATCCTTCGGAGGGCACACGAGATGTTGTAGAGGAGAGATTTGCTCCACCACAACCCCTTTGTGAAGACACATTCCGCCTTCACCTCTCCCGATGGGGAGTTAGAAGAACACTCCACAAATGGAGGAGCTTAAGAAGATGCCAAGGCAAACCCCGCGCTCAGCCCTGCTGTAGAAGGAACCACTGCCCGCGCGGCCTTCGAGGTGGCCATGGCTGTTGTGGCGTGCACTTCAGGCGCGGTCTTCACCACGCACAAGAGCTGGGGTGGTATCACGGCCTCCCTCGGCGACGCCCGAGACCTTCCTTTCCAGGTTGCCGCCGCCGCTGGGGACCCTCCCATCTCCGCCACTCACGAGATGGTTGTGGTGGTATCCGCGGCTTGCACATGGCCTGCGCGCCTCCTATGCGCCACCTTCGCCGCCCGCGATGCTGAATCCGCTCGACCCCAAGCTCCCATCACCGCCGCCGCTACACACGTCAACTGCTTCTTCCACCTCAGTGCCGCCGTCGTCGAGATTTGAGAGGGAAAGAAACCCTAAAGGTGGGAAATGCCTCCTCAATCGGATCCCCTAATTTGAGGGGTGGGGTCTTTTGGAAATATTACAAGTACCCCCTTCCTCACAAGAGTTTTTTTCTAAAGGGACATTTGAAGAATAAGTTATGTTATGGAGATATTTTAAGTGAAGGGGTAGAACATTTGCAGCCATATCCCTTGGTGGAAAGAAATTTTAAACGTAACATGGAAAGGGATAAAAATTAGGAGGATTTACTCAACCAATCCAGATGAAATTCTCCGCTGATGGAATGGAGATTACGCAATTCGTCGGGAGACGATTTTTTTCAAGCGGAGGAGAATTGATGCAACATAAAATTAAAATATAGGGCATGATGTTTTTTAATTTTATTTACGTTTATTCGAGTCATGGCAATTTTATTTAAATAAATGAGATCGCATGTGATCTCTAATTAGTTAGTGGTTTCAGTTTGAATTTCGAATTTTGAATTAGAGTCAAATTAGGATAATGTAGATTTGAATCTCGATTCAAATCAATTAAGATCGAGTCAGATTTTGTTTTTGGTTCTCTTTCTATTTTTGTAATTCCACCTCTACTATATAAAGAGGTTGGTAGCCTATTGTAAAGGACAATTCAGATTATTATGAAAAATTGAGTTATCTCTCTTTGTCTCCCTATTTCTCTCTCCCTCAACGTGATCTTCACGATTCCCCTCCAAAATCCCACGTAGCCTACGTGTTTTCTCCTTCCTCGCCTCTCTAAATTTCTTCCACCAAAATTATATTTTCCGCCGTTGCAATTTTTTATCTGCATCAGATGCCCGATTGATTTGTGCAACCATAAGCATGTATGGAAGTTTGACTAAAACTTAAGAGGATTCTCTGGCAATGACACCACATGATTAATGCTAATTTGATAGGTCAAAAACATGTTCACTATAACCTGCTATGCTCTATGGATCTGAGTGTTGGCTTGTGAAGCATAGACATGTGTAGATAATGACAGTAGCAGAAATGAAAATGTTAAGGTGGATGCGTGGACACACATGTAAAGATCAGATTCGGTTGATGCAATCAGAAGGAAAGTTGGTATATCTCCGATCGAGGATAAGATGCGGGAAAACTGCTTAAGGTGGTTTGGTCATTTGCAAGGAAGGTCATCTGATGCATGGAAGGCCGTACCGATATCGGTATTGTGTCAATACAATATATCATCAATATATCGACGATATATTGACGCCATATCGCCGATATCGAATCGATTTCATGAAGAAAATGGCCTACCAAGGCCAAATATTGACCATATTCGACGATATATCGGTCACCTTTTGATACCAGTATATCGTCGATATATCGTGATATGGCCTTCCATTATCTGATGCAGTAGTTAGGAGATGCGAGTTTTGAGATGTTGAACCGGCTAAGAGAGGGCGATGAATGCCCAAGAAGTGTCGGAAGGAGACTATATGAAGGGATCTTAGTTTTTTGGATCTAAGTCCGAGATTGACCCAAGATAAATCTGAATGGAGGCAAAGAATCCATGTAGCCAACCCTACTTAATGTGGAAAGAGGCTTTGTTATTGTTGTTGTTGAAAAACATGTTCAAAAACATGTTTCACTATAGCATGGTGAATTAAGTGGTCAAGCTTTATTTTTTTGAAAAATCGAATGTAAATTGAGTTGTTACCTGGAGGCACATGGTACAACTTCTAGTTTTTTTTATTATCAGGTTGAAAAGAGATGCAAAAATTGAATTGAAAGGATGTCAAAACGTGTCTTAACATTGAGTAGGATTAATTCTACAAAATGAATAAAAGAGTGGAGGCTATTTTTGAATCTATTAATTTTTTGTATGACGAAAAAGAGCACAAGTAGTTTTATATAAAAAATAAGAGCATTGCACTGATGAATGTCCTGGACTGGATGGTTTTATATATTTTTTTCAAGGAGTTTGGGACTTGGTTATTGGGGAGGTAATGTACATGATCTTTGAGTTAGCTTTTGGTTATTGTGGGTTCAATCAATTGAATCATTTGTTTCTTTTTTAGCTGCTTAAGAAGGATGTTGCCACGAGAGAGGACTTTCAACCCATTGCATAGTCCAACACGATATATTTGATCGTTGATCATTGCTAAGTTGTTGACCAACAGATTGCGGGGTGTATTAGATGGGATTATCATGCCTGTTCAGAATGCTTTTCTGCCAGGGGAGATGGTGGACAATGTGGTTTTGGCTCATGCATAAGTCTAAGAGTGTTATGTGGAAGGCGGATTCTTCCAAGGCTTATGATTGTGTTGATTGACGATTTCTTTATGACTCGATGTATCAGTGGGGGGTTCCTACATGGATTACATGGATGAAGAGGTGTGTTACGTCCTCATCCCTTGTCGTTTTTGGTCAATGGCCAGCCTAGAGGGGATTCTTCTAGCCTTGAGGGGATTCTTATTTTTACATAGGGTGGTTCACAAAGTTGTGGGGATATGTCAGTGGACCATGATTTATTTGGTGTTGTTTCTGGACTATGGATTAAGACTGAACATTGCTTTGGGGCGGACACCATCGAGTGTTTCCCCCTACTTTTTAGACTTCAAAAAAAGACTGAACATTGCTAAATTGGAGTTTGTACCTTTTGGATTAAATGAAGGCAAGTTTTCCTTATGCGAGAACTGGTTGAGATCCCCACGTGCTTGTTTACCTTTGAGATATCTTGGTCCGTCGTTGGTTGGTGAGAGATTCGATTGATTGCTACAATTGATTGAAAAAATGGAGAAGATGCTAGCTAGTTGGGAATCCGCATGCTTATCCAGTGGAGGTAGATTGGTGTTGTCTTTTTTTGAAAGAGAAAAGGGTGAGAACTCGAGGTGGAACTCGCCATAAAAAATGCGTTAATATAGAACTAGGTAGGTCATACAAAAGTTCATGCCGAGGCAAGGAATCGAAAGTGGGCAAGTACATTCTCTGCATCGAAGTGTTAATTCCTAAAAATCAGCTAATTTCTCAGACGTCAGATATTCCATAGCAGGATAAAAGGAGGAGACGCATCTTCCTACAAGTTTCCACAAAACGATCTGATAGAACTCCAATATGCCGCGCTGTCGCCAGTCTTGAGCCAGCTAATTCTTACCCCTCTCAAACAAATTAATAAAGTACTGCACGTAAAAAAACAAATGATCTAAATCTTCAGATTTTCCCATGCATCTGTCACATTTTAAGTCACCGATGTATAGAAATGTCACTTCGAACCTTGGTAAGCATGCACCCATGTCTAACCGGCCAGAGAAATACTTTGATCCTCTATGGGATTTTGCAGCTCCAATTAATTCCGCAATCACGTGTAAAAGCATCTTGTCTTGTGACATTATTGTGAAAAAAGAAACGATATCCCTTCTTAACCAAGAATCTTTCGTTGCTCCAAATGAAATGATCTCTCCCGCTGTCAGCCCCCCAAAATCAGCTAAATCCATGAGACATGCAACTGAATCATTCACCCTCTACCTCCAGCCATCTAGACGTCACGTAAACAAAAAATCTGATAATTGAGAGCGCACTGTGAGGGGGTTAACACTCTCTCCAAGTCTCGAGGTCGGTCCAATTATCCATCCAGAATCAAAAGGAGCCACCATTACCTACTATTGGCCTCATAACCTTCTCCAATTGTGGGATATTGTGCGCAATCCCTTGCCAAAGCAAGGATGAGTGATGAATAGGTGTTGCCATCAACCAACCATCGATGACATAAATTTTCCGCAACAGTGTACACACCATATCCTCCCCTTTCCTCCACAATAGCATTACCAACTTTGTTAGGAGCGCCTTATTCATATTCTAGATCTTTATGTTCCCTAACCACCCTCCTTGGACGCATCACCAACATGGCCTCAAATTTCAGTAATTTCGGTCGAATTTCGATATCTTGTCAAAATCGAATTCTACTGAAATGGCCGAAATGATCGAATATGAGGGCCCTAGTACAAAAAATGACCGAAATGTCCAAAATTCTGATCAAATTTCGATCGAACTTCCATTTCGGCCTGTCACCGAAATGGTGACCGAAACCGACATTTAGGGCCTTGGTCACCAACTCCCAATCCACGAGATGAATTCCCCTCCTCTCGCTTCCCATCAGCCTGGAAGAAGTGTTTCATCAACTTCTCAATCTTTCCCCTCACCCCAACAGGAAGCAATCTAGCAGAGTAGGAAAATATAGGAATAGCAGAGAAGGTGTGCTCGAGGAAAACAGTTTTCCTCCTCTAAAGAGCGTGCATGTCTTCCAACTGACCAACTTACTTTCCAACATGTCAAGCACTATCTTTCATTCGGTTGCACGGAGACGACCAACAACCAGCGGGAGGCCAAGATATACGACATGTAAAGGACCACATGGACATCGCAATGCCTTGGACATCGCCTCAATATCATCCTGACTCAGCACGAAAGGAAAGCAAGCGGATTTTCTTTATTAAGCTGAAGGCCCGAGATATCACCAAAGATTTCCATAATGCATGATGTGCGACGTACATGTTCCAGATTACTATCAAGGAAGATCATGTCATCTCCATATTGGGGACTTGGTATCTTAATATCATCTTTGTGGTTGCCAATGGAAAAACCACCATCAACCACCTGTTTCAGCATACAAACACTCCTTAGGTATCCACAACAATCACAAACAAAAGAGGTGCCAAGGGACATCCTAGACGAACCCCACGCTAGTGTTGAAAGAAACACTCCTTAGGTCGACCACTTACCATCACAACATATGACGTTGTCGAGACGCATCTCTTCATCCAAGCAATCTGCAAGCTCAGAAACCCTCTCTTTTCCAAGGATGCCCGAAGAAAACGTTAATCCACAAAGTATTATGTTTCAGAGAAATCCACCTTCCATGCCACCCTTTCTCTCGATTTCTCTTCCAATCTAACAACATCTTGGAGGCGAGCTACCAACCATCCACCATAGTTCTCCCATGTACAAAGGCAAATTGTTCAGACAAGATAATTATATCAAGAACACATCTCAACTGATTCACTGGAATCTTGGCAATGACGAGGTAGATCCCATTGGAAAAAGTTCTCCACCCTACAAGCCATCTCCTTCAGCAAAAGAAATAACGAAGCCTTATTTGGTTGATCAAAACCATGATTCCCTTCCTTGAACTCTCACGTTGCCGCCAAAACGTCCCCCTTGAGAGTGTCTCGGAATTCTATGTAGAAGGATATAGAAAACCCATATGGCCCCAGAGCGCCATCCACGTTCAACTGAAACACAACCGTTTCTAACTTCCGTATCTGTAAATGGGTCCTCCAGAGTATTCCCCTGTGATGGGGGCAACATCTTGATCCCCTACCGCACCACTCCCAGCTTGAACGACTCCTTTTGCTGAAATGATATCCATCCAACCTTGAGATCATCGTACACCTCCACGTCGTCAATTGTGATAGAGTAAATGCAGTTTGACCGTCGTCGTCCATTGGCACTTATTAAAGAATCGAGTGTTGTTGCCCTCCTTCAACCACTTCTGACTCGATCGCTTCCTCCATTTAGCGTCCGTCTTTTAATCCTCTAAAAGAACCTCTTGTAGATGTGTAGTTCTTAATTGAATCTCTTCAGCTCTTAGCTCCCGCTCCTCCTCCAACAAATCAAGTTGGACCAGGGCCCTAAATGTCGGTTTCGGTCACCATTTCGGTATCAAACAAAACAAAATTTCGATGGAACTTCGGTGGAATTTCGAACGAAATTTCGATCTTTTTTTTGTACTACGACCCCCATATTTCGGTCATTTCGGCCATTTCGGTCGAATTTCGATTTCGACTGGATATCGATATTCGGCAGAAATTAGACCGAATTTCGCTGAAATTTGAGGCCTTGAGTTGGACAATGTCGTCTTGCGCCACATTCTTTCAGCTCCGCCGTCGAGTCGAATGGCCTCGTTGTATTCCATTAGGCCTCTACGAAGCGACACAAGCTTAGCGTCCATCCTGGCTGTTGCACACACCTCGGACTGGCAATCTCTTCAGAAGCTATCAACAAGATCATGAAAGTCGCTCTCCAATAGCCAAACACGCTCAAACGTGAAGAAGGATCTCGGACGAATATTCTCCCAGAAGACCACTGTGGAGGAGAGTGATCTGAATGTGCTCGAGGCAGATCCCAAGCACACACCAAGGGGAGTCATCTTCATAGATGTCAAAAAGCGATCAAGACGTGATCTCGAGCGAGAGTTTCTCCAAGTATATCGGCGTCTGCTAGCATCCATAATTTCCAAGCCATACTCGCAAATAAAGTGGGAGAGCTCTTTCGATCTTGCATCTGCCACATCGTGCAAGTGCGGATGATCTTCTTGGCATAATGTCACATTAAAATCACCCCACAGGCCACACAAGAGTGGGGTGTCTTGTTCTCACAAGGTGAAGCTCATCAAGTAAACCTCTGACACCTCCACCATTACTTGGCCCATAGACATTGGTCAGAACAAATCTCAATCCATCTGCCTTTCGAAGTAGCACAAACCGAGAGTGAGTAAGATCCCATGGTCAAATCTTCCTCAATGTTGAATTTGTTCCCGTTCCGACTAACCGCAAGACCTCCAAAGGTGCCTTCCGTCGTGACTTCTCAAAATTTAGACAATTGCGAGCCACCTACTGACCCCCGCATCTCATCCATTCTCTGTGAGATTTAGTCTCCTATAAGAAGATAATATCAATCTTTACCTCCATTGACAACTCATGAACCGCCAAATGCTTTTCCAGCCTCCCAAGTCCTCGTACATGCCATGGATATCCTCGTCTATTTTCTATATTTTAGACTTCTTCCCACAGGTGTTCGAAGGAGAATTAAAACCATAACGAGATGCTGCTTCTGGCCTTCTTGTGATTCAACTGGTCTAGTGCTTGTGGGATGGAGGGCGATTGCTTTGTCAAAGGATGATGTGACCTTGGTGTCCGTAGTATGGTGGAAATGAATAAGGAATAGATCACCCGTATTTGGGGTGATTGGGACATGATGGTATGCTCTCCGATTCAGAAGATATACACGACGCCATCGTTCTTGTCGCTATTTGGGGAGTTGGTATTGCACCATCTCATTTCTGGAGGAGGATTTGTTCGATGTTGCAAGAGGTTTGTGCATTGCCGCGACTAGTGTTGGGAGTTGGGAGAGCTTTTTTGTCCTGGCATGGTAATTGGACATAAGTTGGGAGGATGAGATTCCTGTAATATGAGCCCTTTGGTTTGCACGAAAAATGGAGTATTCTTTCAAGCAGAGCGCTTTTATTTTGAAAATGTAATCCATTCAACGAGAACTCTACTCGAATCTTAGAAGGTTTGAAATATCGACATTGATATCGTTTCAGTCAACCAAAAAGGGATATATCAATGATATACCTGGATATATCGACGATATTGATGGAAATCTTGGAATGACGCAAAAAATATTTTTTTTTTGCAAATTAAGATCATCTCAGTTCTCACTTCTCAAAATAATAATATACAAATACATACTTATATGCAAGAATGAGGTGTATTTAGCACACAAATCCAAATCATATCGCACATATCGTTGTTGTCAATGTTAACTTTTGACTTCTAACTGTTGACTGCTAAGAGGTATTGGAAAAGAAATGATGAAATTCGAAACATAACAACCTAGAGAAATATAGAATATACATCTAGTGTATTAGCTTTATATAACATTACATATATGTATAAACAAAATGCTACAAATAAGTGAATGAGCATAATAATATATTATTTTCAAAAAATTCATAATTTTGAATGAAAGAAGATGAATTAAAATTTATTAGAAACAAAACTTTCTACCTGAACTAAAGAAAATCAGTGGAAATATTAAATGCGAGTCAAAAGAGATATTTCTCGTGAATTAAGATATTTTTCTGAAAATAATAAGTCAAAAATCAGTGGAAATATTAAAAGCGAGTCAAAAGAGATATTTCTCGTGAATTAAAATATTTTTCTTAAAATAATAAGTCATGCATGGATACACTTTTATAGACATGTAGTAGACGTATTTTGCATATTGACAATATTTTATATTGTATATTGCGCCTTAGAGCTATCCGAAATGAAATAAAGGGATATTGTACAATAACATGTATACTATATAGCACACCAATTCATGATAATCAGAAATTTTAAAAAAATATCTAATATAGATTAGAATCCAACATTTCTCATGAGCTAAAGTAATCAATACCAAGGGCTTGTCTTGAATCCAAATTGATAGATCACTAATACTTATTAATTAGAAATTCAGTTACTTTTTCGTATAGGATTTGTATCCACATTTATCAATACATGGATCATCTATACAAAATCTTGAACAAATCAACCTATAATGCTTGTGAAGTCAAAAGCTACCTTATGTGCTCCTTGCCTCATAAAAATAAGTAGTAAATCAAGCAACAAGGTTGATAAACTTGATATCGATTATATAATATTGATATTGACATGATATCAACATTGTCAATCAAAATTATAGAATGTCCGCACTAAGTACATCAAATATTGTTGATATCGGTGGTATGCGATGATATATCATTATTATATCGCTTGATATTGATGCCCTGGGTGATATCGGTATCGTTACCTTGCCGATACTGATATGTCATGGATATATCAAAATGATATATCGGGATATTTCGATCCATAGCTTCTATAAGTTTTCTTTAACATCTTTTTATTATATTTGGATAGTTTTCTTGTGTGTTTCCACCTTTTTTGCTTTAAAAAGATGTAAATTCATTTTTTCCTTAAAGAGAGGATCAATGGTGGAATTAGATGCATAATGGCATTACTTTCCTCAGGAGAATCATACATAATTTTGACTTAATATATGTAGAGAGAACATCATAATTCGGATCATGAATTTCATAGTATATTATATAAGTCCTTGAACTTGATATCATAATACAATATTGTCCTTGAACTTTAAAATGTTGTACGTGGTTCTGAATTTTAAGTGTAGTTTCAATGCATTACTTATGTGATCATTTTTTGTAAAATGAATCTTCATCTTTTAATTATAGACCATCGCACTCGTTATCTTCTACCTCCACACCTCCCGTGGCATCTGTCACGATTCCCTCTACCATCGGTAGATCCGTTTCTCACTCCGTCTACGGTGAGTTCGCAAGACCTCGTGCACTCCCTTATGCTTCCTTGACCTGCTCTACCCACGAGCTACCTGAAGCTCCCTCCACCGTTTCCTCGACGAGCTTCCTTAACTAATGCCCTCCCATGAGGTCCCTCAACCTCTTCATTCAGTGACCTTTGAGCTCCATTCTCAAGTCTTCTGCCATACGGGCAACATCATTCTTGGTGACGAGCTTGGGGTTCTTTTCAAGATGACAATTGTCGATGACCTAGTAAATTGTCACCAAAAAAGGTGGATCCTACAGCTATAGGATCTTCACCACGTTGATGGTGATATACGATGAGCCAAATATGAGGTCACACTTATGTTGCTTGGTTTTTTTGATGTGGTTGGTTTCCATGTTTGTTAGAGATTGTAGCTTGGAGGACTAAAGGACGTCTTGGCTACATCTACCTTTGAAGTCATAGCTGATGAATGGGTTGATCGAGGTAATAAGGTTGGAAGGTAGGGCATTGTGATGGAGTCCATTGAAAAGTATCGAGAAGGCTAGAAATGCACGAACATAAGTCTTTCAATGGTGACGAAGATGAGGTAAACAATAGCAACGGTTTCCCAACGGGTCCCTTGGAAGTTGTCCCGATGGAAGGTTGTTGGAGTATTTGGTAGTGCACCTATTGAGTTGTAGCAGGGTAAATGGATCCTGGAGAAGATCCATTTACCCCATCCTGTGTTTAGTCCCATACCGCCCAATGTTGGGACTTGGAGGCTCTGGGGAGGCTATATAAGGAGCCCCAGACCTCCTGTACTCATTGAGAAAGTGCAATGCATAACACGCCCCTTTGATGGCTTCTCCCGTGGTTTCATCCCGCTCCTTACGGAGTAGGGTTCCACGTAAAAATCTTTTGTGTTCTTCCTGTTTATCTCTATTATGCTCTGTTTATCAATCGCTTCCGCATTCTTCATATTTTATAATATGGTATCAGAGCGGGTCGATTCTCGAGGAGTTTTATATTCGTTATTTTTGTATTCGAGTTTCGAGTTTTGAACTTCTTAAAGATTGATGTATCATTCAAGTTTCTGTTCAAAGATTAAGGTTTAGATTTGTGGATTAGGGTTCCCTGAAACTCTAAAGGTCCAGGCATGAGCATTCCATCCTACTGTTGTATATGTGAAGCAGCCGACGAGATCCAAGATGGCGCATCATCCTTCTGCCATCATCCAGGGTTCCAGGGTTCCAGGCCGTTCATCTTCTCTCCGTCAACAAAGGAGCCGCAAGGGCTCCACATCTCGCATGTCCTGGACGACTCTATGTACAGGCGGAAGTCCTCGTACGAGCCTCCCTCTTCCCGATCTACTCGGCGGCGTTCCTCCCCGATGTTGCAAGCGCTGGCGTGCTTCTCCAACCCCCACCAGCGCCTACCAGGCGGCAAGGCCCAGGCGCGATCTCAACGCGCCATCCCAGGCGGCGAGCCCAGGCGCTTCCCCCTCCGCGCACATTTGGGGGGTCCGAGTCAGCCGCATAAAAAAATGAAAGGAGGGGTCGGCGGGCTGCAGAGAGAAAAAAAGGAGTTACTGTTAGGTCCAAGTGGACCGAGAGAGAGAGAGATGTAAAAAAAAAAGAAAAAAAAGAAAGAGAGAGAGAGGCAGCGAGTTTTGTAAAAAAAAAATTAAGCACCTTTTGTGGGCCCAGTTTGGGCCGAGAGATTTTATTCAAAAAAAAAGAAGAGAAGGCGCGTACATTTGAAAAAAAAAGCCGTACGCAAGTATTTTGAAAAAAAAAGAAGTCGCGTTGCAAAAGCCGTAAAAAAGAAAGTAACGGCTTATTTTTAAAAAATGTTTAAAAAAATGACGGCTTAAAAAAATTGTGAAGAAAAGCCGCAAGTTTTTCATGTTCTACGCCTTATTTATCTTGTCTTCTCCCAACTGTTGATGTCTTCATTCCGACCAGTATGGGAGAAAGGGGGAGTATGTATGTAGAGTCACATGTCTGTTCATGATTCAGATTCCAGATTCAGATGCCAGATGTAGATTATTCAGACCAGCCAGAATTTTCAGACTCTACAGATAATCAGATTTTGTCAGACTCGAAGATTGATTCCGAGTCCAGTTTCAGACACGCACGAGTGTGCGGTCATTTGCAGATGAGCATAAGTTGCCATCATTTGTTTCGCGGTCCCCATCATCATTCTTGTTGTCAGGCCAGAGTTTTCATGTGAGCCATAGGGACTCCAGAGCAGAGGACCATTCCCTTGAAGGCAAGGGTTTTCATGTGGTATCATAGGTACACAAGTGCAGTGCACCATTCTCTGAGCCAGATGGGAGAGACCCAGTTCTCCGATGAGGAGACTTCAGGTGCAGTTTCAGACTCGATGGTCAGATTCCGAGTCTTCAGTTGACTCACACTCCAGCCCGTTCGTCCTCCTCACCTGCAAGGCATGAGAAGCAACGTCCTCGACTGCAGCATGAGCGCGTTGGGTTGATATTGTCCGTAGTGTCCTTTTGCGTGAGTTGAGTTTCTTTCTGTTTGTTTGTCCAAGCTGAGCATTGCATGCTCCAGCTTGAGGGGGAGTGTTGGAGTATTTGGTAGTGCACCTATTGAGTTGTAGCAGGGTAAATGGATCCTGGAGAAGATCCATTTACCCCATCCTGTGTTTAGTCCCATACCGCCCAATGGTGGGACTTGGAGGCTCTGAGAAGGCTATATAAGGAGCCCCAGACCTCATGTACTCATTGAGAAAGTGCAATGCATAACACGCCCCTTTGAGGGCTTCTCCCGTGGTTTCATCCCGCTCCTTACGGAGTAGGGTTCCACGTAAAAATCTTTTGTGTTCTTCCTGTTTATCTCTATTATGCTCTGTTTATCAATCGCTTCCGCATTCTTCATATTTTATAACAAAGGTATTGTTGTCGCTCTCATTGGTTAGTAGGTTGTCATAGATGGAGCTGATCTTGTGCTGTCAACTTGGTGGATGCACATATAACCTTGATTAACAAGCCATTGGGACTGGATTCATATCTCATAAATCTTCATTGTAATGTTAAAAAATACAATATTTTGTTTTGTTTGGACATGTCACCGCATAGGGATTGTGGTATATGGGTATATTTGGGAAAAATATAGGATTGTGCGACTTTACCATTTTCAAGTTCAAAACATATGGGATTCAATGTTCCATTTTTTTAAAATATAGATTTTCTAAGATTCAAGAGTAAAAAAATAAGGAAGTTTGCATATTTAATAAAGGGATTTTTACCACCCGAACCCTAGAATCATTGTAAATTACCTTCACGAATTTGTAAACATCTCTATTATCCCCTCGACCATGTAAACTTGTTTTGTCTTGCCCCACAAACCCTTCCGTTAATTTTACTTTTACTCGAGTCAATAACTTGGGTTAGTATTGAGTTAGTCTAACCAAACATGCTATGGAGGCACGAGGGAGGGGGGTGGAGCTTCAAGCGACATGAGGGAAGCAAGGCAGAGGTCGAGAGGCATGGGGCATGGTTCATGGAGCTCGGGGCGGTGCAGAGGAGACGAGGCAGAGGCTGGGAGGTGTGGGGGAGGGGACTGGAGCTCGGGGTGGTGCAGGGGAGGCTGACAGGAGGTGCAAAGGTGAGGGTTGGAGCTCGAGGCGATGCGGAGGAGGCAAGGTGGAGGCCATGAGGTGTGGGGAGGCACCTCATGCCCATAATGCACATATGCCTCCATAATGCACATCATAAAAAATGTGGTTTAGTCCACTCCTTGGATAGGCATATGCGGTCCCATATGTGGTTCATGTAGCCACATTTTTGAACATTGCTTAAGTCCGATGCTTGGGCTTCTGTAATCGGTTGTGCTCATGGTGCTTCTTTGCCGCATTCATGTATCTATTGCCATCGAGGTTCAACGCTCCACGATGGCTATGGTCTTAGTCTGTCAATGGTGCTTTAGCTTGTGGGTGATTAGTGAACTCAGACTTGTGAGTTGGGCATTTAGGGGGGGGAGGTTGAAAATTGAAATGCACAATGACAATAATGTCCACAACAATTGCAAATTTTAAATTTTAAGCTATACAAAGAAATTGAAGATGCAAACCATTTGATATGTTGATTTTTACGTTGAAAATCACGAGGGTAAAAATCACGCCCCATAACATCTCGTTCTAGGATTTTCTCTTCTCTCTTGACAAAACTTGTTTCCACTATCATGTTACTTGAAATCGACAGACGCCCAACCTTTGATAATCTCCCCATCTTTGGTCAACCCAAGGTTGCAGAAATCGGTAGTCGGTACTCGGTTGGCGGGGCCACTGACTAAGGATTAATCGGCAGTCGAGCGACTAAATCGGATTTAGTCGGTCATTAATTGGTTTTGAATTTGTTAATTTTTTAATATATAAATATTTTTTTATACATATATTCTTATATATTTGCAATATAAATCATTTTTATACATATATTCTGTATATATTTGTATAGATTTGTACATTTTCTATACT
The DNA here is from genome assembly GCA_037367405.1 of Ottelia alismoides. Taxonomy (NCBI): domain Eukaryota; kingdom Viridiplantae; phylum Streptophyta; class Magnoliopsida; order Alismatales; family Hydrocharitaceae; genus Ottelia; species Ottelia alismoides. Next base: position 24,342 of record JAZKJV010007977.1, read on the forward strand.
ATCATAATGAAACAAAAGGAGTAATTGACTTTAAATACAACATTAAGCATATTGGAATAAGTTTGTTTTTTTAAAAAAACAAAATAAAAAGAATAAAAAACCTCTATGTAAAAGTAGGCCGACTAGTTGGCTTGATTAGTCGGGTTGACCGACTAGGCCTAGTCGAGTTCGCTATCCCTCCGACTCGACTAGTTGGCCGACTTTTACAACAGTGGGTCAACCTCAAAGAAGTTTTCTTCTTTGTGAAGAAAAGATACCAATATGTCGGGTACCCAAGCACAATATTCTAGAAGAAAATAATTAGCAATAATCTTTAATATCACAAGCTTACAAGTTGTTGAGCTAGACATCAGCTCGGAGAAGAATGCAAGAGCATATAGCTGGATAGCTTGAGAACTTGAAATTCACATACAATTGAGCACTTTTCTTCTCTTCAATGACTAGAACTAGAATAATAATTCTTGGTTATGACACAAAGAGGCATTGTGGTCTTATTTATATTATTTAGGGAGCTAAATAGACGTTTGGATCATTAATTGTGATTATGAGATAATTAAGCAACAACTATTAAAACATTTCATCTTTTCCATAAAAATAGCGGATGGAAAACTCAGTCAACTGAAAAACATATTAGTTAGACTCAAGGTGAGATCAAGGTTTTAAAAAACAAAAAGCGGAACGAGGCGTTTTCCCTGGAAGCGAGGCGAGGCGTAGCCTCGAGGCGATCGAGGCGTAAGCCTCAGTTTGTATAGAAAAATACTTACAAAAAGTATAATAAATATATTTATGATGAAATTATCTTAATTGACATACATATAATATATAACATTGTAATATATGATGAAATTATGAAGATAAGAATGTAAAAGAAAGGATATGTAAATTCCATAAACCTATCTACTAAATTTCTACCCAATCAAAAATAGAATCATTAGCTATAATTGTCATTAAAATATCAAAGATAATATATTTTTCACTAAAAAATATCGTGGTGCATGAAAAATTATGATTAGATGTATTTGTTACATGACTAATATATAAAATATGACAACATTGACATGCCTTGAATCTAATCTTGTTTTTTCTAGTTGGTATATTACGTTTCTCATTATGTTACCTCACTTAACACTAGTTTTTCTTTAAACTTTATTGATTGTGTATTTAAAAGTGTAATATTAAGAATTTCTTAGAAAAATCAGGCAAGTTTAATGCTTAATATGAATACGAATAAACTTAAAATTTCAAGCGTTCATCTTGTAAATATATATTCTATACTACTATACATTTATAAGCATCTAAAACTACCAATAAGATAATTTAAATCCTTAAAAAATGCTTTCAATTTCAGAAAATGCCTCACAGACCGCCTCGCCCCGCCTCGACCGCCTCGAGGCTAGTCTTTTAATACCATGGTCGTGAGATCAAATGGTTGAAAATGAAATCAGTCAGCTGATGTGCTTTTAACTTGTTTTTATATGAAGATTGAGAATATATATTATTTATAAGATAGTTTTTCAGCAAAAATAAAAATACGCAAATCATTCGACTTCAGGATTTTTTTCGTAAAATAGTCATTGCTTTTTCTCAACTTGTTCTTGAGCTTCTGAAACTTCAAATCTTCTTTAAGGGATTTTAAGCTTCTGGATTTGAGTCTTGAGCTTTTTAGATGCTGCTGCTTTGAACTTCATCTTTAAGAAATATGCTTCTTTGTTTTTGGTTGGCTACAAATTCATTACTTTCTTTGCACCTTTTGTACGTCTACCGTAAGTATCTTCTTCCTGAAAAGTTACTCATGCCACAAAAATAAATATACAAAATAACTCTTAGTCATTATCAAAATCTAAGTTACCAGCAAGACTTCTCCTAGACCTCGTAGAACATGATGGAGAGACCTCAACAAGGACAGCAAGGATTGGCATCGAGTAAGATGAAGATTATCTGCATTTGATGGTGGTGTTGTTGACAAACAATAGGACCCCCGTTTGGTTGGATCTTGAAGAAGCTGGAGGAGATGCCATTGTGGAGGAAGACCTTAGAGGGGGTGATGGGTGTGCTGTCAGAAACTGGGACATGGTAGTTAGGACAATGGGTGGGGAGAGGGTGGGAGGGAGGTGGACATGGTCTTTGGAGACAATGATGGTACCTTGGAATCTTGGATGCGGGAAGGCATGGGGTTAAAGTTGTGGAGGATGGTGTGGAGGTGGAGATGAGGGAAGAGCATAATTATCTGTAGCTGGAAGATAATAGTTTTGTTTATTGAAAAGCATAATAGAATTATGGAAGTACTACGTCGAAGCTAGACGTAAAATGGACTGCATTATGAACTTTTGAAGTTCAGTGACTACATTGAATTAGGGTGTCAAGTTCTTGAACTTTATGTTCCCCTTGATGGGGAATCACATGGTTCAAATTTTGTAAAATATCGGCAAAAATTCGCTGATAATTCGGTTTCGACATGGGACCGAAATATCGAGCGATATGGTGATATGGGGGTCTTTTCAGGTCATTCATTCACAAATGCTGTCGTATCGACACTGTGTCGATATGGAAGCCGATATCGATATTTAAACCTTCAATGGCGATGCCCAAGATAGCCGAGAACAAAAGAAAACCTTAACTCCAAGTGGGCACTAGAGAAGGCAAACTAGGAGTGCTCGTAACTTCTCTAGGCAGCAATCACTTGGTCTGATTGGTTATTGATGCTGTGATCTTGGCTTGTGAAACTCTAATAGAGAACATGATGCACTGAATGTTGAAAGAATCAAGCATCTACTCTTGGCTCTTCATTACTGTGGAAAAAGAATGGTATTGCTAGGATTAGACTTGTTGGCAAAGACTTCTAATTTGATGCCAGAAATAACATATTAATTTCTATCTGTTATCTGACTAAATATTTTAAGATATTTTAGCTGCTTACAGTCCTTGTTTCTACGTTTGCATCCTAGTTTCAGAATTCATTTTGCATTATAAACGAATGTTCTGCAAAGTACTCTATGAAATTTGAGATATAAGTCATTGGTCGCTACAAAACAACCTTACTTGTTGATTGGGATTGATTCAATCTTCCACTTCGCAACTAGCAGTTTTTGGCGACATGATTAATAGGTTGTCATGTACTAATTCATATAACTAGCAACTTCTTTCTAGCAATCAATTTGTGTGTGTACTATAAGATTCTAATTATGGAAATAAGTAGGACATTGTTCATATATTTATCACATCGGACCACTACAAAATATGCATGTCATCTTGAAAAGGCTTGATACTTTTTGTTTGAACAATATTTTTTTGACGTTACACTCTTAAATGTTGCTCCAGTGCACTGTGTTGGAAGTCAAAGTCGTGGAGGGTCTGGGAACAACCATTGATGTTGTGTTGGTCAATGGTGTTCTGCATGAAGGTGACCAGATAGTGGTTTGTGGCATGCAGGTGATTGCTTTCTAGTGTATCTGTTGATTTTCTTTAAAATATTGGTGAAATGTATGTTAACTGTTTCTGAAACTGACATCATTAATCAGGGACCAATTGTGACAAATATCCGAGCTCTGTTGACACCACATCCAATGAAGGAACTGCGAGTAAAGGTGCGCTTTGCATGATTTTTTTTGCACTTATAATTTTTTTTGAAAAGTGGCTTTTTTGAACTTTTGATATGATGTTATCTTTTATATCACTTTTTTCTTTATGGAAATGCCATCTTCTAGCAGATATCACTATAGGCTCTACCACGAAGACCACCAAAACCATAGACAACAAAGTTTAGTTTTATAGAAGAAGAATCCTCGAATGAAAATTATATGCTTCAATGTTCATAGTTTCTGTAATGCTTCGTGCACTTGAAATTATAATATTAGATTATTTTTTTGAAGAGAATATTAGATTCTTTTATCTTTACAAAAGGATGTTTTCTTGGCAAGATCCATGAAGAACCTATCGATATACTATATCCTTCTATTTCCTCCAGCTTTCTTCCAAAATTTCTTGTCCATGTGCTATGTGGCTGCGTATGTGATTCATTCTACGTGATTTAGATACAACAACAAAGCCTTTTCCCGTAAATAAATAGAGTCAGCTACATGGATTTTTTTGCATCCTTTCAGATATATTTTGAGTCAGTCTCGGGATTAAATCTAAATAACGAAGATTCATTTGGATAGTCTCATTCTAATACTTCTTGGGGCCTTCCTCGCCCTCTCGTAACCTGCTCAACATCCCAAATCTCACATCTTCTAAGTTCTAACTGGTGCATCAACCAACCTTCGTTTGAAATGGCCAAGCCATCTTCAGCGGTTTTCTCTCATCTTATCATCCTCTATTGGAGCTACACCAACTTTCCTTGTGATCACGCCATTCCGAATCTGATCTGTTTGTGCATGATCATACATCCACCTTAGCATTTAACTTATAAAAAATAATTGTTCATGGCTCAAAGTGGTTGGAAATGTTGTACGGGCTTTGGAGGTGCAACTTTTTATAGTACTGGTTACATTCTTTTTACAACTTCCAGGATTACTCTCTGTTACGGGAAGATGTTTTACTGTTATTTTTTAAAATAAAGCTAGGAAGTATATAGTAAAAATATTTTATTATTTTGGGCTTACACCTATATGGTGTACGCCCTTTTTTCTTTAAAAAATTTTTATTATCAATTTTTAAGATGCAGCGCACATCTTTTTCTGCAAAATTGAACCAAAACCTTCATTTACAGAAATTACATCTAAAAAAGTCTTATGCATATATCTCTTTCTCTACAATGCAACGTGCACAAAATTGGGATTATGTTTTGGGTTAGGTGTAGGGTATAGTATAACTTTTTTACGGTTTCACGTAGTTGTATTTGAGAATTATAAACACAATTATGAACAAATTGGTATGGTTTACCCTTTTCGCGATGTCACCTAGTTGTATTTGAAAATTGTAAACAAAATTATGAACAAATTGGAATCCTTATATATCATTTTGATACGGAGCCTGAAAGATTTGTCTTGTTAGACTTACTCACTGATTTTATGATTATCAATAATAAGAACCCGCAAGCTTTATATCAGGTTAACTAAAATCCTGAGTAATATTTTTAGTGCGATTTTTTGGGGGTACAACTAGTCTTAGTACTCGAGAAAACAATCCATTTGTGAATTGTTTTTGTCACCAATACTTGAACGGTTAGCCAGGGTATACATTCAAATCCTAATGAGGCTGATTGATTAAACTCAAACTTTCCTTCATTTATTTGTTTATCATTTGAATTTGTTTGTCCAGGGATCTTACCTCCATCACAAAGAGCTTAAAGCAGCACAGGGCATCAAAATCACTGCTCAGGTGAATCTCATTTTAAACATCCTCCTGAAGCTGGTTTTATGAATTTTATAATGTAATCTGATAGAGATTTCCCCCTGGAACTTAGGGGCTCGAGCATGCGGTCGCTGGCACTGCACTCTATGTGGTAGGTCCTGATGATGATGTGGAAGACGTAGAGGATTTAGCCATGCAAGATATGAAGAGCGTCATGAGCCGGATTGACAAAAGTGGTGAGGGGGTTTGTGTACAAGCCTCTACAATTGGTTCTTTGGAAGCTCTCTTGGAGTTTTTGAAGTCCCCAGCTGTCAACATCCCTGTCAGTGGTATCAACATTGGTCCAGTTCACAAAAAAGATGTAATGAAGGCCAGTGTCATGCTTGAGAGGAAGAAAGAATTTGCCACGATTCTGGCTTTTGATGTCAAAGTGACCCCTGAGGCTCGCGACCTTGCAGAGGAAAGTGGTGTAAAGATTTTCATAGCAGATATCATATATCACCTATTTGATCAGTTCAAAGCTTACATGGATAATTTAAGAGAGGAAAAGAAGAAGGAAACTGCCGAAGAAGCAGTATTTCCATGCCATCTTAAGATCATGCCTAACTGTATTTTCAACAAGAAAGATCCAATTGTATTGGGTGTTGATGTTCTTGAAGGAATTTTACGAGTAAGTTGTTTTCTGGAATTCTTATGATAAGTGAAGCTAATAAAGAGTCTAGCATAAGTAGGATTATCTTTGTTTCATCTATGTTCACAAAATGCTTGTTAATTATTTTTTAATATAAATTGTCATGCAGGTTGGAACTCCTATATGCGTGCCTTCAAGAGAATTCATAGATATTGGTAAAATTGCATCTATTGAGATTAGCCACAAGCAGGTTGAGACTGCGAAGAAAGGGCATAAGGTTGCAATTAAGGTAAAAAAATGCCCTTTATTCATAAAAACCTTTAGATGCATTTTTATGTGAAGTAATTCTTTCATTTTTTATCATTTCAGATTGTTGGTTCTTCTTCCGAGGAGCAACAAAAGATGTTTGGCCGGCATTTTGAGATTGAAGATGAACTATACAGCCACATAACAAGAAAATCGATCGATATCCTGAAAGCAAATTACAGGGTGAAGACTTTTTTTCCTTCCACACTTGTTCTATTTGCCGATTTATTGCGATTCCTTTATATTCTTCAATCTATATTTATTCGATGAGCTTCATTATCTTTTTGCTTCCTCATCAGTCCTCTGTCCCTAATAATGAAAACAATAATAGTTGAAGTCAGGCTATTCTAGTTATAGCATAATTTTTATTTTAGCTTTTTCTGTATGTAATGCTTCTATTTTATAAGTCCGTTGAGTCAGTTTAGGACTATTATGTAATTCCCATCCATAGGCTCTAAGTTTTCAAGCTATATAGTAAACCATAACCCTTGAAGACAATTCATTCCATGGGGCTTCAAATTTTCTCGACATGATATTAAAGTGGCAGTCTTAAACTGGAGTTTGTGCCCAAAACTTAACCACCACTGCTAGGCGTGTTGCCTGGTTGCCCTCAGTATCGCCGCCCTTGGGGTACACACTATCCTGTCTGTAGCCTAAGTGCACTGTGTCGCCACCATAGCACCGCAGAAGCAGCATCACCTCATGCCGTCATGCCACTGCAACAGCCATACTGCCGTCGCCTTCCTTTGCGTGCATGCGGTCCAACAACTCTTCTTGCCATTATCTTTATGCTTTCAACGCCGCTACTTCTAATGCTTTAGTAATCCGCTTTAGATTCACGTTGATTCTCTCTCCTTGACTGCAATGGCAACAACTCCAGCTAAGACAAAAACCATGGTATCTACTCCTTCCATGGTAGTTCAAGGGACTATAATCAAAGTCAAGGGTGCAACCAACTATGTGCTTTGATTTCAAGCTTCCAAGGTGTTCATCGACGGTGAAAGGAAGACTTATATTTTGATGAAGGAGCCGGTGAAAGATTCAGACAAGGAGTTTGATTCTTGACGGAGCAACAATTACCATTATGATATGGATGACTAATAATGTCAGGCTTCACGTCACGACCAATATTTTGTACAAGAGAATGACCAAGGATACGTCGGATGAACCGGCTCATACGCATTCTAAACATGCGATCAAATCCCGTCTCTTATATACCTACTTGTGGATTTGGTTTGCTTCTCTGGAAGGTTCACTGTCTATTGAATATTACCATAAGATTACTAGCCAATATGTGGAACTCTCTATTTCAATAGGGGAAGTGGGATAAAGAGGAGCACCACCTAGCTGTTGGGAGGAGGATCAATTTATAGGATTGAAGAGGAGAAATAGTATTCGATAGGGGAAGTGGGATAAAGCCAATGTTAAACTGAATTAAACTTCATTTCATGTCTCTATTACACATGGGCAGGTTGCTTTATAGAGAATTAGCCTATCGAAAGAAGCAACATTTCATCTAGATGATTGCAACTTTTATTTTTTTTACAAAAAGGAAAATTTCAATAGACATAAAATCATTACATAAAGTAAGATATTCTGCATTGCATTGTTTCTCCTCTTTGAAAAGTCATATCATGATGAGTTGCCTCATCGGTTGTGATATTAAAAGATTCTGACTTTGTTGGAGGAATCTACCAAAATTTCGGACATTCTTATTTTCAATATTTATTTTATAATTTTTTCTTCTCAAAGAGCGTAACTGCAAATATTCTACCCCTTCACTTGAATATAAACCCCCCTTTTACCCTCTTTAAGCTTTAAATAAAAAGGTTTTGGAGGATGGACTTCTCCATAAATGTTTAATGACTGCTACGTGCACCCACTATCATGGATACCATTCCATTGAGATAAATCTCATCAGCCTCGGTTAGGTTTTGCACCCTTCCATGCCAAAGGCAATGGTGATGGGTTTAACTGCTACCACTTTGGCAATGCCGGTGTTTCTCAAAGAGTGCGCCCGTGGAGGGTGAGTTTTAAATAGCGATGGTGATGGTCTTCATCAAAACGAGCAACTACTTTACGAGATTGTTATGGTGGCTGGTGCAAAAGGGGGCGATGATGATGCCTACACTTGTGGATGCTCCCGCGACTGCACTTCAAATGTCGGCAATGGGGGTTCAGACCCATGCAAGGGTGGTGACAGTGGTCTCTCCCATCACAAGCATTATGGGTCAATTGCTGGGATCAAGAGCATTATGGGTCAATTGTGGTCGATCTCATACAAGCATTATGGGTCAATTGCTGTGATCACAAGCATTATGGGTCAATTGTTGGCATCAAGAGCATTGTGGGTCAATTGCTGGGCTTTCTTATATTGTATGAGATCGAGTGGAAGTGGTCGATAACTTTTGCCATTGGGATTGTGAGGTAGAGAGCTGGCGACACCGATGGGGCCCTTTTAGGAGACTGACAATGGTGATTTGGACATAGGCATCACCGCTATTTAGGGATGCAATGCTCGGGAGGACACATCCTCGAATCAGATTGGAGACCCATGCAGGTGGCTGTAACGAAGTAAGGATGGGAAGCACGATCACACGACACTCATGTAAGTGTGTCGATGGTGCAGAAATTGTTGCTACGGATTCTAGAAAGATTGAAGGAGATCGTTTTTCTGTTTTGTTTCCTTGTGTGGTTGTTGTAATGATGGGATCTTCATCGTGAATGAGTGTTTTCATCAAACAATGAATACAGCCATCCTTGTACATTAATGCTTAGTTGGAAGCGAGTATTCAACTTATTTTGCTGTCAGTACGAGTTGTGGCCTTATTGACCTAGTTCGTTCGCCAATATCTAATAGGATCTTTGAATTATGGGAATGATTCAAACTTTGTGCTTTGGTATCAAATGATGTGGATTGAATATTAGAGAACTTGACGGCTGTGAAAAGAAGAAGAAATTGGGGTGATGAGATACAGAGGAACACATCATGCTGCATGGGGGAGAAGAAGAAAGGAGGGGATGATTGGATTGGAGTATATGAGAGGAGAAAGAAATTCACAGGGGGAAGAAGGATAAAGTCTAAGGTGATACCAAATTTAACCTCATTTAACTCTCACATTGCATAGGAGTAGATTGCCTTGTATAGAGAGTTAGCCCATTAAAGAAGCAACCTTTCACCAAAAAAACATGTCCAAACCGGAAGACACATGGAAAGATCACATCTTTTGATTTTAACATGTATTTAAAATTACATTGCATTAAACCTTGTGCTGCAAGTCCCAAGGTCCAATGCATCAACCTTCAAGTTCTATCCTAAGAATTTGTATTGGCAATAGATTCTACTATGCCTGCATATTCCCACAAAAAAAACAGCAGAAGTACTAATCGTTATGGAGACAGACAAATTTTTATATAGGCCCTTAAATACACGATTACATCTTGTTTTACAAAGGAACCACCAGGTCAAAGTGTTTGCAGCATTCCAAATCCCGAAATACTGGCCATTTTTTTGCGGGTGGGGAGGGGGTGGAAGAAAGACATAGAAGGGTTGTTTAATAGAGGCAAGTGAAGGAGCAGCCCTCCAAGTTATGGTCCATAATCTTCAAATATTTTTTTTTAAAAGTTAACATCTATTAACGCGGCGGATTCCGAATTTAAAGAGTTAATCTTGAGTGATTAGTTTTATGTCGACCCACAACTAAAGAATATGGCTACCCTCTTCCCGCTTCTTGTTGCACTTTCACAAGAACTGCTGGGAGTTAAGGTGAGCCATGAGAGGGAGCGAGAGACAGATCTAGGGTCTTGTACGCCAGGGAAAGCAGGTTTGCCCTGGAGGGGAATGTATGTAGGAGACATGCCACTTTTTGGCATAGGCAGGAGGGAGGTTCCACTGCACAGCGAATCGCAGAACAGACCACACACACGGACCAGTGATAGGCCCAGGCCCTCTTCTATATTTATGAAGTTTGAATTCTTCTTTCTACAATTTCTTGCCTACCTGCATATTAATTCTTGCTTTTCAGCTCATCTTCGGCCCGGTAGAACAGGTGTTTACGATCCGGTCCCTTGGACAGTGCATCATCAACTTTTTCGTTTATACAGTTTTCTGTTTTCCTTCGTTTCTTTAGAGTTTCTCATTTATATGCAATGTTACCATTGCCAACATCATTACCGATCTGCCTTGTTTGCTTTGTTTCCAGGACGATCTCTCCATTGAAGATTGGCAACTGGTGGTCCGACTGAAGAAACTCTTCTCGATACCTTGATTTGTTAATGCGTCAACAATGATCATGTTATGTGCATATTTTGCTGCATCCCATCGTCAATAACTGCACGTCAGATGATGAAAGGGGAGTTCTCCTGATGCATCCCACCACGTAATAACTGCATCACACATGAATGGAATCATCCCGAAACTGTTTCGCAGTGGTAGCGGTGCTAGATTGTTCTCCGTGGAAGCTTGGTGCGGCTGCCAGCGCATCGGGCCGTCATCACATTTTTTTGCATTTCTGTCTAATTCATGAAATGAGTGCCTTCAATTTTACAAGTTTATAAATTCGTTGTATGGTTTTGTGAGAGTATACCTATAGCTTTATTGCGGCTTTTCTCCATCAGCTTCTGCAGTCATTAGGGTATCGGCTTTCCCCGATCGAGTTGGTATTTTTCTTGCTGGCATCGGATATACTGTAATTTTATGTTCCGTGTTAGTGGTATAATTTCACAGCACTTTGTTATTTATTTTGGTGACAGTTTCTGAAAATACTTTTGTTTTTTTGAAAGAAAGTCCTTTTTCGTTTAGATGATCTAGCGGCATCGCAGCTGTGCTCAGTGACTGATTTACTTCGTAGCCGAGGAAGTTTGTGATGTGGCATGGTACCGCCAACCTTGAATAAATCTTCTTGATTTGTACGATGTTGTGTTATTTTTTCGTAGATGTATCGCTTAAAGTAACGACATGCATCCCAAGGTGTATTTGAACGTGTAATATCGATATTCATGTAATGTAAAAACCACTCACCAAATAAAACAGACTCGAATATATCCATCCTGTTAGAACCGTCTCATACATAGGCATAGTTTGTCAGCAATTGTCTCGACAAAAGCAATGGGTAGCAGAAAAATCAATTATTATCGATGCAGGTATAGTTGCTCAGAAATAATATCATATTGAGAAATTGAATGGGAGTGATGAGAAGAATCGACGAATACTGTCAAGAAATTGAAGAATGGGAGTGATGCAAAGAATTGATAAATACTGAACTAATATGTTCTCAAGAAATTGAAGAATGGGAGTGATGCAAAGAATTGATAAATACTGAACTAATATGTTCTCAGGGTACTGCTTTTCACCCTATAACTAAAGTCTGGATTTTGAATCCAACCATTCATTTGGAAGCAAAATCAGTCAATAAAATTTCTCTCACAAACAAATCCTGTGAATTTAGTTCTGCGATGACCGCTAATCTGCTTATTACCTGCACATTCTTACATATGCTCGCATTCATGGATTCAGGTCGACGAGAGGTAGAAGTAGAGAAGGGTTCTAGGAAATTAGGCTCGAATTTCCAGTCTGGTTGCCCTTGCAAAACCTGTCATAACCGGCCTTCCCACATGACCAATACAGTATTGACTAACAAGATAAAAATTCCCAATCCTAGCATAAGCCATTTGGTAAATTGCCATTCACAATCAGTGACCTAATTGTTACATAATGAAATCAAAATTTATATATGATCACATAAAATACCATATCTCTAGTTGACAATACAAGCAGCCAGCATCATTGTTCCATTCTCAGTCCCCACTGGCAATGCAGAAATACAATTGAGCTTGACCAATGTTGACTTAGACCTTGGTCCGCATTAAGATTGGGACCATTCTGATCCCCGGAGGAAGGCGAAGCACAAGCAGGGGAAAATTGTCAGCTCGCCACCTAGTGCACTTACACCAGGTCGATGTTCTGAGGTCTCGACGCTTCCAAAATTGAGATCGGCCTTGCGAAGAATGACATCTTCATCAGCAAATTTTATAACTCTGTATGCACGTCATTGCCATGCTCGGTATCAATCGGCTTGGTTTCTTTGGAAGGAGAAATATCCTTATCTTCAGGTTCTAGACTCTCGCCTAAAATTCTTGCAGTAACTTGCGTTGCCTCCCGATCAAGATCGGCCCACTCTGACACGATTCTTCTAGCACCCTGAAAAGATGTTCGACATTACAACATGCAACGATTTATGCACAAGTACAAGCAGCCAAAGAAATAGTTGCAAAACAAAAACAGAAGATCTGGTACATAATAGCATCCTAGCAGATTTGGACACCAACAGGCGCTAAACCGGCTATACACAATGAGGTATCTAGTCATCAAATTAAATAATTTATGCAAATTACACCAAACCACGGGGCAATAAGACTTGAATAAGAAAACTAAAAAGCATCCAGGACATAAAATACGGCCGTGAGAGTCTGAAACTGGTCTCTTACAGTGACAAAAAGGGATGTACTATACCTGAAGTTTGGGCTCCTTTGTCATAGGGTTGTTGCAGAGATCTATAGTTTTTGCATTCGCCTTAGTAGCATTTCCACACCAAGATTCGCACCATAGCCATTCTTGAGGAAGGGAGAATATAGGCACAGTGTGCTGTGCGTAGTTTGGAAGATCCTGAAAGCAGCCCGGCCAAAACAGGAGTTAACTCGACGATACACATCCTACTAATTGCTGTCCATTTTCCTAATTTGGAAATTTCATCTTAATTGTGTGATCAAGAGAAAGTGCATAAATTTCTTTCTTTAAGCATTTTGTCATCCAAATCCGAAGTGTATAGAAGAAACAAACCTAATATGTTTGATAAGGCATCTAGAGATGTTTAGAATGAAACATTAAAGAGTATATTGCCTGATCAAGGTTGGAGAGACTGTTTGGATCCTTGCTGAGAGTCTCATAGAACACCCTCAGGTTGTCTCCTGCGGCAGTCTGCCGAAACTTCACCAAGTCAACTACGTAAAGTGCACTGTGAAAAAGATTAAAGGGGAAATGAGAATATCCTTTAGAGGTACTTAGTATAGAAAATAAGGAGAATATTAGTCTTACCTAATGTGATATGGCTTTCCTCTCAAATGGTCCCTCCAGAAACCCTATTATGAAGAATGCAAATGGTTAAAGAGAAGCTACATAAATGCAATTTGTACACTCAAGCATGCACCCTGACAGTCTGCTTCGAGAAACATTAGTAACAGGGAGCACCTGTCTCCAAAAGCGATAGCCATCCATTTCTCTATTGTTGTCGCAAAATGGAGTGTATGCAAGAGGCCGTCCTTTAATATCCATGTCATAGAGTTCACCCATGTCGGCCCTTACAACCTGATCGGCATCAACAAATATAACCTGCAAGAGAAAAACCAGCACAATCATCATAGTGACCATGTGTAGATGATTCTAAACATTCACACCAAGGAAACTATGATGTATTCATATACAAGTGACTCCAAACTCGTAACACTCATATTAACTCCACAAAGTGTGCCAAAGGTGAACTTACTAATATAAAAATGTAATACCTTTTCTAGTGAAAGGGGGAAAATAACATCAAGAAACAAAATTTTGTAAGCCCAGATGATCCGCTGCTTCTCCTTCTGCTTATGCAACCATGTCGGCCACTTATAGGTAATAAGCTCATAATCAAAACCATACTCTTCTGCCATGTGAGGGATGACATCCTGCAAGAAAAAGGGTGACCAATCTTGGAAAAAAGATCTTGATGGATCTGGCTACCATGTGCTTAAAATCTATACACAAACCTTAAACTGAGGTGAGAGATAGTTCTTTATGAACCAGAATTTCACAGGCCTTTTCGTGTTCTTCAGCACACTAAGTATCATTATCTTGGTAAAACGTTCATATCTGCACATGAAATGGATTGTAAGCATTGCAACTCCACGCTACAAATAAAAAATCACTACATAAGTAGTACATTAGCAGAATGGACATGATATCACAAAAGTTCTTAAATTCGATTACTTCTAATAAAGTCCAGATTATGATATTTCATAGCCAACTTGTAAAAATCCTGTTCACCATAAAATGTTAAACATCCCCAGACAACATTTTTTAATGCATTTGGCCAAGTCAACCATGCCTTCTTTTCAAGTCTCAAAATTCCGTAAATGCAATCAGTTAGACATGCTTATAAATTACAGATCCGACGGTGAGAAGAGACTGTAAACGTAAAGGAATACTTACAGATGTCCTGAAGCAATGGAGAATATGTTGATGGTTTTTCCACGTCTATCACCTTTTTTCTGATCCTAGAAACATGCCATAAAAATGTCATAAGCATTGCAACCATTGCATTGATATAACTGGCTAGAATCTCAGAAAAAAATGAAGTGTCCTTATAAAATGGGATATTTACACCCATAACCTGGGTAATTACCCCAGGAACCCTCGATAAACACGAATTACACCTAAAACCTCGAATAATGGCTCCGTCTTACTCCCATAACCCTCCGTTAGTTAACTTCATTAACTCAACCATATGGCTGAGTTAATCTAACCTATCTGTGATTTAACGGTTGAGATTAATCGAAAATAAAAAAAAGAAAAGAAAGAGGAGGTGGACTTGACCTGGAACAGGAAATTGCAGGTGGGAGGGGTTCCAGGCGAGCGACCTGGGGGTGGCGCGGGCGAGGGGGATGGGTTCCTAGGAGAGGCAAAGCGCAGGCGACCTGGGTGGCGTCGGAGGGGAAGGGGGGCGACCTGGGGCTTGGGCGCGGGCGAGGGGGTGGGTTCCCAGGCGAGCCATACTCTCTACCGATGAGCCGGACCTCCCTGATTTTGACATTCATAGCCAATTTCCCAACCCCTTTGCCCTCCTCCTAACTCGCACGTTTTGGATATGTGTATGTGCATTCGACGCCGTAGCCGATGTCGGTGCGTTGTACTTCCTTGTACTGAGCTCCAATATTGATGCGGCACTCGATTGCAGACATGCCATGAGAGAGCTCTTGGATTGCGCCCGGGCAGATTGGGAGGCTCTTTTCATGAGAGTCCTGGGTCACATTCTTGCTAAGTTTTGCGTCCTGTGCGATACTTCGCCGGAGTACGCTGCCGCACGGCCTGCTACTTGCACCGTCTCGTATGCTCTGGATGTCCATGGACTGTGGGCTCTACGTGGGTATTCGCCCGTCGCAGCGATGACCGTATGCTAAGTAGTTATGCCCCTCCGTGTTCTCCGAAAAAGGTCGTGCAAGTTCGCAATGACAGGGACCCGATCTGGGCTCAGTCTATGGGTTATTGCATTAAAACTTAGATAGGGATGGAAGAAAAACGGGTGATGTGTATGCTCCAGTGGTGGTTGTGGATGAAGGGGAGCCCGGTGATGAGAGCTTGCGTGGGATAGAGCGGGAAACGGGATACAGAAAGGTGATGGTGGGGTTGTGTGCAGGTGTTTGGTTACTCGATGGGGCTGTGGGTCGTGAGCTCAGGATTAGGAAGCAGGATGGAGATGCTTCGTGTGGGAGATGGAAGAGGAAGCACATGTCCTCCGGACACGGTGGTTTCTTGGAGGTGGGAGGACTGTGTGAGGTACTCGCTTCTGTTCCGCTTACAGAAACCCCCAACGCTCCCCCCCCCCCCCGCGGAACCCACTCCCCACAACATCCCCCACCCCCTCGTCATCGCCGTTGACGTCTGCAAGGCGCCCCGCCCCCTCCAACCCCCCGCGGAACCGTCGACATCCCCTGCCCCCCTCCAAAAAACCCCGTTGACCTCTGCAATGACAGGGACCCGATCTGGATGGGCAGAAGGAGCTGGAGGCAATGGAGCCGATTCTGCGGTATGCACTCGCGCATCAGAACCTCGAGGCGGCGTTCCAATTTGAGTACAGAGTTGTCTTTAAAGACGAGCGCTTCATAAAAGTTTCCGTGAGAGTCAATAACCTGAGGGTACATATACGCCGGTTGCGATTTGGTGGGAAGGGTCGGTACACAGAGGCAGAAGACGAGTCCAACGAGCGACACTTCCCGTCGAGGATCCAGCTCTGGCTTGGTCCTGATCATCGATCGGCAAATTCCCGTCGTGGGCGGTGCCGGAGGGGAAGGGGGCGACCTGGGGCTTGGGCGCGAGCGAGGGGGATGGGTCCCCCCAGACGAGGGGGGTCTGGAGCTTGCGGCTCGGGCGGTCAGATCTCGAGCTGGGCGCAGGCGCGCGGGAAAGGAGTGCTCGAGCTTGCGGGCGACCGGCGAAGGAGAGGGGAACTCTCGGGCGGAGGTGGGGGAGCTCGGATCGGAGGCTCTGAAGAGGAACGAACGGGGAGGAGGTTATTTTGTTTCATGAATGGCATCATGTTGTAAATATGATGGAGTTGGAAGGGTAAAATAGACTTTTTCCGTTACAGTTTTGATGGATGGCATCTTGTTGTAAATATAATGGGTTTGGAAGGACAATATTGGCTTTTTCCGTTAGAGTTAACGGAGAAATAAGACGGAAGTTGACACAGGGTTATGCCATGTAAAGGTTAACCATTATTCGGGGTTTTAGGTGTAATTCGTGTTTATCGAGGGTTCCTGGGGTAATTACCATATTACTCAGGGTTATGGGTGTAAATATCCCTTATAAAATAAACAGGCCAACGGAAGTTCACAAATAAGAACATCCAACCAATGAGCAAGAACTTCTTGGAAATTTTCTTAAGTGCCTTTATAGGAAATTTTAACCATAAACAGTTTCTGAAGTTGAGAAAATTAATTATCAAAAAATTTTGGGCATTGTTAAAGGAAGAGAACACAAATTGTAAACAGACAAACAGTTGCTTCACTTACAAAAGTCAATATCACTGTTGACTATCAGTATCAGGTCTACGGACCAGAGACAATCAAGTATCAGAAAACAAATACCTGAGGACTTGTTTGTCTCTTCGTTGATTTTCCATTACCACTGATAAAACCAGATGCCCACTTTAAGAAGTTGGTATTCCAGCTGCTATGATCTTCCTGTAGTTGAAAAATAGGTTGGAATCATCTTAAAAATAATGCTACCAATCCTTGTTTTCTGGCAGCTTGACGTAAAAGAAGAGAACAAAGTACTGAAAAGTGTCATTCACCTGCTTTTCCAACTGCCTATTACCGTCCACAGAAACCGCTAATAATTCATCATGCTCCTTACCTTTCTTCTTGACCACCTCCAGATGAACCAATTTGCCCCTCAAATCATTTATTATGATTCGCTTTGAAACAAATTTTTTAATTGAATTATCTTTCTCCTTCAATTCATAAAGATCTGAGCTTCTCCCCGGGGCAAGTTGCAGGTACCACACACCAGGTGAAACTTTCATTTGTAAATAACCTAGATTAGCCATCACAATAGTATCAACTATGTGTGGCACATTCTTTGTCCCAAGAATTAGTTGAAGACCTCTAGGAGGATCATGGTCTTTCTCTGAACAGTGGCCTAACAAAATGAACGAAAACTATTTAACATGCAAAACTAGAACATTAATCACATACGTATTGGTCTTATCTACACAAGGGCTACCTGTCAAGACGAGAGACTCAAGCTCAAATACAGCTTGTAATGTCCTCTCACCACCTAAGTTCTCAAGCAAAATATTATCAAGGTCATGCCTGGAAAGATATAATAATTTTTTTAATATCAACAAGCATTCCGATTGAGTAAAGTTAGAAAAAAAACAAAACACGATATCTGGTAAGTCTTAAAGTACAAAACAGATGAAACTTACACAGCAATAATTGGTTCAACAAGCCATGGCTCCGGCACATCAAGATTCATGGTAAGTGTTTTTGACAGTGGCATGTTAGGAAAGAAAGCCTTAGGCCCATTAATTGACTTGCCCGCATAATCGAAATCATCCTACCGGCAATAAAACGAGATCAGTTAGAAATTAAAGATGGATTCCACTTAGCTTAGGATGAAAAGAAAAACAACATGAAATACTCATAACGGTAATACCATTTTTGGGACCACATATCTGTAGTAATTCTTTAACGGAAGATCAACAAGAGAACTCTGCAAAATAGACCAATGATATCAATGCCATTGCTCAATGAGGGACTAAACCAATCGTTTTAAAAGGCAGTTTCTTAGTTAAAAAACTGCACAGTTGAACTGTTGAGAACCACCAGATAAAAGATAACTTAACCAAATTAATTTTATGACATGAATTAACTATTGAACAGTTAAACCAGATCAAATTTAATTAATTATGTTTTAATTATATTAGAATCGATTTTTGACAAATTCAAGCTATCATGTACCAATTTAATAAATTTTCTATATAGTAATAAGGTTGTCATATTATATAAACATAAGATCACTATGTTTTGGTCTAATGCCATGCTCAAATTGGATTTAAATTGGTCAAACATTAATTTAACCATAAAAACATGCTAAACATGCTCCAGTTAATTTAATTTTGTTCTACAAAATATTGACTGTTGGTGTAAATAATCTTGCTTGATAATCATAAGACCCATGGCTCTCTTAAATAGGAGAAAAGTCTTTGGGTAATTTGCATGAGAAGTACATGAAGAAAAAGAAATAGAAAATAACACCAAAGATATACAATAATCTCAACACCCCCCATCAAGGGGGAGCATATATGTCTATCATGCTTAGCTTGGAACATCTTTGGAAAGGGCCTCTAGTAAGCGCTTTGGTGAATAGCAATCTGATCTCCAGTAGAAACATGAGAGGTAGATATGAGACCCTTCTGGATCATATCTCTGGTAAAGTGGCAATCCACTTCTATATGCTTCGTAAGTTCATGTAATGCAGGATTATTTGCAATAAAAAATGCTACTTGATTGTCACATAGAAGCTGCATAGTAAGAGGAACATCAACTACAAGATCAGTCAGAACTATCCTGATCCACATCATCTCTGTGCATCCCTAAGCCATGACCTTGTACTCGGACTCTGCACTAGATCTAGCAACCACTGTCTGTTTATTGTTTTTTCATGACACGAGTGATCTGTCAATAAAAACAACAAACCCAGAAGTAGACTTCCTGTTCCTAGGGCATCGTGCATAATCTGCGTCCGACATGCTGTGGCCTCAAGAGACGTGCCTCTACTGAATAAAAGACAAGTACCTGGTGAAGACTTCAGAAATCTCAAAATAATATAAACATCATCCATATGAATCTTCATGGGCTGCTCCATGAACTGACTCACCTTGCTAACAACAAAGCATATATCTGGCCTAGTGATGGTAGCATATAGGAGCTTCCCAACCACGCCCTGTATCTCCTCTTATCTATCTCCTCAGTATCATCATCATATAATCTCATACTTGGATCCATAGGAGTAGTAGCATGCTTGCACCCGGTCATACCTGTCTCCAATAAAAGATCAGAAACAAACTTCCTTTGGGTCATCACAAGATCATGCTGGTCCCTGGCGAATTCTAATCCAAGGAAGTATCTGAGATTGCCAAGATCTTTGGTCACAAACTGATGACCCAGGAACTTCTAGGCTGCTTGAATGCCCTTCTCATCATCACCAGTGGCACTAATATCATCAACATAGACAAGGATAGTAACAATACCTCTCAGTCCCCTGAACAAAAAGTGAGTGATCCGCAGTGGACCGAGCAAATCCTTGATGCTCTATTAACTCTGAAAGCTTTTGGTACTAAGCTCTCAGATTCTGCTTCAGGTCGTAAATCGTCTTGTGTAGCCTACACACCTTCTGACAACAGCAAACCTTGGTGGCTGTTGCATATAAACCTCCTGCAAATCGCCATATAGAAACACATTCTTCACATCAAGCTGGTAAAGAGGCCATTCTCGTAAAACAATAACTGATAGGAGAATGTGCAATGTCGAGTGTCTAGACACTGGAGAGAAGGTATCCTGATAATCACCCCATAAGTTTGGGTAAATCCACATGCTACAAGCCGTACCTTGTAGCGATCCACACTGCCATCAACTCAATGCTTCACCGTAAAGATCCATTTGCACCCCACAACCGATGCACCTGGAGGAGCAGAAAAAAACACACCAGGTACCATGAGACTGCAAAGCGGCCATCTCCTCCTCCATGGCAAGTCGCCAGTTGCTATTCTGTATGGCCTCCTGATATGTTCGTGAAATAGTAACAACTGAGAGGCCCATAATAAACCTCCTGTACTCGTCTGAGATGGTCCAAAGAATCATGCGCAGCTATAGGATATATGGCACAATTATGACATGATATATAGGTACATCAAGGTCATCAGCCTCTTTATTCTCTGATACCACCACCTCCTGTGTATTATTATCTTGTGGATCAAGCATAGAACCAGTGCCATCAGTAAAAACAATGCGTTCATCACATACCTGGGACATGCTGGATGAAGGGGAAGGTGCCGGAATATAGGGGCGAGTAGAAGACATGCGAATGTGAAACCGAGGTAGGAATTGTGTCAGGGTAGAAAGAGGTGGAAGTAGTGGAGGCGGTGGAGGTGGAGGAGACTGAGACTCAACATGAATAGGTGATGGTGAAAATAACGGAGGTGAAGGAACAAAGATATCCTCACCAGAGTCAGCATTTGACAACCGGTCACTTGTTGGATAAAAATACAAAAGACTCAAAAAATGTGACATCAAAACTAGTATAATATTTGACTATTTTTCCCCAATAGGATCAAAACATCTATATCCTTTTTGGGTACGAGAATAACCAACGCACACACATTTGACAACTCTAAGGGAAAGTTGGTCACAAGCTGGAGTAAAATTGTGGACAAAAGTCATAGATCCAAATACCCTAGGGGTCTGTTTGGTTGGTGGGTTGGATTAGGGTACACTAGTGTACCCCCTCCTTTCAATCCTCCCAACCCTCTCACAGTTTACTATTCATAGGGGTAATCCAACCCAATCTAATCTAATCCAACCCAACAACCAAACGGACCTTAGGAGTAAGGGAGAATAAGTCTTTCTCGGGGAACACAATCAAGAAGGGAACTTTTGCTCCAATGATAGTAGACGACATGTGGTTCATTAAGTAACAGGCCGTGAGAACTGCATAGCTCCAAAACGATTGAGGAGCTCGACTATCAATCAAAAGGATCCTCGTTACATCCAAAAGATGACGGTATTTGCATTCAACAACACCATTCTATTGAGAAGTGTAAGCACACGAAGTCTGATGAACAACACCAATAGAACTGAGAAAGTTAGACAAATGTAAAGTAGAAAACTCCAGGGCATTATCAGTGCGAATAAATTTTACATTGGCAGAAAACATGTTCTTGTTCTCAATAAGATAAGATTTAATAACATGACCTGCTTCAGACTTATTCTTTAACAGAAAAATCCAAGATAATCTAGAGAAATCATCCATAGCAGCTGCATAGAACCGATGTCCCTGATGATCGGGAACACAACTAAGACCCCATATGTTAAAATGAAGCAACTCAAACAGATGACTACTATGACGACTCTGACGACTCGGAAAAGAGGAACAATGGTACTTCCCACTCCAAGGTAGTATGAGCAGAGATCTGCGGGAAAACATGACAAAACTTCTGCAGAGGAAGGTGCCCAAGCCACATGAAAGGAGAAACAGATCCAGAAGGGATAGTAGCAGCACCAACACACGGAGCCTGAACAAGTCTGTAAAGCACTCTCTGTTCACGACCACATCCAATTACCCTGCCCGTGAGTATGTTCTGAAACACAAGAGAGGATGTGTCAAATATGGCACGACAATGTAAATCTTGTAATTCGGCCAATAGATAAAAGATTCATCTGAACGTTGGAGCATGTAAAACATTTTGCAGACACATCGAGGGAGCTAGAATAATCTCTCCCTGACCAACAATGGGTAGATGCTCCCCATTAGCAAGCACAACTAATCTACTAGAAGGAATACCCGTAAGAAATAAACTGTGCCCGATCTCCACATATATGATGAGATGCTCCAGAGTCCATGATCCAACGGACAAATCTGAATTGCTACTACCGATAAGTGCAAAGGCAATACCTGACAAACTCAAAGAGGCCTTGGCAGCGTTGCGACATCTGAAGATCCTGCAATTGAAGTGGTAGGAGTGATCATCAACTCTCTCAGTCTGGAAACAATATAATCAAATTGTGCATCATGAGCAGCGCAGGAGGAGTAAGCTCGGTTTGCCAACTACATGGGCATGCACAGAATAGCTATGCTTCAGATAACATGTCTCCTCAGAATGACCTGGACAATGGTAATGTGAACATGAGCTATGCTGACGTCCACCTCCTCGACCACGTGGTCCTCGACTTCGAAACTATGAAGTACCCCCTCTGCCACAAGAAACTGCCATGGCAGAAGGATTCTGAGACGCTGTAGTAGATGAAGTAGTGATCCTGCTCAGCTTTTTGTAGACCTCTTCCATTGGAGGTATTGTCTCTCCAGTAAGTAGTTGAGTACGCACTGCATCATACTCAAGGACATAAAGACTCCTGTCATGGTGGCATTCCGATATGCCTGTTGCTGCTCAGTGCTGGTATAGTAATAGGCATGAAGTTATGCAGACACTCAAACATGTCTCTAAGATGCAAGAAGTGTGCATGAAGAGGTCGACCATTCTACTTGGTCGAAAAAAAATAAAAATATCATACTGCAACTGGAAAATCTTGCTTTCATTTTTTGCATGCCTATATGTGTCGGCTAAAATGTTCCACATAACCTTTGCTGTATGTTGATTGTCAATATCATTGGCAATCACCGGGTGAGTGTCCCAGAGAGCCAAATGCGAGCATAGGCATCATCTCGCTTCCACGAAGCATTAACCCCAGTTTTTTCTGCCGGCTCTGAATCTGACAAAATTTGCTCCTTGTTATGGCCACTGCATAAGGGTGCAAAATTGCATGGATCACAACTCATAGTTGGTCCCATCCATCTTCATGATGGGAGCCAGGCCCTTGAAGACATTGGACGATGAAAAAACATCACCCTTGTTCTCTGACATGGTAACAAGAATGCCAAAATCCGGAACAAAACTAAGGAGTAGATCGCTTTAATTGAGTCTACACAATCATATGGAGGATTGGTTGCATTTGTAGACTCATACAACCATCCTTATCACTTGCCGATGTACCGTAGAGTCGGAATTCATGATTTAGATGGTGAAAATCACAAAACTAAACAAAGTCAGACCGTATCAACTTTCAAAACGGTTAAACAGCAACCAATCTGCAAAGAGGGAGCGAGTCGATGACAAAATTGCATTTAGAGGTGCGTAGTCACCACCAGCAACATCGCTTGGAGGCGGATTGCACATAGGCAGCCGCTGGGCGGCGAGAAGAAGCCGTCGCACGTGGGGTTGCTGCGTGCAGGCCGCCGCACGTGGGGCTTGCACGGAGCAGAGGGGAGGTGCCGCGCGTGAGGGGCGGTTGCTGCGGGGGGGGGGGGGGGGGACATGTAGGGTTGGGGTTGGTGGGATACAGGAACCCCGGTCCAGGACCGTTGCTCTGATACCGTGTTGGTGGAAATAAACTTGCTTGATATTCATAAGACCCCAGGGCTCTCTTACATAAGAAAAAAGCCCTTGGGTAAATTGAATAAGAAAAAAGCCCTTGGGTAAATTGAATGAGAAGTATTCGAAGAAAAAAAAAGAAAATAACACCAAAGATATACAATAATCTCAACATTGACACCAACCTACTTCCAATGTTTGTTAAACCTAGAAAAAACCAAACCAATACATTTCTGGTTTGATGACTGGTTCAGTTTTTAAACATTGGATTAAACAAGTATCATGACTACCGCTATCAGCTTGTTAAATGCAAGTCTAAACATGTTCTGTTTTATTTAGTTTTGGTCTGATAGTTTTGATGTCATCTGAATGTCCATACCAGTTGAACCAGGCTCCATTGTTGGTTGGATCTAGAATAAGGCAAACCGACACATAACCGGTTTATATAAACATGTATCACGATGTATATAGAGATTTATACAAGGCACTATAATTTTTGATATTATAAAAATATTTACCATATTCCACATATTTATTGGGTACTTCTATAAAGTTAACATCCTTCACACAGATGCCCCTCGGCTTATCCTATATCGAAGAATTTGCCACGCTTAATTGAAAATGCCATTTTCTTTGTGCACATCTACATTGTTTTTCAAGACATGATAATTAAAGTCAAAACATAGTGATTATTAATTTGCAAAAAAAACGAACCATTTGATTGATCACATTGGCATCCATTGTAAAGAATTTTTACCCAGTTATCTAACTGTTTTGAACTTTAAACGCATTTCTACTCTTTATAAAGTTCAGGTCACATTTTCCAGAAGGCAAGATTAACTCACATATAGTTCAAACATAGACAACAAACAATCTAAGGGACATGTAAAAAAGTCGATGTTTACAAGGGTATATCCATAGGTAACTAAAATATAGAGGTATTCATATCATATGCGATTTTATATGGCATCTATGTAAACATTTCTATAATTAGAATATTATAGTTATTACACAAAAAAAACTGACTAGCACACTAACCAGCGGATTGAGTACGATTCTCATGCTTGGTTTAATTCTTTTCCACAGTATATGGAGAAGTGGGGCAAGCTTTTGGCCTGATGGGCTCAATGGATCAATCACAGCATCAATATGCACACTAGATTCTTCATTGTTGAGGATGATAGCACTGCCACAAAAAGTGAATAAGATTAACATAACAGTTTAAATATTTGAGAAATATATAAGCATCATTTTCTTGTAATGGCTATCTTTTACATTTCTAAACTTCTAAGAAATTCATGAGAGAGACTATGATTCCTGAATGATCTGGTTCCAGGTATAAGTAACATGCAGATTTCTTCTTTCCTCATCCTTCTCAAGATTCATTCTTCTTTCTTCTTGGTTTGGGAACTGAACCCAGAGTTCCTCTTCACCACAGGCTTTCTTCGGGTGTAAATAGACAAATTATGGGAAAATAGGATGTGGTGTAGGCGAGCAGATCCTCTGGCTGTAAACCCGGCCCCATCCTGAGCCGCTCGATCTTGATCGAGCTGTTCACATGAAATCAGGGTTTTTGTGGGCCCTTACCGTGTGAACCGCTCGATCAAGATCAGACAGCTCGGGAGGGGGCCGGGTTTACAGCAGTCCTCTGCTGTACAGCAGAGAATCTGCTCTCGTGGTGTAGAAGCAAGGACGAAGCCTCACGAGGATAGGGTACTCGCTACTCAGTCTCAGCCCTCCTCCCTTGCACTCACGGAAAACTGACAAGGAATGAAAGTGAGAAAAACTGTCATTTCTAAACTCCTAAGAAAGTTACAAGAGAGACAATTCCTTTCTGGCTCATAAATTTAACAGTGAAATTCAGATAAAGGCACTGTTCAACTATAAAAGCAGTGGATGCATTATTATTATTCCTTGGACTGCTTTCCAGAGTCCAAACACATGCAAGAGCAGTGAAGGTTCTTGATCTCGTTGGTGGTTGAAGGCCTACGCAGCTACTTAAATGCATCAACTATATAAAATAAAAGGTTTATAAAATAGATAAGTATCTGTCATACACAATTTCTTTCTTTTTGGAGAAAGGATGCAACCTGAGATTAATATTCATCCACAGTTATATAATATAGAAAATGAAATAAGAAATCTTCGCATAGCTGAGACACTGAAGGAATGCCTGGAACCCCATTCCCAAGAATGCCGCTACACCCCTATCAAGACCTCATATTTTGATCCAGATTCCCACAAAAAATAAGGTCACATTCCTTTGCACAAGGATTCCAAGATAGAGAACCACTGATGTAGAGAAGACATTACAAGTCTTCTAGAAAAAGAATCTCCTATCATACCAAGTCCGGGCAATAACGTGCTAAATATACCTTTTTGCATATAAGATTGTATTTACATGTTATTGTTTTAAGAATTATGATGATTTTAATTTGCGAGAAAAGTATTTTTTGAGCACTTTTAAAAATCCCCATCGACGTCTGCGTTATTTCCTGATATATCTTTTTCCAAACTTTTTCGATACGATATTGATATTCGAAACATTGACGGTAACCCCAAATATTTTCTGTACCATCCGGACACCAACGGCCGCCCCCCACACAAAGGATCCATTAGCAAGCAACACCTTATCCTTCTCTTCAAGACAAATCACATCCAGATCCCCATTATGCCTCCCCTTCTAATCAACGAGAAGGATATATGATGCCTCCCCTTGCTGGACAAAAAAAAATGTTTCATCAAGGATTCAAGATAATTCCATATCCCCATCAATTGCAATGGAGACAAGAGGAAGAAGACCACAATTGGCTTGATAAGCAAAAGTGACTACTCCTAGACATACATGTAGGCTTCAACCCAACCAGCTTCTCCTGAAGTCTTTTCCACTAAAGGCAACTAATGTATGAAAAGGATCGTCGAGGCGCAAAGGCAGCTGAGGTGAAACGAGGCAGGGACAAAGAGCCTCAAGAAGACCGCCTCAGATCTTTCGACTGAGATGAGCACCTCACATGACCGAGGCGAGGCGAAGATGCTAGGCAGTCCTTGAGGCTATAAGGATTTTTTTTAGCATTTTCATAAGAAAATCATTTGTCCTATTGGTAGTTTCATATGTTTATAAAGGTCTAGTTGTTTTGGATATATTTATATAAGACGGATGCTTAAATTTGACCTCTTTCGTATTTATATTTACAATTAACATATCCAATTATTTCAATAAACTCTTAACGTATCCGAATATCCATATTTCATCGAAAACCCCAGACTGGGAGGATATGGTGGCATGAGAGGGGAGGGCATCTAACAATTCTTCATTTGGCTTCAGCAGAACAGACGGTTGGGATTCAAGGCATATCAACATCTCAGATTCTCTAATAACAACTATAACCGGTAGCTACCTCTTTGATAAATATTTTAGTGACAACTATGTAATCTTGGATACTCTAATGATAGCCAATGACTCCCTCTTTGATTATATGGAAATTTAGTAAAAAAGTATATAAAGTTGTATATCATTCCTTTCGGTGTTCCGATCTCTGTAATTTCATCATATATTATAGTGTTATATATTATATGCTAGCCAAATAATATATAAATTCATCATTATATATTATATTGTAGTTTTATTGGTATTTTTCTTTATAAATTGAGGTTCAAGTGTTCCGGTTGAGACAAGTGCCTCACATGACCAAGGCGGCCGAGGCGAGGTGATGAGACTTGGCCTTCTTGAGGCTATAATGGTTTTCTTTGCATTTTCATAAAAAAATTATTTGTCCTATTGGTAGTTTCAAATGTATGTAAAGGTCTAGTTGTACAAGTTTTCTTTATATAAGACGAATGCTTAAATTTGGCCTCTTTCTTATTCATATTTACCGTTAACATATCCGGCTATTTCAATAAACACTTAATGGATCCAAATACCCATATTTTAGCGAGACCCTCGTACTGGTAGGATATAGTGGCATGGGGGGGACGACATCAGATGGTTCTTCAACTGAGTTCATCAGAACGAACAGTTAGGATTCAAAGCATATCAACATCTCAAATACTCTAATGACAACTATAGCCACAGACTCCTTTGATAAATATTTTACTGATAGCTATGAAATCTCGGACACTCGATTATAGCCAATGACTCCCACTTTGATTGGATGAAAATTTAGAAAAAAAGTATATATAGTTGTATAACTTTCCTTTTGGTGTTCCTATCTCTATAATTTCATCATTTATTATAGTATTATATCTTATGTGTTAGTGAGATAATATATAAATTCATAAATTATATTATATTACAATTTTTATGAGAATTGATCTTTACAAATTGAGGCTTACACATTGACTGTCTCGAGGCTATACCTCGCCTCACTTCAAGGGAAAACACTTAGTTCCGCTTTTTGTTTTCTCAATCTTGAAGGCAACTAAATAACACGACAAAGTCAACCACAAACAAAGGCCTAATTACATCGGAGGCAAACATGTCCTTGGGGTTCACAACTACCCTCACAAGCAACAACCTCCTCTAAGGATATAATGAAAGGGAACAAAAGTGGACTCTTGACTTGAGACCCATTTGTAACTGACCATTCTATCATATATTGTAACCGAATTATCCCGTTGAAGTAACCATCACCACCACCACAACAACAATAAGCCTTCTCCAACAATAACTAAGGGTGGCTACATGGATTCTTTGTCTCCATTCAAATCTAATTTGGGTCGTTCTTGGACTTAGATCCAAGTAATTAAGATCCCTTCAGAAAGTATCCTTCCAACACTACTTGGACCTTCCTCATCCTTTCTTAGCTGGCTCAACATCCCAAATCTCACATCTTTTAACTGGTGCATCAACATACCTCCTTTGCAAATGGCGAAACCACCTTTAGCGGTTCTCTCTCATCTTATCCTCAGTGGGAGCTATACCAACTTTCCTTATGATCGCATCGTTCTGAATCTAACCTTTTCGTATATGATCATACATGCGCCACAATATTTTCATTTCTGGTACTGCCATCCTTCGTACATATCTATGATTCACAAGCCAACATTCAGATCCATATAGCATAACAGGTTTAAAGATTGCTTCATAATACTTTTCTCTGATTTTCCAAGAAAATTTTTTATCACATAGAACAGTAGAGACTCCTCTCCACTTTAGCCAACCTACATTTATCTTATGAGTAACATCTTCATCAATTTGACCATTATATTAAATAATAGACCCCAAGTATTTAAAAGAATTATCCTTCTCGAATCTTCACCTCAATTTATTCCTCACTACTTCATCAAAAGTGCACTCCACATATTCATTCTTAGCCCGATTTATACAAAATTCTTTAGTCTCCAATCTCTGTCTCCAAACCTCAAGATTACCATTTACTTCATCTCTAGTTTCATCAATCAACATAATATCATCAGGAATAACGTACATCAATGTATCGCATCCTAAATGCAAAGTTGCAAAAGTCAGTAGCCGATACTCGATCGGCGACCCTGACTAAGGATTAATCAACAGTCAAGCGACTGAACAGATTTAATCGTCTGGAGTGGGAATCCACACAATTATAGCCCTTGTGTTATCACTACGAGTCCTTCCTCTACGCTTTGTGTACACTGCTCTACTACTACTAGAATATATTATACGTAGATTCCCTGGGAACTCGATGGGGTGAATCTAACCTATGTTTTTCAGCACATAGTTAGCACATTCGAAAGATGATCACATTAATATCATCAATCATAAATATAATCATTACGGTCTTGACTCGAAAGCAAGGGAGAATTTCCGCTACCAGCACACGATCCCACTTTTGGCCACTACATAGTAGCATCGGAAGAGCACTGGAACTGCTGCCGCATGAGAAAGCAACTACCTACGCCACCGCCCATCTACTAAAGTCTACACTTGTATCCCTAGTCCGACTGCTAAACAAGCATTAATTGATCTCTTGTCAATTCGCTTAGATAAGTGAGTGAGGCTGAGTCTAGTTCGTCAAGCATGATGAAGGAGAGAAGGAGACATAGAGATAGAATCAGGTTCAACCAGATCAGATCAACCAACACGGGATAAGTGCGGGAAGGTGCCCCTTCATCAAGAGGAGATTGAAATTCAAGAAGCGCAAAAGGTTAAG
This sequence comes from Ottelia alismoides, assembly GCA_037367405.1. Taxonomy (NCBI): domain Eukaryota; kingdom Viridiplantae; phylum Streptophyta; class Magnoliopsida; order Alismatales; family Hydrocharitaceae; genus Ottelia; species Ottelia alismoides. The sequence continues at coordinate 54,158 of JAZKJV010007977.1, forward strand.
AGAACATTGTCTTTAGTCGGGTTTGATTTTTTTGATTATTTTGAATATATAAATCAATTTTTATACATGTATTATTATATATTTGCATAGTGTTAGAATTAATTGGTTATTTCTCCTTATATTTATCGAGTCATGTAACACTTTCAGATGTCTATGTAATTTTCTCATTTAATTTCTCATGGTTTCATGCTATATAAGAAACCCCAAACCCATTGAATAAGATAAGTCATTTATTCTTTTCTTCACCCTAGACCGGAGCATGTATTCCAATTCCTACCATAAAATTTTTAAAAAACGTGAGGCGGATCGAGGCAGTTTTTCGTTATTGAGACGAGACGTAGGCCTCGAGGCGGTCGAGGTGTAAGCCTCGATTTATAGAGAAAATACATGTTAAAACTATTATTAAGTATAATTATATTATCATAAAATCGTAAACTTCAAATATTTACATAATATATGATCATAAATTCTAAATTTGGATATTTTAAATTTAATAGATGTACATCATATACCATATTAACTGTATATGCTAGTTTTAATTTGTGATTAAGTAATATCAATATTGTAGATATGTGAATTCCTAATATTCTTAAAAAAATAGCCTCTTAAACATATATTATACTCATTGTAGCGATACAAGCAATTGAATATCATTTATTGATATAAAACTTATTCATACTAATTAGAAACAATCATTGTACACTTGCATGATTTCTTTGATGCAATGATGACGGCAATATAAACGTATAATTATATATTTATGAAATGTTATGTTTCGGTAGTAACATATAATGATACTGTAATACAATATTGTGATTGTGATTTGTATGTTTCTAACTAAAATATGCTTTATAACTTTAATATTATTACAAAAGTATAGCTTTATATATATATTTATTTACCTAAAAAACTGCACACTAGACCGAAGCGGCCCTTAGGGACCGCCTCGACTGCGTTGATACCGCATCGGGTCTCTGAGGCTTACACCTCAGATATCCAGACTTAGGCTATAGCCTCAAGGCAGTTCTCATGGAAAACCGCCTATAGGCTTACGCCTCGGCACCTCGAGACGTGTTCTTTAAAACCATACATGCTGCCACCACCAGCCCTCTGCCAGCACATGCCTCTCTAAACGCTTTGATGCACTACATAGCTTCTTTTCGTCGCCTTCTGCAAGAAGTGCCATCAGATGACCTTCTCGGGGTTCTTCTCTAGAGCACTACAGAGCACGACATAAAATTTAACATTCATAAAAACGAACATACAAACAAATCAACACTATGTAAATATTTAAAGTAATTGCTACGAGAAAACAATGAATTGCTTATTCATGAGGTCTTAGGATTCTCTTATATAGAGGAGAAACTTGTTGGGCAAATAACATAAAGTAAACGGAAAGAAAAGAGAATACATAAAAGAAACAAAAGATAACTAATATCTCAACACCACCCTCAAGCTGCAATGTAGATATCAATCATGCTCAGCTTGGAACAACATTTCTGAAATGGCCATCTGGATAAGGCCTTGGTGAATACGTATGCTGTCAGATCTCCTGAGCTAACACGAGTGGTGTAGTTGAAGCCCTTTTGAATCATGTCTTGAGTGTAGTGACACAGTGACAGTCTACCTCGATATGCTTAATCCTCTCATGGAAGGTAGGTTGTTGGCAATGAAGAGAAACCTGGTTGTTGCATTGAAGGTGCATGGTAAGAGGCACCTCAATTGCTTAGTCAGTAATAAAAAATTTGACCAAAATCATCTCTGTACTCCCATGTACTATGGCTCTGTACTCTGATTCTATATTGGATTTGGCGACCATCATACGCTTCTTCCTCTTCCATGACACCAAAAAACTTCCTAAATCCAGAAGTGGACTTCTCGTCCTTGGCGCATCCCGCATAATTTGTTTTTGCACAAGCTGCAATGGCAAGGGATGTACTTCTGCTAAATAGAAGACTAGTGCTTGGTGAGGTCTTCAGATACCTCAAAAGCATATGGACTGCATCCATATGTGCATGTCTAGACTGCTTCGTGAACTGACTCACTTTTCTCACTGCAAAGGATATATCTAGCATGATGATGGTCACATATAGGAACTTCTCAATGAGCTCCATGTACCTCCTTTTATCTACTTCCTTAGTGTCACCATCATACAGCTTCATGCTCGGGTCCATGGGAGTAGTGGCATGCTTGCAATCTGCCATGCATGTCTCAAAGAGAAGATCTGCGACATACTTCCTCTGAGTCATCACAAGACTTCATTGGTTCCTCGTAAACTCTAGTCTAACTAAAGTAGACTGCCAAGGTCCTTGGTTACAAACTGTTGACCTAGGAAATCCTTGGTAGTCTGGATGTGTTTCCCATCATCCCCTATAACAATGATATCAAACATAAACAAATATGGCAACTGTACCTCTGAGACCTCTGAACAAAAGGTGAATGATATGCAGTCAGTCTTATGAACCCTTGCCGCTCTATCTAACCCGAGAGCTTCTGGAACCATGCTCTAAGACTCTACTAAAGGCCATAAATCACCTTATGAAGCTTGCAAATCTTCTGACACTCCTCAGCAGTGAACCCAGGTGGATGCTGCATGTAGACTTCCTATTGTACATCACCATAGAGAAACACATTCTTCACATCAAGCTAATATAAGGGTTTGTTCCATGTCACTATAAGAATAAGAAGGATCCACAGTGTAGAATGCCGAGCTATTGGAGAGAAAGTATCATGATAGTCCACCCCATATATCTAAGTGAACCCACGAGTCACAAGTCTCACCTTGTAGCGATCCACGCTTTCCATCTGTATGGTGCTTTACCGTAAATACCCACTTGTATCCTACAACAAACACTCATGTAAGAGTTGTAACAATGTTCCATGTGTCGCATGACTGTAATGTGACCATTTGCTCCATTGAAAGACGTCGCTAACTATCATGTATCGCCTCCTGATATGTCCGTGGTATCTTACGTCTAACAGTCCTATGACAAACCTCTTGAAATACTTTGAGAGTCGGCCCAAGGAAACATATGATGCAAGAGGATATGTAGAACAAGTACAATTTCGCTTTCGAAAAGTAATAAGCACATCTAGATCACATGCGTCCTCCTTAACCTGTAAACTACCCTCCTGAGAGGGCACCTGCTCATCCTGTAAAGAATCTTGTTGCATGGACAAATCACTAGTGCCATCAATAGAAACAACATGTTCATTACATACATGGGGAATGCTGGATGATGGGGAAGGTCCATAAGCAGGTGGAACTATGCGAGGCCTGCAAACATAGAAATGTGGTAACATATGGGTCAAGGTACCAGGTGGTGGTGCCAATACTGGAGGTGATGGAGGTGGTGTAGGTACTGGAGGAGGTGCAACTGTATGAGGAGGCATATATACCTCCTCTCCAGAATCAGATGGAGTCAACCTATCACATGTAGGAGAGAAATACATAATAGACTCAAAGAAAGTGAAATCATCACTAATATAGTAGTTCTGTCGATTCAGAGCAAAACAACGATACCCCTTCAGGGTACGAGAGTAGCCTAAAAAGACAAACTCGACAGTTCTAGGAGAGAGCTTATCACGACCGGACGTCAGATGGTGAAGAAAGGCAATATAGCCAAACAAAAGGGTGTAAGGGAGAATATGTCCTTTTCGGGAAACACAATCGAGAAAGGAACCTTCTCTCCTAGGATTGAAGATGGCATTCAATTCACCAAATAGCAAGCAGTGAGGTTCGCATCATCCTAGAAAGAGTGAGAAGCACGACTCTGGATCAAAAGTTTCCCGGTCACATAAAGCAAATGACGGTGTTTGCGTTCAGCAACACTGCACTGTTAAGAAAGTGTAAACACACGAGGTCTGGTGTACAATATCAAGAGACTTGAAGAACTCCGATAGGTGTAGCGTACATAACTCAAAAGCATTGACAAGGCGGATAAATGTGACAGTAGCATAGAAGAAGTTCCTTATGTCATTACTAAAAGATTTAATGACAGACCCAGCTTTAGACTTGTTTTTCAACAGAAAAATCCGAGAAAGTCTAGAATAATCATTCACAGAAACAAGATAAATATGGTGTCATTGGAGATCAAGAACACGACTGAGACCCCAAATATCTAGATGAATAAACTCATGACAACTGAGAAATGAAGAGCGGTGATGCTTCCAAGCTGGCAAGCCTCACACTGTAAGGAAGAGCGCATGGAAATATATGGGAGGACATGACACAACTTCTAGAGGAATGTGACCAAAATGAAAATGTCACAAATAAGGTGAGACTAATCCAATGGGAACTGTAGAGGCATCGACACTAGGAGACTGAACCAATATGTAGAGCACTCGTTGTCATGGCCTCAAATTTCAATGAAATTCCATCAAAATTCTCAGAAATTTCCATTTCTTTAGGTCACCAAAATCGAAATACTCCCTTATTTCTTTTTCTATGATTTCAACGGAATGTCAACGAAATTCCATCGAAATTACATATCGTTTTGGCAAAACAACAAAAATAAAGGTTTCTACCCTTCGCTTTCATCGAAATTGTGTATATTAAAGAATTTTCACTTATTTATTCGCTAATGTGTTGAGTTGTTAAAGTAATTTACATTGTTTAAAGACGATTCCTTAGTTAATTTGTATATTTTAGATATAAATACAAATCAAATCAAATCAATTAAACACAAGATTTACAAGTTAAATTAAAGTTGTAATTGAAGATCTTTATATATTTTTTATTTTCCTTTATTTTGATATATATTTTGATATATATGCTTTAATTAGTAGTTATCATATACGTCACCTCATTCTTATTGAAGAGGTGCTCACGTGTCACCATTCTCTTCATGTTCAAGAGGAGAAACCAATGGCTTCTAATTATAATTCCTAGAGTATGGAGTGTAAATCAAACGATTCCAAATCTCGTTCTGGTTCTGAACATCATACTATTTTTTGGTTGTTGGAACGATTGGATGAAAATTTAATGTAACATATCATATTAATATCTTACTATTAGCAAAAAAAACTATCTTTCTATCTCATTTATTGAGTTAAAGAACATTAGAAATCTCTATTTTTTTAAAAAATGAATTTTCAAGTAATTTCCCCATTTTCGGACATTTCATCGAGATTCCACTGAATTTCTCTTTCCAGACTTGTCGAAACGAAATCGAAATCCGACATTTAAGGCCTTGCTCGTTGCTCATGGCCACATCCAATCACCTGGCCTTTGTGTGTCCTAAATCACAAGAGAAGAGGGGTCAAAAATGGCACGACAATGTAGATCCTTTGTGATTCGATTAATAGAAATAAAATTCATATGAAAATAATGATCATATAAAACATTCTGCAGGCACATGGATGACGTCAAATGCACCTCCCTATGTCCTGTAATGGGTAAGTAAACCCCGTTTGCAATGATGACCCATCTTGATGCAATCTAAGGATGGAATAACCTAAATGACAATTCAAGCAATGGAACGAATGAAAAATAACACGACGAACGAGGTTTATGATGCACAACAGACCAAAATCAGCAACAAAATAGCCAAGTTATTTGCGCTTTAGCACCGTTTTCGATCCACAAATGTTAGGCAAATAAACTAGTTCAGAATATTAGGAAAGTTATCACGATGTTGCAATTACTAGGGTCTCAACGATTCACCAAACCAAGTCAACAATAAAACAGTCCACAAACTATATTATGCGGTGGAATAAAATGGGAGAAAGTATCGCTCATACCACAACCGGCACGGAGAAATAGGACGCGCTTCAGATCTGGACGAAGAGGCGGACAAGGGCTGTTCACAGCGGCTTCTCGTGCAGTTCTCGGGCACGGTAGGGCTGGACCAAGGCAACCGGGAGTCACGGCAGTGGCGGCTGGCCGAGTTTGGTTGGCCGCTGGGTCAGGGTGATGAAGCCGAGCGGGTTGGCGGCGCTGGGCGAGGCGGTGTGGTGGGAGAGGTGAGGCGGCGTGGTAGGGGAGGTGAGGCGGCTCGGAGGAGGCGGGTGGGGCGAGGCGCGCGGGGCGATGAGGCTGGCGAGTTGATGAGGCAGCAGCAGGCGGCGGTGGGAGAGGTATCGGTGGGTGCGGCGGCGCGCAGGGTGGGAGAGGGCTGTGGAGAAGGCGGTGCGGGAGAGAAGGGGAAGAGGAGAGGGGAGAAACCGGGAGGGAGGAGAGGAGAAGAGAGGGAGGGCGGCGCTCGAGAGGATAGAGGGAGGGAGAGAGCGGCGGCGTGAAGGGCGTTAGGGTTGGCAGGAGGAACGAAGTCGGGGAGAGGGGAGGCGTGGGTTTGGAGAGAGAGAGAGGGAGAGAGAGAGAGAGATTAGGGATGGGAAAATTGTAATCTCAAATCAACTTAATTAAAACTAATACAAAGGGAGCCCTTTTATAGAGGCTACTCCCCCACAAAAGGAGCAACAAATCCCTACAATTAGGGAAGAAGAAATCAAAGGAAAATTATAAAAGAGGCCTTTTATAATGAGCCTTTTACATGGGAATGCAATAAAACCAAATAAATAAATACTAACTAGAATAAATAACACAAATGTTCATGAGAACGGCTATCATGCTGCATCAACTCCCCCCTGCTGAAAAGAATCTCGCTCCGTCGAGATGGCATCGTGAAAATTCTGAAGTATATCGGGGCGGAGTTGTCGGAGTTCATCTTCGTCGATCCAGGTGCAATCGGTGAGAGGTCGTCCCTTCCATTTGACGAGATATCGTCGGAAGAGACCACGTCTAGTCGTCATGTCTCGGATATCTGCAATATCTTCAATCTGATCGGCATCGGTGGCGGCTGGCGGGTGGCGCATATCGTCATCAGGAATTGTTGGAGTAGTGGCACCCGTCTGTTCATCTCCATGATACAAGAATAGATCTGATACGTTGAATACTGGTGATGTCTGGACGTCTGGCGGCAGGTCGAGTAAATAAGCATTGGTCCCAATCCTCTTGAGGACTCGGAATGGACCAATCTTTCGTTCGCTCAATTTTTGGTGGACTCTCGAAGGAAATCTCTCTTTTTTCAGGTGGACCATCACTAACTCTCCAACTCTGAACTCGCTCTCTCTTCGGTGTAGGTTGGCTTGGGTCTGGTATTTTTGGGTCATTGATTGGAGTTTGGCTCGGATTTCAGTATGGATGTGGGTGAGATGTTCGACCAGATCCTCAGCAGCTGCACTACTTCTCCCTTGCGCGGTTGTGGGTTTTAGGTCAAGGAATTGAGTAAGTGGAAAGCCGTACACACTCTCAAAAGGGGATTTTCCGGTGGACCTATTGGTGGAACTGTTATATGCGAATTCAGCTTGGGGAAGAATTAGATCCCACTTGGACGGAGAGTCCCCTGCAAGACATCGCAACAAATTTCCTAATGACCTGTTAACTACTTCAGTTTGCCCATCTGTTTGTGGATGATAAGCGGTGCTATACTGCAAACGAGTACCAAGACGGGACCAAAGAGTGCGCCAGAAATGACTCAAAAAACGAGTATCGCGATCTGAGGTAAAAGAACGAGGGACACCATGCAAACGGACGACATCACGAAAAAACAAATCGGCGACATGAGATGCATCTGAAGTTTTCCTACATGCAGTGAAATGAGCCATTTTGGAAAATCGATCCACAACCACAAAAATAGAATCAACTTTTCGCACAGTGATGGGTAACCCTAGAACAAAATCCATGGTGATGTCTTCCCAGGGTCGCAGAGGAATGGGCAGGGGTGTGTATAGTCCAGTGTTCTGTCGGTGGCCTTTGAATCTTTGACATGTTTGGCACTTCTGTACAAATTTCGTCACATCCTTGCGCAGTTGCGGCCAATAAAAGCGCTCTTGGAGTAGAGTCAAAGTTTTGTCTCGTCCAAAATGTCCCGCTAGACCTCCGTTGTGTAGTTCTGAAATTAAGCTTTCTCGGAGGGACGTGGCCGGGATGCATAGTTGGTGGCCTCTGAATAGGAAACCCTCATGAAGAACAAAAGTGGCAGTTGGGTCCTGCCCAGTACCAACACAGTCGGCATGAATTTGACCGAAATCAGGATCAGTGGGATATAGATCCTTGAGAGTTTCAAATCCTGTCGTGCTAACGGTCATTGTGGTCAGGGCATGTGCTCGTCGGCTCAAAGCATCGGCCACACGGTTGAGGGTTCCGGCTTTGTGTTTGAGATGGAAGGTGTATTCTTGGAGAAAATTAACCCATTTGGCATGACGCTTGTTGAGGGTTTTCTGGGAATTCAAGTATCTAAGGGCTTCATGATCCGAGTTAAGTATAAATTCACGCTGGATCAGGTAGTGTCTCCAATGCTTGAGAGCTTGGACCACGGCATAAAATTCAACATCATAAGTGGAATACCGTGATCTGGCATCGTTCAATTTCTCGCTGTAGAAGGCGACAGGTCGTCCTTCTTGACTGAGGACAGCGCCAATCCCGATATGTGAGGCGTCACAATCGACCACAAAAATTTTGGTGAAGTCGGGGAGTGCCAAAACAGGAGCATGCGTCAATTGATGTTTTAGGTTTTGAAAGCTCGCTTCTGCTTCGAGAGTCCAGGCGGGTGCGCCTTTCCGCGTACAATCTACCAACGGTGCTGCACAAGTGCTGAAGTTCCGAATGAAACGTCGGTAGAAGGAAGCTAATCCTAGAAAGCTGCGAATTTCGGTGAGGGTTTTGGGTACGGGCCAGCTCTGAATGGCCTGGATTTTGGAGGGGTCGACCTTGAGTCCATCAGCGGTGACAATGTATCCTAGGAAGAGGACCGTGTCACTCATGAAGGAGCATTTCTTGAGATGTACGTACAGTTTTTGGTCTCTCAGGGTTTCCAGGACTTGTCTTAAGTGAGACAGATGGTCTTCTTTGGTCAAGCTGTAGATCAGGATATCATCGAAGTACACGACCACAAACTTGCCAATAAAGGGTCGCAAGACATGATTCATTGTCCGCATGAAGGTGCTTGGGGCATTGGACAAGCCGAAGGGCATGACCGTCCATTCGTACAGACCCTCTTTGGTTTTAAAAGCTGTCTTCCATTCGTCTCCAGGTCGGAGGCGGATCTGATGGTAACCGCTGCGGAGATCCATTTTGGAGAACAGTTTGGCACCTGATAACATATCAAGCATGTCATCAAGGCGTGGAATGGGAAAACGATATTTAATCGTTATCTTGTTGATAGCTCGACTGTCCACGCACATTCTCCAGGTGCCGTCTTTCTTTGGGGTGAGCAGAGCAGGAACCGCCACGGGGCTCATACTCTCTCGAACATACCCACGTCGCAACAGATCAGTAACCTGCCGGTTCATCTCTTCATGCTCGCTTGGGCTCATTCGGTAGTGGGGTAAGTGAGGAAGACTGGCTCCAGGGACTAGATCGATGTGATGTTGGATGTCCCGTAACGGGGGTAGTCCTTCAGGCAACTCTTCAGGCATGATGTCAGCGAACTCTTTGATGATGGGCTTTATCTCAGGTGGGACTTCAGGCGGAGTTGACTCTTGGCTGTCCACTTCGCGTCCCATTAAGGCATAGATGGTGGAGCTCTCCTGAATTTCACGTTGGAATGTTTGGGCTTCCATCAATAACACAGAGCCCGTGGTTGCAGTCTTTGTTGGCGGGGTCTTGTTACCGGTTTGGTTGGCCGCAGCTCGAAGTGTGGCCACTTGGCGAGGGCTAAGGGCTTCACGCTGCGGTCTGAGGGTTACACGAACCTTGTCGATGAGAAAGGTGTACGTGTTCGGTTTCCCTCGGTGTTCGGTGTCTCGATCGAATTGCCATGGTCTCCCTAGAAGTATGTGACAGACATCCATAGGGGCTACATGGCACCACACCTCGTCCTTATATGTGGGACCAATGGAGAAGCTAACGAGGCTTTGACGGTGGATCGGGATTTGGGTACCACCTCGAAACCATGCCACGCTGTACGGTTTTTCGAGTGGTTGCGTTGACAGACCCAACTTATCCACCATTTCTTGGGAAACGAAATTCTCAACGCTTCCGCCGTCAATGATTAGAGAACAGTGTCGTCCTCCTGAGGTGCAGGTGGTTCGGAAGATGCTGCGTCGCAGCCAGCTATCATCATCGTGGACGGCGGGGGTGAGCAGAATGTTCGTGGGTGCGCTGTCGGGTGCGAGAAAGTCTTCATGTTCAATCACCAGGAACGGGCCAGAGTCGTCTCCATCCACTCCTATAGGTTCATATTCATCGGCTCCCATGGTGTTGGCGGTCAACGCAGGCGGATCCTCTTCAGGGAATTCTTGTTGGTCAGGGTCAGGGTATTCAGGTTCGTCGGTGGTGCATAGATGGACAGGTTTAGCCTTAGGGTTTGGGCATTCGGCGGCACGATGGCCCTTTTGATAGCATCGGAAGCAAGTATCAGGCCCGACAGTAGGTCGGCTTCCCAAGATGCCTTGGCCGGGGTTTCCAGTAGGTGGTCGGGCGACGGCAGGAGTTGTTGGTTTGGCTTGGGTTTTACCCGCCATGAAAGCTGAGGAACCCATGGGTTTGGAGTAGGACGTCGTGGTACTGGTACGAGGAGCAGAGTTCACAGAAAAAGGCATCTTCCTCGTCTGGGCTTTAGCAAGTTTGATCTCAGCTCGTTCAGCCTGCTTGTAGGCTTCGTCGACATCACGGCAATTGTGGAGGTATAGTTCATCCTGGATGACTTGGCGGAGGCCTTGCATGTAGCGGGTGACTTCCTGAATAGGAGTCTCCTGCAAGCGGTTGCGGTGGACTAGGGATTGGAATCCTTCGGTGTATTCTCTCACACTCATGGTACCTTGCCTCCATGATTGCAGTCGCGCATACAGATCGCGTCTGTAATCTTCCGGCACGAATTTTGTCTTCAATTTATCTTTCATTTTGCTCCAGTTGCGGATTTTACTTTTTCCTTTTCGTTTGCGTTCAGACTGCAAACGGTCCCACCATAATAGAGCATGTCCCTTTAATTTTATCGTGACGAATTGGACTTTACGCTCGCTAGGCATGGACTTCCACACAAAGAAGTGCTCGACGGCTTGGAGCCAGTCTAAAAAGACGTCAGGATCTCGTCCTCCATCAAATTCTGGGACATCAAGGCGGATACCTCGATCCCATCCATCGTCGGGCTTGGGTCCATTTCGTGGTGGAAATTGGCGTCCACCATTAGTTTGTGGAGTATAGTCAAAGGTGTACGGATCTGGAGTTTTGGGGAGGAAAGGAGTGTATTCTTTGGGTTCTTCTTGTTCACTCTCCTGAGAATGATACTCGCTGACACGTTCGTCAGAAGTAGAAGAGCTATAGTCTCGGGAAGTGCTATTCCGGGAGTGTGATTTCCGGCCGGTGCGTCGACCTTTGTTGGGGTTTTCATCACTATTGTCTGGTCCTAGCACGCGGCTATTCAAGGTAGCAATTTGTTCATGGGCGACAGTGATTTTACGGTCCAGGCCGGCGATTTGGGTACTCAATTGATTGTTCATGTGTTGTAATTGGGCAAACAAAGCTTCTAAGGTTAATTCAGGATGTGTAGGGTAGGTGGGTTTAGAGCCACTAGCTTTGTCGGCCATGGTGATTCTAGGGTTTTGTTTTGCGGTTTTCTTTTGTGTTTTTTTTTGTTTGTTTTTTTTTTGTTGTTTTTTTTTTGTGGTTTTGTGTTGTGGTTTTTTTTTTTTAAATGCAACGAATAAAATGGATGCAGACGAGATGCAGAATCGTGAGGCTCTGATACCAAATTGATGCAATCTAAGGATGGAATAACCTAAATGACAATTCAAGCAATGGAACGAATGAAAAATAACACGACGAACGAGGTTTATGATGCACAACAGACCAAAATCAGCAACAAAATAGCCAAGTTATTTGCGCTTTAGCACCGTTTTCGATCCACAAATGTTAGGCAAATAAACTAGTTCAGAATATTAGGAAAGTTATCACGATGTTGCAATTACTAGGGTCTCAACGATTCACCAAACCAAGTCAACAATAAAACAGTCCACAAACTATATTATGCGGTGGAATAAAATGGGAGAAAGTATCGCTCATACCACAACCGGCACGGAGAAATAGGACGCGCTTCAGATCTGGACGAAGAGGCGGACAAGGGCTGTTCACAGCGGCTTCTCGTGCAGTTCTCGGGCACGGTAGGGCTGGACCAAGGCAACCGGGAGTCACGGCAGTGGCGGCTGGCCGAGTTTGGTTGGCCGCTGGGTCAGGGTGATGAAGCCGAGCGGGTTGGCGGCGCTGGGCGAGGCGGTGTGGTGGGAGAGGTGAGGCGGCGTGGTAGGGGAGGTGAGGCGGCTCGGAGGAGGCGGGTGGGGCGAGGCGCGCGGGGCGATGAGGCTGGCGAGTTGATGAGGCAGCAGCAGGCGGCGGTGGGAGAGGTATCGGTGGGTGCGGCGGCGCGCAGGGTGGGAGAGGGCTGTGGAGAAGGCGGTGCGGGAGAGAAGGGGAAGAGGAGAGGGGAGAAACCGGGAGGGAGGAGAGGAGAAGAGAGGGAGGGCGGCGCTCGAGAGGATAGAGGGAGGGAGAGAGCGGCGGCGTGAAGGGCGTTAGGGTTGGCAGGAGGAACGAAGTCGGGGAGAGGGGAGGCGTGGGTTTGGAGAGAGAGAGAGGGAGAGAGAGAGAGAGATTAGGGATGGGAAAATTGTAATCTCAAATCAACTTAATTAAAACTAATACAAAGGGAGCCCTTTTATAGAGGCTACTCCCCCACAAAAGGAGCAACAAATCCCTACAATTAGGGAAGAAGAAATCAAAGGAAAATTATAAAAGAGGCCTTTTATAATGAGCCTTTTACATGGGAATGCAATAAAACCAAATAAATAAATACTAACTAGAATAAATAACACAAATGTTCATGAGAACGGCTATCATGCTGCATCACATCTACCAGGAGGTATAGATTTGTAAGAATTGAATTGTGCTCTGTCTCCATACATATAGTAAGAACCGCTGAAGTCCATGAACCCCTCTGTCATATCTGCCTCGCTACAACTGGTAAAAGCATAAACTATACCCGAGGAGTTTGAAGAGGCTTTAGCGTAGGCTACAACATCTGGGAACTTGTAGTGGTACCGGCAACATGATTCATTATCTTCCTCGGACGAGAGACAATATCATCAAGGCATGAATCTATCTGAGGAGCCGAACTGTCTGTGGGCTGAATCTGCTCGACCACACAAGCAGATGTGGGGTATCCATGCCTCCGATAGCATATATCCTTAGAGTGGCTTGGATGACGACCATAGGTGCAGGGGCCACGCCGACGTCCACCCTCTCCGTTACGGAGAACACATCCTCTAAACTATGTATAACCTCCTCTACCACGAGATGCAACCATCGTTCAGGAAGTTTGTAATGGGATAAGGAGCCTGCTGAGGCGACTGTAGACCTCCATGGGAGGTATAATCGTGCCTGTAAGTTACGCGTGTGCAGAATCATACTCCAGATCCAAGGTTGCCAAGAAAACTCGAACCATCATAGAGTTCCTGTATACCATCTGTTGCTCCGTAGAAGTGGTAACGAGCATTAAGCTATGAAGCTTCTCAAACATGCCGCGAAGCAAAGAGTAGAATGTATGCAGAGGATGCCCATTCTGCTGGCCGTGTATATATCAAACTGTAATCGAAGAATCTTGTTCTCGTTCTTCGCTTGTGTGTACGTGGCTGCCAGAATATCCCACATCGCCTTCGCGGTGGGCAGGTTCACAATGTCGTTGGCGATCTTTATGGTAAGCATTCCAGAGAGCCAAACATGTGCATACACACCATCTTGCTTCCATGAAGCATTGACCCCAATCTTATCTGTCAGCTCTGGCTTTGTCAAAATGTGCTCCTTATTATTGCATTGCATAAGGGTCAAAAACATCATAGAGCACAACTCATAGTTGGTCACGTCCATCTTCACGATGGGAGCCGAGACCTTGAAGGCACCGGGCGGAGAGAAGATGTCACCATTGTTCTTTGACATGATGAAAAAGAAGGCCGATACGAAACTCAACGGGAGAAGTAGACCGATCCGAGCAATTCTACACGATCATATAGACGATTGATTGAACATGTATACTGATACAATCATCCTCGTCAATCCTCGATCTGCACTAAGACTGGAAAAAGGTGATCTATAAATTTGAAACTTTGAAATCACATTTTTCGATCAAATAAGATCGTTTCATGCTGCAGTTTGGAGACAAAGGAGAAGAAGAGCAAGGTGAAGGTGCACCTCTGGAAACATAATCCCTCTGTATTTTGATACATATGCTCCCGGATGGTGATAGAACTCAGGCTTAATACTATATATTTGAAGATTTGAGGGTTAGGCCACGATATGGCAGGCCAACAACGACGTCGGAGGGGTTGGGCGGGGCGTGCAACAGCACAACGACAACACTGAGGCTGCTGCGAAGGGGGACGCACGACAGCGCATGCAAGGTGGCGCATGCAAGGTGGCGGTGACGCGCGAGGTGGTCGGTGGTAGCATCTGCAAAGAAAGGACGGTGTGTGGGGGCTACGACACGGGTGAGGTACGAGAACTCTGGTCTAGGATCACTTGCTCGGATATCATGTTGAGAGAAAACAATGAATTGCTTATTCACGAGGCCTTGGGATTCTCTGATATAGAGGAGAATCTTGTTGGGCAAATTACAAAAGTAGATGAAAAGGAAAAATAATACATAAAAGAAAGGTTTTTATCACTTGTGCCCCTCCGAGATATCGCAATTTCAATTATACCCCTATCTTTATGATAATATCAGTTGTGCCCCTCACTTCTTGCTAATTTATCATTTGTGCCCCTCGGGTTAGTGACCGTCCATCCACAGTGCAAACTGCAAACGGACGTTAACTTTGAGGACATAAGCAGAATTAATTTTAAAAAAAGGGTTCATTGGTCATTTTACACCCTCTTCCTCATCCTCTTCTTCTTCCTCCTCTTCCCCCATCCTGTTCCTCCTCCTCCAACCTCCTTCTCCTCCCTCTCCGCCCGGAAGTCCTCCCCCACCCCCGACCTGCCCTCTTCCTCCGCCCCAGCCTCCCTTCGCCTTGACCTCCCCCCTGTCCCCTGCCTCGACCTTCCCCAACCCCCTGCCGCCCCTCCGCCCCGACATCCCTGCCGACCCGACCCCCCCACCCCCTGTCGGCCCTCCTCCCCAGTCCGATGTAAGCCCCGTTGGCGGTGCTTACATCGACTCGCTCTTCGAGCTAAACCCGGCAAGTCGTGGCCAACTCGGAGAGGAGGAGATGGTAACCCTATGCTCGAGTGGGCGCTGCTGGAACTAGTGCTGAACCCGCACGTATAGGAGAAGCTCTTCAAGGAAGTGGCCCTCCGAGATGTGACGACTGGAGAGGGGAAAGTGTTGAGGTCAGAGTAGAGTATGGCTTCTTCTTGGGTTCCTGACTTTGATCAGAAGGTGATGCTTCATTCTCTGCAATGTTAGCAAGAGTTCCATTCTCCACAGACAAAATGGATCTAGTTTTCGGAGCAACAACTTTGTCGCTGGTGGACATTGTTCTTCGAACCCCCCTTCCGCGAGATACTGCCAAGAGCTCGTTGATGCCATCAAATGAGCGCCTGCTCTCGTTGATCAGAGCGGCTCCACCAGGATAACAACGTCCAAAACATGTTGCACAATATGTATAGACAACCTGCGCAAAAGGATGATTATATAACAGTCAAAGGAAATCAGAATGTTTGATCATGATTCAGAATGGCAATTACCTCGATAAAAGCTTGGCAGAGTGCCAGAAAGAGTGCCGATTCATTGTCACGCTTACCCATCTCGGTTCTCGGGGAAAAAGTCTCTAAAGCACCATTCTCTGGGTTGTTTTATGTGTTTTCCAATGTAGGTCGGGGGAACCTAAATGGAGATTATTAGGTTTTAGGAATTATGAGAAGATGGGTATATGCATTTTGCTCGGGGCGGGGGCGGGGGGAGGTCGGGGCGAAGGGAGGCTGGGGCGGAGCTTGAGGCAGTGAGACGGGGGAGGTCGGGGCGGAGGGAGGCTGGGGCGGAGCTCAGGGCGAGGGAGGGGGGGGGTCCGGGCGGAGAGGGAGGAGGTTGGAGGAGGAAGAAGAGGATGAGGGAAGAGGAGGAAGAAGAGGAGTCTGGACAATAATACCCCTCTTAACTGCACCAAGGTTTGAGAAAACCATGGTCAAGTCAACTCATTGACGGTCATTCTGACGGAAGGGCACAAGTGATAATGGAGAAAGAAGTGAGGGGCACAACTGATATTAGCAAAAAGATAGGGGCATAACAGAAATTGCGATATCTCGGAGGGACACAAGTGATAAAAACCCTAAAAGAAACAAAAGATAACTAATATCTCAATGGTAACTAATACCATTAGCAGACATGCCTTGAATCCTAATCATATGCTCTTCTGAAATCAGTTGAAGAACCGTTCGATGTCCCCTATGTATCAACATACCCTACCATCACGAGTATCTTGCAGGGATTGCATGGGGCAACACTCCTGACTCGTTTTTTTTGTTTTTGTATGTAAAAAACGGTGAAAATTTGTGAGATTAGTCTTCAATCTCAATTAGAATGCATAAAAAATATACCAAAATCAATTAATCAAAGAACACAAACCAAGATAAGTAGGAGTCATCATGAAATAAATAAATAAATAATAAGTAAACACTCATTTAAAAGTTGTTCGACTAATTGACCAACTAGTTGGACCGATTAGTCATACGGAACGATTATTGGCCGACTAGGACTAGTGGCTACCCCCTCCCCACCAAACTAATCGGGCCATCTAGTTCGCCAATTTTTACAAGCTTTCCGAAATATGACTAGTCAACTCATTCATAATCAAAGTAAAAAGGAAAAGACTCAAAGTTGGACAATTGATGCTGATGTCAAAATAGTCGATCTTTCCAAATAGGATCCTTAAAGAAGATGAAACCCCAATACATATCCTTTATGAGATTAATGTACATGACAAGCATTTGACTCTTGTCGGAACTCTCGACAAGATCTCCCGTGGAACTAAATCACAAACCTTCTCCAAATAAAAAAAATCTTATGGAGGTTTTTCCTTTTAGATCTATAATACTCCATTGGTCTCCTCAACTGGTGAATAGCTTCAATAGTTGAGCAACCTTGCTTAAATCTGAATTGATTTTCTGTTATTTTAAAAACTTCCCTCAACCCTTGGAGTACATGCTCACAAATTTTCACAATATAACTCATTGGTTTGATACCTCTGTAATTTATACAATTTCGAATGTCTCCATCAATATTGTAAAGAGGCACCCTGATGCTCTTCCTCCATTCTTCATGCATTTTCTTGATTCACCAAATAACATTGAATAAATTTGTGAGCCAAGTTAAACCTCGTTAACCTAGAACTCTCTAAACTTCTATAAGAATGGCATCGGATCCTATACCTTTCTTAGGTTTCATAACCTTCAAAGCCTGATATATGTCTGTCCTTTGTATTCATCTATATCTTGTACAATTTAGTAACATTCACTACTAGTTAGAACTCCCAAAGTAGACTAATTATTACCTTGCCTAATGAAAAACTTATGGAATTATTGCTTCCATCTAGTCTCTATATCCCATAATGAGCATATGTCCTTCCTCATTGTTAATGAAACTTACTTGAGTAAGATATATACTTACTTTCTTTCTCTTCCTTTGGCCAATTTAGATATATCCTTCTGGCCCTTCTTATAGTCAAACATTTTGTACAAAATTTCACAAGCTTTTGTCTTAGCTTCACTTACAACCTTTTTTGCTTCCTTCTTCGCTATTTTATAGTTCATGATTGTTTCCTCTATTCTATCCTTATACATAGTTTTAAAATAAGCTCTATTAATTTTAAGATTCTCATGCACCCCGACACTCAACCATCAAGCTTCCTTTTGAAATCCTCCTTTGGACTTCCCTAGCATCTCCTTGGCTACCCTTCGGATCCTGTTGAAGTACCCACAAAGAAAAAACCTTACATTAAGAGGCATCTCTGCTTTGAATGTGCACTCGAAGGCCGTGTGGCCGGAGTTGGGGATCGATTGGCTACACATGGAGAATATTTATAGCTTACGAGATTCGCTTTAAAATGCAAAATCAAGGGCCAACCACAATCTTCTCCTTCATATCGCAACTCTTTGTGCGATTTGGAGGTCACGGAATGGTGTTCTTTTTTCGTGAGAATTGGCTCTTGTAAAGTAACCCTGGCATCTCCTCTTTTTTAATATATTTGTTTTAATATATTTGTGGTGGACACTATAACGTGTTTCTCTCTTTATGATTAAAAAAAAGAGGCATCCATGAACCCCAGATCTTCTTGCAATCTAAAGATAGAGTGGCATATATGCATATAATAACATGGTATCCTTCATGAGCTACCATGCGCCGTCTTAACTGAAAAAAGCTTGAGCAGCATATTGAAATTTAAAAATGCTAGAAAAATCCGATATGGACCTCAAAACAAATAAATAGTTTATATGGATGACACTTCATCCAATATGGTTGTACATTTCTTAACTCAGGTACACGTACATTCTCCTGACAAGCACAGATACAAGAATACATTCTCTTCTGGTAAAAGTATTATTCACAAACAGAAACATGATAAAAGTGGACTCATTTCTATGTTAGATGCATACATAACCCCTGGCGAACTTTACGGCTGGAGTTAATTTTATAAGATCTAAGTTTTACTGAGATTCCAAGTAGTATGGCACATCTCCAGCCCCATAAAATACTGGTAACTTCATGCATCAGGTAGTGCTTTTTCCACTTTTACTGGTCATGTTCATATGGTTCCTCCTTTCAGGACAGGGAGAACCCGTTTCTGCACGGAAAAACCTACTGCTCTAGGTCACAAAGACTTGTTCGCATATTTGTCATACTGTTTCTAGGTATTGGTCAAAAGAAATTACTATAAAAGGAACTCAATAGAGCATAAAGGAGACCAGGCGGTAATTATATACAGCCATTCTATAACAAAGATCAGGGACACTTATGTGCTCTTTGTTAAGTTAAAAATCAATTTAAAACAAGAGGGCAAGTAAGATCAGAAAGACGATTAAGCATCACTGCCAAAATAAAACACAACTACAGGAAAATCGCACAAGAATACAAGGCTCGAGGAATACAACCCTATATAATAAAGTCAACTGAAAATTAGTTGGGCGGTCTACCCCATCTAAGTATTATTACCAGCAAGAATCATATGACAAACCACGGCAACAACTAATCAGCTTAGTGAACTCTAAAACTGAAGACCTAAAATATCCCACAGGTCCAATTACTGCAGACATTTTGCACAAGCTTTAGAAACCCAGTACATACATGCAAATTGTTTATATCGTAAAGTGTACCTGAATTTAGCATTCAAGATCTCAAAGCGCGCCCTTTCAGAGCTTCGTTCACGAGCAGACAATGATGAAGAAACTGACATGATAAGATTACTGATAAATTTACTGCAACAAAAAAAAGAGAATTTAGCATTCAAACATGTCGAGAGAACTTGAATAGCAAATATTTTGTGAGGTAAGCAGAAATTTGGTCAAAAATAATCTCTATCATACAAAATAACAACTGTAATTGTTTTAAAGAGAATAACTATTATAAATATCATCACGCAATCAACCGTCCATCTAATCTAAACCAAGCCATACCAACTAAACATCTGTTGCTAACCGAAAGCACTAAACATCCAGCAAACCATAACTGAGATTAGATATGGGTAAGATAAGATGATGTGTATCCATCTGTAACATCCGCACTTATCTCAGCTGACATGGGCACCAAGATCTCACTGCCATACTATATTAATACTCTAGCCAAGCAGATATATATGTTCACAGACGTAGCGATTAGCTAGCGGTATTTCCTGCTCAGCTCATGGCAAGAAAGATCTCCAGATCGTAGGGGTTTTTATGAAAAAAGATAAAAGGGCATTACATGAGTTTTTGTACTATCCTATGGTATCGACAGGCAAGGTTTCATTATCTAAATACCATGTTAGAAAAATTTCCCCTTTCGATTTTCAACAATGACTTGAAATGAAACAAGTGCCTCAAAAAATCAAGCCTTTTGGACGATGAAATTTGGAGGCAAAGCTGATGAATGAAGTTTTCCTAAATACAGAACTCTTGGAATAACTGAAAACTAGGTGAACTAAACAGCAGTTACAACAAAAGAATTGATATTTGCACCAACTTCTACAAGGGCCTTGATGCTGTCAAGTTACGTTCTTTTGTTTTTTGATTTGAGAGTCTTATAATGGTTAAGCACGGTTACAATCAGTGAATATTGTTAGAGAAAACCGGGCGTTATTTCAGGGTGCAATACAGAATTTTCAATGATTTAGATGTATTAATAAGGCATACCTCGTCAGTTCATCTGGGTCAATATCATTCCATTTCACCTCTTCTATAGCATTCATAATAATTTTAGATCTCTGCTCAAACTCCATTGATTCCAAGAGGACAAAATCTTCACTCAAAAATGCATTACCATCAGCTGGGATAATAATCTGCAAAATTTTGCACTGTTAAATAGAAAGAAAAACAACTTGTCTTACATATTTAGAAGTTTTAGAACAGTAAATTTGACAAAATGTGTAGTGGGAGATATGCCATTGGAAAGCTAATTCAATAAGTTCGTCAATAAAATGGACCGGGCATGTAATAGGTGGTAGCCCATTCTTTTTAAAAGGTTTTTGTAAGAGATTAATGTAAACATGTCATAAGATGCTACAAGGTGTGTCGAGAGCATGATTGCACATTCCTCTGCAATTTTAAGGACTGGACTGACATTTAAAGGTAAATGACATTATTGAGATCTGTGTGTGCCGAAAAAATAATAAATGAATATCTTACTAAAATTGATCTAATATTTTGAACAGAAAAAAGCAAAGAAAACAAGGTATCCAGCACTAAATAACTTTAATTACCGACCCTCCCATTTGTGATAACAGCATTTGCGCCCAATTCAAGCCTCAATTGCCCATACAAGAAGTCAGATATCTGAAAATGATATCAAATGTAGAAAAATGTTAGTGGACCTCCACATCTTAAATACAGTCCTTACAGAACAAGTGCAATTCTACATGAATAACTATCAGAAAACTATTCATCTACTAGGACAAGAAAATGAGAACAGTTTGATATAGAGAAATGCTACGAGTACATACAATATATATGTATCCCCAAACCTCAAATTCTAGATATGTCTTATTTAGATCTTGTCACAGAAGGGCAATGGCAAAAAAAACCCTACTGATCTAAACAGTTTTCCTTGAACCTTTTCTTTATTTTTGTCAGAGAATTGTAGTTTCATTATTTTTACGTGTTTTTGGAGGTTGGCACGGGCAACAACCAAGCCTCTTCCCACTTACAGAAAAGTTAGTATGGTGTGGAAAGATCAGGGTAGACATTGGGGGCTTTATGTATTTAACGAAGTAGAGATATTGAAAGAAAGGAAATCAACAATTAACGAAGACAAATGCACGCATTGCCAAAATTGGATGAATAATGGGAGCCATTAGACATGAAAACCAACTTCATACTCCAAGAGGTTGCCAAGTTGTTCCTCAAGTTTCAGGAACATTGGAGCATAAGCAATAAACTTGACCACTTTATTATCCTCTAATAAAAAAGGCAAAATTTGTGGATTCTATGAGAGTAATATATGTTCAAAAGAACCGACCTCAATGGTAAACATCTCAGAAGTAAACATCACACCACTATCAAATAATACGGGAAGCAGAAATAGTAGATAACATCAGATATCTAGAAAACCCAAAAATTCACACCAAGAAAATGGAACTCGTGTAACATATTGTTAACAGTAATACAAAGCGACAACATAGGTGTGATTGGAAGATTGAGAGCCTATAAAAGATTCTCAATCTGGTAACATGTAAAGAGTTCAAAATCACTATCCCTCTATGTAAACCACAATGAAAAGAGAGCAGTAACATCATATATCTAGAAATCCCAAAATTCACACTGCAAGAAAATGAAAATTATGCGACATATTGCTAACAGTAATACCATAGTGACAAAATATGTGTGATATGAAGATTGAGAACCTACAACAAATTCCCAAGCTGGCAACATGTAAAGAGTTAAAGATCACTATCCCTCCATGTAAAATGCAATGAAGTCAAGACTGCACTTTAATTGACAAGACCTCTAAAAGTATTATGAACAACAGGAAACAACGAAAACAAATGTAAACGAGCAATATCAGGGTTGAAATCCTCCTCTAGTATCTTATCCACGTTATAGTAGATTTGTTTTTCATGCCTAAGTCAATTTAACTTAAAAAACTGCTCTAATTTCGCATTATGATATACCTTATTCATATAGCTTTTGCTTAAATCATCAGACAACTGCAAAAGTGACTCTCTGTACTTCTCAGATGGCAAACCGTTTGCACCAGCAAGCTCACAAGCCTTGTTAATGAACAAATCATAACCTTCAGAATCCAATTTTGAAGCAGGCAGATATTTACTTCCATAAAAAGAAGAAATCTGCTCCAAGAATTCCAACATATGTCCTTTATGGCTGCAACACAAATCATGGTAAAAAAACACAACTTTCTGTATTTACAGAAGAAACAAATCGAAGGTCGGACATCTGTATAGACGAAGTGAGAGTCACCTGTAAGAGGAAGCAGTAATATCAAAAGCTTTTACTAAAAGTAATGCGGTTGATGAAGTGCTCCCATTGGTAATAAATAATACTCCAACACGACCTCTTTTTGTCCCTTGTTTCTGCACAGCAGTTATCCCCGAATATGGTCAGCACATAACATTAATGAATTTGTTTGAGAGCTAGCAAGAACATAAATAGAACTGCATATACTAACAAGATAGCGTATTCCTTCAAGAAGCAAGGACACCCCCTTCTTCGAAGCAATGTCAATGACAAGGAGATGAGTGACTGGCTTCAAATCATCAAAAGCTAAAAGCAAAATTTGCATCATCTTCGGTATCTTTAAAAATGAAGAATATGAAAACAAATCAAGATTTCAAAATTTTTACTTACTCCCAGGAGAATGAAGGTAACCAATCTCATTAAGCACTGATTCTCTTCTAATCATAGATGGAGCAAGCGAAACAAACTTCTTCTTGTTCTTTCCTTCACTAATGACCTGCATATTGCATGTGTCCGTGGAACCAATACTAAGTTTTATATTACATGCTTTATATTAAAAAACCAAAATAACGCAAACCTGTGGATTATATCTGCGATACCCATTTTCGGAGAGGAACTTTTCCAATATGTCGGTATCCGAGTTAATATGTCCATAGTAAACATTCTCTTGAAGTCTAGTGAGCTCTTCAGTCATAGCATCCATTAGAGCTTCCTGAAAGAGTAATACAGGTTACAGGAAAAAAAGTTGTATTGCACTTTCTAGATATACAAACAAGCATAATGAATACGTCTTAAAGGACAAATTTCTAGTAAAAGGAAACCCTTGGTTGCCAACCATGTTTTAAATCCCCACTTGATCCTACAGCTGATAGCAAAAATGAAATAAAGTATAAAAGAATGGTAATTTCAATACATAAATAAACTTTTTAACTAATTTAACCCATACCTCAGAGGTCCCATATACAAGCCCATTCATTAATAGGCAGCACTGCATCTCAGAAAGACCAAGCTTATAAACAAACTGGGAACTTTGCTCCACTTCTGCCCTGAAAGCCGAGTCCTTTTCCAATTTAAGTAAAATATCCTGGGGAAGTGATTTTGCCTTCGACCTGAAAACAAATACTTCAACTAAAAAGAATGCCATTCTGATGACAAAAGATAAATGATCTCTTAACCTATATGAATGTAAAAGAAGGAAAAAGAAATGGCATCGACAAAATCAGCAGAAAACTGATTGTTGTCCCAAAATCTACTTGCAACGAAGTAGGTACAAGGAAACTCACGCAAGGGTCTCCACGAACGCTTCTTCAACATGATGCATTTCAAGTGTCTCCTCAGGAACATCTTCATTGTCATCCCATAGCTTCCCTACCTGACAGTTTTTTGGTTGAAATCAAGTAACAAAATGCAAGAAACTGATCTATAATACAAAGAAAGTAGAATACAAAAGAACAAGAAAACTGACAAAAAAGTATGAATTGTAGTACACCAATCATCATAATGAATAATACAAGTTCCTTCAACTAAAATTCAGATGATCCCGCACATTAAAAAAAACCTTGCAATTAGAAGGGCTCTCAACTAAAAAGTACTAGGATGTAATCTGCGCTTCGCGGCGGATAATAAATTTGATTATATACGTAAATTTAAATATTAATTTATAATGTTTAAATTAAAATTAAAAATGAAAAAAATGAAAAAAGAGTAAAGGGAATAAATATGATGTACATAATAAGGTAATTTTTTAATATATAATTTCCATCTAAAAAAATGCAGATTGGTAATAAAGATGAAGAAGAGTGCACAGTTTTATAAAGAGATCGCTCCCGTAGATAATGATCTCCTTGTGTATTTGATCAACAATGTAATTCTTTTATTATGAATTAAATGAAATATGTAGTGATTTTTCATAACGTAACTTCTATGTGCACCCTTTCATATTATATGACACCCATTCATATATGTACACCCAAAGGTGCAAAATACATCTAAAAAAATATTCAAATACATATACGTTGTTCCTAAGTCCTAACGTCGAATACAAAAACTAAAATCAATTGGTTTTATATAAATGAAACAAAATCCAAAGGTAACAGGTGAAAATTGCAAATACAATAGAGATGAATCAACCCAAAGGAGCTGATATGTGCTGAATTATACATAATTTTTTTAAAAAAAATAAAACTTTCTGCCATTTATTTAATTAGAAGTTATCTAATAAACAGTTTTTTTAAAAAGTCCCACATCTAAAGAAACGAAGATGCAATTTTTTATGGTTATTAACAATAGAACTCTTGTATAAAATTTTAAAATGAAATATTAGAATGGTTTGATTTGTCATTCTAATAATTGTATTAGATTAGAAAATTTTAATATGTAAAATAACGGATTGGACCGAACCATTGGCAAAAGTATATATGGGTATCCATACATTGTACATACATGTGATTTTTTTTAAATGTCTTGTGTCGTTTAATATATTCGTATGTGATAACCACGGATTAAATTTTTAAAAAATGTGCAAGAGATGAAATATTAAAATTGATAACTCTTTTTCTTGCTCCATTGTACTTATTTCGTCTACGACCACTTTACTCATGTTTTTTATTGTTGTTTTAACATACAACAACACATTAATTATAAAGGATAAGAAAGATGAATTTAGGATTAAAATATAAAAAAACACAACGTCCATTTTAACAAATATTCCTTTCTTCAAAGCTAAAATAATAATCAAACTATAATCTGAATGCCAAGCGACGTGAAGATGAGAATATGCTATTTTAAGAGAATATGTAAGTATCAAAAAACTAATATGTTCTGAAATGTAGTGAAATACATAGGCATCAATGCAAATGTTTAATAGATTGGATTTAAAAAATAAAATTCACTGAAATTGAATAGGATGTGATTAAGCCAAAATCTAATCCATTCATATTCATGTGAACCCATAGTTATTAGAATTCGCATGAACATTGCACGTTATTAGTGATCGGTGAACAGAAAGTAGTGGAATTTATAAATAATTACTCTCCCTAAATGGTTAAACGTGGTGGCCATCGGGAGCCCCTCTTGTAGGGTTAAGGTACACATGCAACAACACATACTTGAACATGTAATATTACTATAAATGCAATGTAGAAACCAATGAATTACATGTAAACTCCAAATAAAAACGGAGTAGCTTTTTTGGAGCCAAAAAGTTGCACTACATTGAAAAGCATCTATGTGTATGTGTGTAGGTTCATACTATGCTTCGATACAAATAAGCTTGGCCAGCCTTTGATGGTCCATAACCATCTCCAACATGCCTCTCAATTTATTCTCATGACTCAGTCATCAAGTCATAGATTTCAAGAAATCGGCAAGAACTTAGGAATCCACTTACCCATAAGGAAAGAAACAACTTCAACAAAATATTTCACGCTAATACGAGAATACTTTACAAGAAAAGGACATCATTATCATAAAAAAACATAACTCACATTGCTTAGAAACCGGAATGCTAACTGAGCACCATAATTCTCATTAATATAATTGAAGAGTCTTATTAACTGGAAAAAAGAAAAAAGAATTAGCATGAGAAATATTGAATAAGAAAAATCAATGGGAAAAGAAAAAAAGAATTAGCTACAGTAGTGCAGTAGCACTCGAAGAAGCCAGTTTCAGAACAAGGTTAGTTAATTAAAGCACAATTTCAGAACAGGATTAGTGAATTAAAACAATGTCGCCCATGTTTTGAAAGAAAAAAAACTAGTTAAGTGAATATTCAACAAAATATTATGAAGCATAACTCATTGTCAACAATGATGCAAGAGCGAGAGTTGTAACCTGGAGAACTGTAAAAAAATATTCTCGTGGAAACAAACTCTTGCAAAAATGGAGGGTGATGCTGCATATAAGATATACATTCTTGGACACATATGAATTAGTCTGCATCTGTCTGATCCTTAAAAATTTTCTCACTAGTATTTAGTTCATTTAAGAATGTAATTGTACCCACTTAAATGGTCGAGTGGTAGTGCAGTGTGCCTACCACTCAAAAGATCAGGGTTCAAATCAACCCTTGTGGGGGTTGCGTCAGGTAGTCGGCAGCCAGCGTAAAAAATGGTCGACATGGATTTGAGCAAGAATCCATGTAACCAACCCTACTTGTAGTGGGAGAAGGCTTTGCCATTTGGTTCATGTAAATAAAAATGGTTTTCAGACATCTTTGAAAAATAATGATGAACAATTTAATGTCCTTGACAAACTTATTTATTTTGTGGTGGTAGTACTTTTTCTTCTAGGCCTCACAGAAAAAAGTCGGAGAATGTCTCCATCAAGTTTGCAGTATGAAGGAGAAAATAATTCCTCTTTCTGTTGTTGACATAGCATATCATCCCTTTTGTTGTTTTATGGGGAGTTAATCATTTAAAGAGATTTGTCAGTCACTAGATTCCATTTTCTCCCCATGGCTACTTAATGGCAAAGAGCTCTTGTAACTGCTACCTGAAATTTTGAGATTCTTTTGGAACAGCATTCGATCTTTCTTAACCGGATAAATCTATATGCCTTAGGGCCATTAACCAAAGAAATAAAAAACATACAAACACAAAGCATCAAACAGATTGCACATAGGGGATAAAGCTGTTAAGCAGGTTTCTCATCTAGAACTCTGAAATTGAGTTCGCCAGAGGTCATACCAGATTTTCCATATTAAATTACTGTTGTCATATCAGCAACCAAATCATAATGAATAACACTAGATACTCCAAGCTGCAGTACCGTTACTATTTTCAAAATCATTTATTTTGGTGCATGCAAAAGCTGAACCCAAGAATATCGTCTGTGCCCAGAAATTTAATGCAATGCTTCTTACAAGTAGATAAAGGATGTTCCGAAATTAGGGAATTACCAAACTAGAGAGATCTTCCTTCGGAATATCCTGCAGGCTTGGAGATATTTGTGATCCATCACCAACATCCTTAAAGGTACTTATTTGCTTTGATGAATACAAAATTATACCAAATCTCATTGGAACACTATTTTCGTACATAGATAAAATCAGGTTGATGGACTGCAAAATTAGATAATGCAATCAGTATCACCGACTGGATTTTCTCCCTATAAGAACAAAACCATGTCTTAAGAAGGCAGCACTCCAAAATTTAGATACCTTTGCTCCACAAACAGTTGCTGGATCAATCACATAAACAGAGTGGTACAGGTTTTTGCGGATGTAGCGAAGCTGACCCGGAAACATAGGCATTAATATCTGCACCACCCAAAAATAGTGTTTTTTTTCAATATTGTTATTGACAACCGATCACGCTCCACAGATCAATCAATTGCAATTGGCCAAGTAGAAATGATTACTCCACCTCGTTTATGTTGCTCCGCCAACGTCTATACATGGGATCCTCCTCAATGTTGTTAAGATAAAAAACATGAGGGGAACGGAAATCTACACGGACGATGCTCGACTCAGATGATGGCGGTGCTGACAACAGTTTAAGAATTGTACTCTGGGGGATCTGAAAATTCCATGCCAAGTTGTTACAAGTCAATTACAAGAAACATTACACAGAGCACTCTTGATATCAACGCAACTTTAATAACCTATCAAGAATAAAACAATCACAGCATACTCATGACCAAAAGCTCGCATTACTTGTAAAGATTTGTTCAGAAAGATTATTTACTGCAGTAATGCAAGTAAAATTACTGAGAAAAGGTGTTGTATGCACCATACGTAGCAGTCAAGAACATACCTGAAAATCTAAAAAAAGCACAAATTTTTTTATGCAAAAAAGGGTAAGACGTCGAGAACAAATTATTTATTTGGGGAGTCCCTTTTTAAGAACCCATAAATTTAAAACTTGCCTGTAACAATTAAGAATCTAAAACTTCAAGGGCACATGAAAAAGGACTAAACAGGAGCTATAGACTGAAATATAAACAATTACTCCTCCAAAAAGACTCATCCAGAAAAAAATATACATACAATTCACCGAAGTTGAAAAAACAAAATTAGATTATGCACCTTCATCTTCGAAAACTGGTCAGCAAAGGATAACTCCTCATGAATGAGATCCATCAGCCTACGAGAACCATGTATCAATTTAAACCATGATAATAAATCGGTGTCAAATAGACTATAAAGGATGTTCTCGAGCACATTATAAAAATGAACTTAAACAGAAAAGCACCACAAAAAAGATCAAATATGCCATGAAAAAATTATCAAGAATGTACCGGTAAAACACCAAAACCAAAACCGAGCAATTCAAGAATGTACCAGTATAACACAAAAACTAAAACGAAGCATTTTCCCGTGTTAAGTGCACCAATCTATCCAGTGCATGGACAATAATTGGCATTATAGTGTTCAGGAAGGGGGCCATCCCCGGTTTGATATTGTGGGTGTACCCCTCTCCGATATATTCAGGTATGTTTCCCTTCTTTGTTAGACAAGCAAGAGATATTTCTCTAGTATCCCCTTGTTTTTCCACACTTTATTGAGTGCAGGGAAATGTTAAAATTTGCACATACAAGGCGATAAACACAATAATATACCCAGGATGCCCATTTCTAACGGTACATATTGCTGGAGTATTTGTTATATGCGTCTATTGAGTTGTAGCAGGGTAAATAGATCCTGGAGAAGATCCATTTACCCCATCCAGTGTTTGGTCCCACATTGTCCAATGGTGGGACTTGGAGGCTCTGGAGAGGCTATATAAGGAGCCCCAGACCTCCTGTATCCACCGAGAAAAGCAATAGAATCATATACCCCTTTGAGGGCTTCTCCCGTGGTTTCATCCCGCTCCTCACGGAGTAGGGTTCCACGTTAAAATCTTTGTTCTTTGATGTTTATCTTTCTTGAGATTTATGCTCTGTTTATCATTTCCGCTTCCGCTTCCTATTTCTTAACATGGTATCAGAGCAACGGTCCTAGACCGAGGTACCGGTATCTCACCCAAAACCCTAACCCTTAGACCATACCGAAATGCCACGATGACAGGCGTATTTTTGTCCTCCCTTGATCCTGAGTACGATGCAACCCGTACTCAACTTTTGACTGGAGAGACTATTCCATCGATGGAGGAGGTGTATAAGCGATTGAGTAGGATTACTACTGCCTCGTCAACTACCGCACAACCTACCCCTTCAGCTATGGCTGCCACTCGTGGTAGAGGAGGAGCGTCATATTTTCGGGGTCGTGGACCTCGTGGTCGAGGAGGAGGCCGACACCGTGGCTCCTGTGCTCACTGTCATCGTCCATGCCACTCTGAAGAGACATGCTTTCACAAGCATGGATATCCAGCCTCAGCACGTGTTGTTGAGCAGACTGAGGCTTCAGTTGCGCCTCTTCCAGATACTCGCTTTGATGACATCGTCTCCAGACTTCGTGAGATGATAACTACACCTACGTCTCCTTCTCCAGGTTCTACGGATGCTGCTGCTTCGGCCAGAGCCTCCTCTCGCTCATCAGGTACTCCTTATACACTTACGAGTACTACTTGCTCGGACTTGACGGATTGGATTATGGATTCTGGGGCCTCCCATCATATGTGTGGCGACAGATTGCAGTTTACTACCTACAGAGCACTTGCACCAGGCAGATCTGTTGTCATTGCCAATGGGGTCCGATTACCCATTGTTGGTCAGGGGGAGATCACTCTGACGCCATCTTTGAGTCTTCAGAATGTCTTACACACACCTGACTTTCAGATGAACTTGTTGTCAATTAGCCAGCTTACAAAAGATTTACATTGTCGTACCATCTTTGACCCTTCCACTTTGTGTTTCAGGACATACTGGCCAGCAGGATGATTGGAAGTAGCCGTGAGCAGAGAGGCTTGTATAAGCTTGCTATATCATCATGTGCAGGTGTTGCAACTATTCCTTCTGGATCCGTCTCTCCATTTCTTTAGCATCTTCGATTTGGCCATCTTCCTCTGCAGAAGATGTGTCATGTCTTGCCGCAGATATCTACCGCATTGGATTGTAAAGCCTGTCGGCTTGGGAAACACCATCGGTCTTCGTTTCCAGGTCGTCCAAGTCGTCATAGTAGTCGGTCGTTTGAGCGATTTCACTTTGATATATGGGGTTCGAGTCGTGTTCCTGATCTTCAAGGACATCGTTATTATATGGTTGTTGATGATTTTTCCAGACTATCTTGGGTGTTCTTGTTGAAACACAAATCTGACGCTGGTTCTATTATTCGAAAATTTATTATTGAAGTTAATAATATCTTCTCTACCAATGTCAAAGTAATTCACATGGATAATGCTTTGGAGTTTTCCACATTACATTTGTCCGAGTTTCTCAGTTCACAGGGCATTGTTCATCAAACTTCTTGTAGTTACACTTCGCAACAAAATGGTGTGGCGGAACGCAAACATCGCCACCTTCTTGATGTCACACGAACGTTGTTGATTCATAGTCGTGCTCCTCATTCCTTTTGGGGGGATGCTGTTCTCACTGCATGCTACTTGGTGAATCGTATGCCGTCTACTGTTCTTGGAGAGAAGGTCCCTTCTCGATTGTGTTTCCTGAGAAGGACCTATTCTCTCTCACACCTCGAGTCTTTGGGTCTGTGACGTTTGTGCATAATTTTACCCCTGGTCGTGACAAGCTCTCTCCACGAGCTACCAAATGTGTGTTTGTTGGGTACTCACGTACTCAAAAAATGGTATAGATGTTATGATCCGCTGAGTAGGAGATATTATGTAAGTGTTGATGCCACTTTCTATGAGTCTATCATGTACTTCTCTCCTACAGGTGACAGGTTATCCAACAATGAGGATGATATTGTTGTTCCTCCACCTCCATCTCTAACACCAGTTGAACCTGAGCAACCTTTACCTCCATCACCACCTCCACCACCACCACCTAAGCCAAGATTCTTACCCATTGTTTATACTCGCAGGTCTTCTACTAGCTCTTCTGCTCAACAACCGTCCACATCATCCAGCACGCCTCAGGTATGTCATGATAACATTATCTCTAATGATGGCACTGGAGCTTTACATCATACACATGACGACTCTGCTGTAGAAGACAACGAGGAGCCTGATTTGGATGTTCCTATTGCGCTGAGGAAGCCACGACGACAATGTGCCCAATACCCATTTACGACACATGTCTCTTTGGATCATCTTTTTGATGAGTACAAGAAGTTTGTTGTTGGTCTTTCGGTGGTTACTATACCCCGAACATATATGGAGGCTTTACAGGACAAGAGGTGGCGTCAGGCAATGGAAGAAGAAATGGCGGCCTTAACATCTCGCGGGACATGGACTATTGTTCCGCCTCCACGTGGTGCTTCGATTGTAAGCTGCAAGTGGATATTCTCCATTAAGCAAAATGCAGATGGAAGTGTGGATCACTACAAGGCAAGATTGGTGGCCCATGGCTTTAGCCAGACATATGGGGTGGATTATCAGGACACATTTTCTCCAGTGGCAAGGCACTCGACGATTCGAATCTTACTAGCAACTGCAATCTCACGGGATTGGCCGTTATTTCAGCTTGATGTGAAGAATGCATTTCTCTATGGAGATCTCCAGGAAGAAGTTTACTTGCAGCAACCACCTGGGTTTGCTGCTGAGTGGGAGTCCCAGAAAATATGCAGGCTACATAAGGCCATTCATGGTCTAAAGCAGAGTCCTAAAGCTTGGTACCAAAAGCTGTCAGAATTAATTGAGCAACAGGGATTTAAGAGGTCCACTGCGGACCACTCACTTTTTGTTCAGAAGACACATAGAGGTACGATTGCCATTCTTGTCTATGTAGATGACATTATTGTGACAGGAGACGATGCTCAAGGCATTTAGATAGCCAAGAAGTTCCTCGGTAAAGAGTTTGTGACAAAGGATCTCGGCACTCTTCGCTACATCCAGGGGTTAGAGTTTGCTAGGAATCATCGTGGTCTAGTGATGACCTAGAGAAAATTTGTCATGGATCTCCTTTCTGAGACAGGTATGACTGGATGCAAGTCGGCTACGACTCCTATGGATCCAAAGATGAAATTGTATGATGAGGATACTGAATAAGTTGATAGCAGGAGGTACAGAGAACTTGTTGGAAAGCTTCTATATGTTACTATCACCAGGCCAGATATTATGTTTGCAGTAAGCAAGGTCAACCAATTCATGGAGCGATCCAGAAAGGCTCATATGGATGCTATCTATATGATTTTGAGATATCTGAAGAACTCACCTGGTTCGGGACTCTTATTCAGTAGGGATGCATCCTTGGAGGTAACAGCTTGTGCAGACACTAACTATGCAGGATGCCCTACGGACAGGAAATCTACTTCTGGGTTTGCAGTTTTTGTTGGACACTCACTTGTCTCATGGAAAAGCAAGAAGCAGACTGTAGTTGCTAGATCAAGTGCAGAACATAGTATCAGAGCGGGTCGATTTTTAAGGAGTTTTTTGTGTTCTTTATCTATTCGATTCGATAGTTGTTTATTCCTGAAGATTACTTTATTGAAGATTATTGTTGAACAAAGATCAAGTTCTTGTTCTTGGGTTTTCTGAAACCCTAGACTTATTTGTGAAGATTCGATTGTTGAAGATTCAGATCGCAGGAGGAGCATCTCCTTCCAGGCAAGCCCTAGCGGCTCCTGGCGGCGCCCTAAAGCCTATGATCAATGTTCCAGTCCAAAGCCTCTGCAAGATCAGACGACGCTGGCAGTATCCTCTGGAGAACTCCTCGTTGGCAGCACGCAGCCCTAACGGGAAACCTTCCTTGTGATCTCCTGCTTACGCATGCGCGTGATATTGAGCCGATGGCCTGCGCAAGGGCTGCTACCGCAACCCCTTCTGCCCAACGACGCCTCTTTCCAGTTTAGGCTGTGCGCAAGACAAGACGACACCTCCTTCGTGCGCAGTCCCAGTGAAGTCGGCACCCAGGCGGTTCTTCCCAACGGCTGATCTCCCACCTCTTGTGCGCACAAGCCCTTAAACGCGCACAACGCGAGCCCAGCAACGCACTTCTCATGCGGAACCCATCGCCCATTCGCAGGCGTCGTACGAATCCCCCAAGTCGCAGGCGAAGGCGTCGCAGGAGCTCTCCAAGTCCTTGCACGAATCCCCCAGGTCGCGCGGAGGCTCCAGGCTTCGACGGTGTGAAGCCGCTCCATGACATGTCCAGGCCACGGTGCCCTCCTTCCTCTCATGCGATGCTCCACGCTCCCAACGGCCCTCGGCCGCCGCATCCCCGTCATCAACCCAGGCGCATCTGCGCCACGTCCATCTCTCCCAATGGGGGCGGCTTCTATTTGCGTAGGAGGGTATCCGAAACCCTAAGGAAGGGGGCGGCAGCTTGAAAACAAAAAAAGGGGGTCTTTTCTTTTTCGGGAATCCTAAGAGGTGGAATTTCTGTTTATTGTGAGGGCAGAGGGGCCAGTTCAAAAAAATCAAAAAAATGAGAGAAGAGAGATTTAAAAAAAGGTCAAAGTTTCAAAAAAAGGGGAGCGTACAAAGGAAAGCCGTACGCAAAATATTCGGAAAAATTGAGTTGCAAAAGCCGATAAAAAATTGTCAATGGCTTAAAAAAGTTTCAAAAAAAGAGTGACGGTTTTAAAAAAAATACCATGAAAAGCCGCAATGAATTGTTCGAGAATATTCACGTTTTTCCCATGTCATTGTCTTCTCCCAACTTTGTCGATGTTCATTTCCGACAAGTATGGAAGAAAGGGGGAGTATGGTGTAGAGTCACAGGTCTTCTTCTAGATTCAGAGATTTCTTCAGAGATTTCCAGACCATTCAGTTGTTCAGACTCTATAATTTTCAGATGAAGATTTTCATGCGCAAGATTTTCATGCGCAAGACCATTCAGTTGTCCAGACCATTCAGTCCAAGATCGAGGCACTCCATGATAAGAGGCCCGTTTTCGAGTTCTTAAGAGAGACTCCAGTTTCAGACACGCATGAGTATGCGGTCTTTTTCAGATGAGCACATGTATGCCATCTTTTGTAGTGGTCCCCATCTATTCTTGTTGTTTAGGCCAGAGTTTTCATGTGAGCCATAGGGACTCCAGAGTAGAGGACCATTCCCTATGCCATGTTGGCAAGGATTTTCATGTGGTATCATAGGGACACCAGAGTAGTCTACCATTCTCTGAGCCGGATGGGAGAGACCTAGTTCTCCGAAGAGGAGACTTTTCAGAC
Source organism: Ottelia alismoides (assembly GCA_037367405.1). Lineage (NCBI taxonomy): Eukaryota > Viridiplantae > Streptophyta > Magnoliopsida > Alismatales > Hydrocharitaceae > Ottelia > Ottelia alismoides. The sequence goes on from JAZKJV010007977.1 coordinate 88,912, forward strand.
TCTATTCTCAAACGACCATGGACTCCAACGAGGATTGCACAACCACGGCTCCTTTGAAGTTAATCCCTTTTCAGAGATGGAGCAGTTGTCCACATTATTGTGGCGGGCCAGAGTACTCCGACGAGGAGACACATTTTCAGTTGTAGTGACTCTGACAGGTGCAGTTCAGAGCACACAGTGTTCAGAAAATCGGCCGAGTATACCGCATACTCGGCCGTATACTCGTATTTGGTAGCCTTGGCGCACCGAGAATGGTCAAATCGGCATCTAGGCAGGTCAGGCCGCATACTCGGTCGAGTATACCGTATATGCGGCCGATTTTCGAATAAACTTTTTTTAAAACCTTAACCTAAATTCAGACATCCGACTTAACGCTTTTTCAATTGATGTTTTTGCTCACTTGACTCTATTATCCCAATAGTTTTGTTCCTTGTACCTTCAATTCTTTATTATTATAATCAAGAATATAATATTCAAAGGATATTAACATGATATTAAAATTTATTTATATTTTTAATAATAAAAAATGCCAACCCACATAAAACCGCATACTCCCCCCGCATACTCTCCCGCATACCGCATACTCTCTATGCAGTGACCCCTCCGACTGAATACCGCATACCGCCATCCTGAACATTGAGAGCACATGTTCTCCGACGAGGAGATTCAGCAGACTCACACTGCAGCCCGTTCGTCCTCCTCACCTGCAAGGCATGAGAAGCAATGTCCTCGACAACAGCAGTTGTGCGCGTTGGGTTGATATTGTCCGTAGTGTCATGTAACGTGGGTTGATTTTCTTTCTGTTTGTGCAAGCTGAGCATTGCATGCTCCAGTTGGAGTATTTGTTATGTGCGTCTATTGAGTTGTAGCAGGGTAAATGGATCCTGGAGAAGATCCATTTACCCCATCCAGTGTTTAGTCCCACATTGTCCAGTGGTGGGACTTGGAGGCTCTGGAGAGGCTGTATCAGGAGCCCCAGACCTCCTGTATCCATTGAAAAAAGCAATAGAAGCACATGCCCCTTTGAGGGCTTCTCCCGTGGTTTCATCCCGCTCCTCACGGAGTGGGGTTCCACGCTAAAATCTTTGTTCTTTGATGTTTATCTTTCTTGAGATTTATGCTCTGTTTATCATTTCCGTTTCCGCTTCCTATTTCTTAACACATATCTATAGAAGTTTCTAATTTGAAATCCAAAGGATGACCACTTGAGATTAGCTAGCATCCATAATTCTTTCGACTCCAACTACTCAGTAACGCAACATGGATTGGATCACAGCCTCAACATAAGGTCTCGTGGATGCAAACAAAACCTGATTTCTCAACACAATTTTCATGCTAAACACATTCCAACTCCAAATCACCCCTTATTTACTCTTTGCACTCTGCACTCGAGCAACATACCACTTCTTGTTTCTTGCCTCTACATGGTGGCGAGGATATCCCTAATGAAAGTGCAAAGTCAGTGGCAAACTTCCTATCTTTAAGGCACAATGTATTATCTGCATCGCCATATGTTATACTATTAAGTGAAACACATGTTGTGAAGAATAGACCTCTACGAAGGCGGCCTTGATGTATCTTGTGTCCCATAGGTAGGCCAACCTAGCCATGCGGATGAACTAACTAGGTTTTCCTATAGTAAGAGAAATGTCGGGCCTCGAGATAATGAAATAGAGAAAATTTCCATCCAACCCCCCATCTACAAGCTTATCTTCCTCATAGAGATGGCCCTTATGATCTGAAGGAATCTGTGCTGATTCAACGTCTAGCATGCCAGTCTGCTGTAAAGATGAAGAAATTTCCTCTGCGACAGAACAGTCCTCTACAGCTACGAGCTACCACTAGCACAAGGAAATATCTCAATGGACCCATATCATTGATCAAAAAGTGATGTGAAAGCATTTGATTTACTTCTTTAACTCCACGCTCGTCGTCACTAGATCATCCACATAGACCAAGATAGCTACAACACTAACAAGTGAATAGATGGACTATGAGGTAGCAAAAGCCTTGCACTCTAGCACCTCTGAGAGCTTTGGGAAACATGTTGTGGGACTTTGCTAGATGTCAAGCAAACCTTTCAACACTCTCCTTAGAGCTCAGATCCTAATGGTTGATGCAAATAAACAACCTCTACAAGATCTCCGTAGAAAACACCTTATTCACATCCAGTTGATATAAAGAGCAATGATTGTGCATGGCCAAAAGAAGGATCCAAAGAGTCAAAAGTTTAACCTCAAGAGAAAATGTATCAAAGAAATCCCACCATATACGTCTAGGTGACATCGTTGGAAACAATTCGTGCCTTGTGTTGTGACACCATTCCATGTTGGTTGTGCGTCGCTGTGAATACCCATTTAGAACCAACCATCCCGCAACCCTCAGGTAGACCCGCCAAGGTCTAGGTAACTCTAAATTTCAAAGCAACCATATCCCCCATGGCCCGTTCTAGTAGGGCTGAAGGAGATAGTTGACATGGACATCTATACAAGAAATAAGCTCTATGCGAGTTGTCCATAGCTATCACTAAGATAAGCTAAGGACATCTTATACAGAATGGATGCACGGTGCAAGTTGCAACTGTCGGCTTCTTCCAAATAGCAATCGCAATGGTGATGTCATGTAGATCATATATTTTCTCACATGTAATTATGTCATTGAAAATAGTACCAGACTAAAAACTAAGGATTAAAAATTATCGCAGGTAAAGACTAAGTCAATGACTCTTAGGGGAATCCTAAATATGAGGTCCGCCGGATTAGCCGGGCTGAAAATGAAATAGAAAAGCCTATAGAAAGCCCAAAACCATATATACAGCGAGTCTATAGATCTATAAGAGAAGCCGAGAAGCCATGTGTTCTCAAGGTTATTCTCAATAAGACTAGTCGAGGCATGACACCTTGTAGTAGAGAAGAATGGGATAACTTTAAAAAAGATCACATATAAAACTAACATAATGTCTGAATGGTTTAAAACATTAACTCCCTTTCTAATTTCTAGCATAACCTAGAAAAACATAACATTGAAAACTGTTGTGAAAAATGAGTGATCTATTATTCAAGGGAACCCTAGAGTCTCTTATATAGGGAGAGACCTCAAGGGTAAAATACATAGAAGTCCAGAGAAAAATAAAAATGACGAACAGGTACATAGCATATGAAAATATCTATCTCTACACTCCCCCTCAAGTTGGAGCATAGATGCTCAGCTTGGAAGAACATCTCTGGAAAGGTCCCCTGAGCAACGGCTTGGAGAGTACATCAGCAGTCTGATCCCCTGAGCTCACATGAGCTGTAAAATCCTCTCTAGATCAAGTCTCTAGTGTAGTGGCAGTCAACTTCAATATGCTTCATTCTTTCATGAAATGCTGGATTGTTGGCAATAAACAAGGCTGCCTGATTGTCACGCTGAAGCTGCATGGGTAGAGGTACGGCTACATGTAGATCCTCTAGAACCGATCGAACCCACATCATCTCCGTGCTTGCTTGCGCCATGGCCCTATATTAGGATTCAGCACTGGACCTCGCCACAACATTTTGTTTCTTGCTTTTCCAAGAAACTAGAGAGCTCCCAACGAAAACTGCAAATCCTAAGGTCGATTTTCGATCCTTAGGACATCCTGCATAATCAGCATCAGCACATGCTGAAATAGATAAATTTGTGCCCTTTCGAAACAACAACCTTGAACCTGGAGAAGACTTCAGATACCTCAGTATCATGTATATGGCATCCATATGAACTTGTCTTGGCTGCTCCATAAATTGGCTCACCCGGCTCACTGCAAAGGCAATATCGGGTCGAGATATGGTAATATAAAGGAGCTTACCCACCATTTCTCTATATCTCCTCTTGCCCACTTCAGCAGTGTCATCATCATACAGCTTCATGCTTGGATCCATGGGAATACTTGATGGTTGGCATCCACCCATGCACGTTTCAGTCAGAAATCTGTAATGTACTTCCTTTGGGTCATCACCAAACCCTGTGCATTCCTACCAAATTCCAACTCCAGAAAGTATCTTAGGGTTCCAAGATCCTTCGTGACGAACTGACGGCCTAGGAATGCCTTCGCCCTTTCTATGCCCTGAATATCATCTCCTGTAACCAGAATATCATCAACATAGACCATGATAACAACCGTACCTGCTGATGATTTCTGAACAAACAATGAGTGGTTTGCATTCGATCTCTTGAATCCCTGTCTTTCAATCAGGTTGGAAAGCTTCTGGAACCACGCTTTTGGACTCTGTTTGAGGCCATAAATTGCCTTGTGAAGTCTCCACACCATATGCTACTCCCCCTCAGCAGTAAACCCTGGTGGTTGCTGCATGTAGACTTCCTCATGCAGATCTCCATACAAGAAGGCATTCTTGACATCCAGTTGAGAAATACTCCAGTCACGTACCACAACAACGGATAAGAGAATGCGAAGAGTAGAATGACGAGCCACTGGAGAAAAAGTATCCATATAATCGACGCCATAGGTTTGTGTAAAACCTCGCGCTACCAGTCGTGCTTTGTACCGATCTAGACTGCCATCAGCGTGGTATTTAACTGTGAATACCCACTTACAGCTCACAATAGATGCATCAAGAGGAGCAGTAACCAAAGTCCATGTGCCACGAGACTGTAATGCACGCATCTCATCTTCCATAGCCTCTCTCCAGCAATCAATCTTCATACCTTCCTGGTAGGTCCGTGGTATGTCCACGGAAGTCAAGGCTGTAACAAATCTCTGAAAGTCGCCTGTGAGGCAATGGAAAGACACCTATGAAGCAAATGGATAAGATGCACACGTCCGCTTCTGCTTCCGAATAGCAATAGGAATATCAAGATCATCTTCCGTTGTGCTGGATGTTGTAGTCTCCTCCTGCAATGAAGAATCCTGCACATGTACCATATCTGACCCGTCAGTAATAATGCCATCTGAACATACCTGAGGCGTGATGGATGTCTGACGTGTAGCCTGAACAACACCTGACCGACGCGTATAGAATTTTGGTAAAGGTGGAATAGGAGGTTGTGGGAGTGGTGGAAGCGGTGGAGGTGATGGTGGAGGTGGTGGTGGTGAAGATGGCGTAGAAACAGGAACAGGAGTAGACTCAGGTGAACTCCAAGTAGGAGGTAGAGGGACATAGACATCATCGTTGGTAGTAGATGGTACCAGTCTGTCACCTGCAGGGGAAAAATAAATAACAGACTCAAAGAAGGTGACATCAGCACTAACAAAGTATTTCTTGTTTATGGGATTATAACAACGATAGCCCTTCTGAGTCCGAGAATAACCAACAGAGACACACTTGACAGTTCTACGAGAGTTTGTCAAGTCTAGGAGTCAGGAGATGAACAAAGGCAACCGTACCAAAGACACGTGGAGTAAGTGAGAATAATTCCTTGTCAGGGAAAATGATAGAGATATAATTTTCTCACCAAGGATAGATGACGGCATACGATTGACCAGGTAGCAAGCGGTAAGAACAGCATCCCCCCAGAAAGAGATAGGAGCACAAAACTCTGAATCAATAGGGTTCGAGTAATGTCAAGAAGGTGGCGATGCTTCCTTTCTGCCGCACCATTCTGCTGAGATGTGTAAGCACAAGTGGTTTGGTGAATAATGCCCTTTGACGAAAGAAACTGAGAGAGAGACCGTGTGCATAATTCTAGGGTATTATCTGTACGAACATATTTAACAACAGAAGAAAACACATTTTGCACTTCATTAATCAAATTCTTAATCACATCACCTACTTTAGATTTATTTTTTAAAAGAAAGACAAACGATACACGAGAAAAATCATCTACTGCCACTAGATAAAATCTGTCCCTGATGATCGGATACACGACTTGGACCCCATATATCTATGTGAAACAACTCAAACGGAGAGCTACCGCTCCGACTCTGACGACTAGGAAAGCTAGACCGATGATGCTTTCTCAACTGACATGCTTCATAGCGAAAGGAAGAACTGGGAGATATCTGAGGCAGAAGATGTCGCATTTTCCGGAGCAGGAGATGACCAAAATGGAGATGCCAGATGTACGGAGATACTGGTCCGGTAGAATGAGAAGAAACACCAGCATAAGAATTTCGGACCAACCGATGTAGACCATCCTGCTTAGAGCCACAACCAATCACCCTGCCCGTTAGTATGTCCTGAAAAATAAGAGAAGAGGGGTCAAATATAGCACGACAGTGCAAGTCCTTCGTAATCTGACTAATGGACAAGAGATTCATTGAGAACTCAGGAGCATGTAGGACATTCTGTAGATGCATAATAGGAGATAGGAAAACCTCCCCCTGACCAACAAGGGGGGAATGAGTACCATCTGCAATCTGTATTGAACGGCCATGAGAAATGTCCCTGTAGGACGCAAGTCTCTCTCGATCTCGGCAGAGATGATGTGTGGCACCAGAATCTATAATCCAATAAGAGATATCATGAGAAGATGTAAATGCAGTAGCACTACCTGAGGTACTAGCAGTAGCAGAGGAACTGGAAGATGCAGTAGCAACAACATCTGAAGGTCCAACGCGATACTGCCATCGCTGATGGGGGTGGAGTAGATGAGCTGGAAGAAACTGATACGCGACTGAGTCTCCTGTAAACATCCTCCACCGGAGGAATAACTGCATCAGCCAAAATCTGAGAGCAGGCGACCACATACTCAAGATCTAGGGCCGCAAGTAGAACGCCCACCATGGTGGCATTCCGAAATGTCTCCTGCTGTTCAGGAGTCGCTGTGAGTGGAATGGTACTGTATAACTTCCCCAACATCCCCCTCAGGGATGTGTACAAGGAGTGAAGAGGTCTGTCGTTATGCTTCATCGTGAATATATCATGCTAAAGCTGTAACATTTTGGTCTCGTTTCACACCTGGGAATATGTAGAAGCCAGAATATCCCGCATCGCCTTGGCAGTGGGTTGATGGAGGACATCATTGGCAATCTCTATTGACGGTGTACCTGACAACCAGACCTTGGTATATAAATCATCAGCCTCCCACGAGGCATATAGCCCTGTCTTCTCTGTTGGCTCATCCTCGGTAAGAAAGTGCTTCTTACCGTTCGACTTCATGAGGCTCATGAACTGCATCGCCCAGAGCTCATAGTTCGACCCGTCCATCTTTACTATTGGCGCGGGACCTTTGAACGCGCCTATGGAGGGCATATCAACCTTCGATTCTGACATATAGCCGCTGGAGAAGAACTAGGGTATGTAGATAAAGTGATAGATGTCTACACAAACTGCATAGGATTCGAGTGCGTATGTAGACGTTACGCACCCAAATCCATATATTTGGAGGAAGAGACAGCTACGATCAAGGTGGCAGGAGTCCGGCTAGGGCAAGCCGGAAGATGAAGGCGAGATCCCGGAACCAGCGGCGGACTGGGGGGTTCCGGCGGCACTGGGGGGGGCCGGGGGGTCCGACGGCACTGGGGGGACCCGAGGGGGTCCGGCGGCACTGGAGGGGACCCAGCGGACTGGGGGGGACCTGGGGAGGGTCCGACAGGATTGGAGGGGACCCGAGGGGGGGGGGAGGTGGCAGCGGAAGAAACGAGAGGGGGGGTGGGCGGCGGGTGGGGAGAGGAAGCCCTAGGGCTCTGATACCATATTGTGAAAAATGAGTGATCTATTATTCAAGGGAACCCTAGGGTCTCTTATATAGGGAGAGAACCTCAAGGGTAAAATACATAGAAGTCCAGAGAAAAATAAAAATGATGAACATGTACATAGCATATGAAAATATCTATCTCTACAGAAACAGACGAAGAAGAGAGGTACCTTGTGGAAAATTGACTACTCGAAGGCTTATGATTGTGTCGACTAAAGGTTCATGTGGCTCTCTCTGAGGAAGAGAGGCTTCCCGGAGATGTAGATCGACTGAATGAAGTAATACGTCACTACTTCATCTTTAGCGGTCCTAGTGAACGACAAACCGGAGGGCGGCTTCTTCCAGCCGCAGCATGGCGTGAGGCAGGGATGCCCGTTGGCGCCCTTGTTGTTCGTTCTGGTGGCAGACACTTTGGGCGTCCTATTCAGGAAGGATGTCGAAATGGGTTGGTGTGAAGGTTTCTGAAAGAACGACATCTCCATCCCTATATTGCAATATGCAGATGATATGATTCTCTTTCTTGCCAGCACCGAAGATCAAAACTTAAATGCGACGCATCTTGTACACATTGTTGGAGAACTTTCGGGCTTGGAGATCAACAAAGCGAAGTCGATGGTTGTCCCTTTTGGGCACAACGAGGAGGAGTGCCTCATGATCGCGAGGATCACGGAATGCCCCCTGGGGGAACTCCCCATCCCTTACCTGGGGCTCCTGCTGGCTGGATGGAGGCTGAGGAGTGCTGATTGGGACGACATTGTTAGGCGGATGAAGCAGAGGTTAGCGGGTTGGAAAGTTGTCACCTTATCTAGGGGAGGGAAATTGATCCTCCTGAAGCACGTTTTATCGGTTATACCTATCTTCTTCTTTTCTACTAGACTGATGCCGGTGGGGGTTAAAAGAAAGGTGGAATCTTTGATGCCGAGATTCTTCTGGTCAGATGGGAAGCAACAGGAACCAAGTATGCACCTAGTTAAATGGGAGGTCACTAGGGACCGCAATGAGGGTGGTCTTGGCATCAAGGACGTGGAATGTATGAATAGGACGCTCATCGTCAAATGGGTGATCCGCATCTGGGGCTCGTCTTCTTCGAGTGCAGCCCCTCCGCATGTTGTGCCTACACACGTCGACGTCAGGCTCTTCATTTGGTTAACGGATTTGGGTGCATAAGTCTACTATTGCATTCAAATCCACATATGTATGTGTCAACATTGACTCTTTGGTCTACGAAACCCTAGTCTTCTACAATTCGATAATATGTATGAGAATAAAGTCGATGTACCTACCAAAAACGCATTCAGAGGTCCAACACCTATTGTCAAAATGGACGAGATAAATTATGAGCTCTGGGCTATATGGTTCATGAGTCTGATGAAGTCAAATGGTAAGAAACATATTCTTACCGACGAGGAATCGGTAGAGAAGACTGTGGTAAATATCTCGTGGGAGGTAGACGACGTTTATGCCAAAGTTTGGCTCTGGTACATTAATGATTGAGATCACCAATAATGTGTTAAATCAGCCTATTGTTAAGGCGATGTGGGATATTCTCGTAGCAACATATTCTCAAGCGAGAAATGAAACAAAGATCCTCCAACTCCAGCATATCATATTCATTGTCAAGCAGAACAGACACCCTTTGCATTCATTGTATACATCCTTACGTGGGATGTTTGAGAAGCTCCATAGTTTCATGCCTCTAACGCCGATTCCGGAGCAACAGAAGACATATATGAATGCTACCATGGTTGGGGTATTCCTAACAGCCCCTGACCCTGAATATGATGATGCTCACTCTCATATTCTAACAGATACCACTATTTATCCCATGGAAGAAGTGTTTCGCAGGCTCAGCGGGATTTCTATTCCATCCACAGCCACTGGCCAGACTTCCTCGACCATGGCAGCTTCTCGAAGAAGAGGAGGCTCTTCTACCTTCCGTGGATGCGGACCTCATGGAAGTGGAGGTCGCATTCGTCAGCCCTACACTTTTTATCATCGCCCATTTCATACCGATGAGACATGCTATTACAAGCATGGTTTCTCGACATCAGCCCGCATAGCAAAGCAGAATAAGTCTCATGGCACCTCGTGGCAGAGGTTTGATCAGAGGTTCGATCACCTCGTGGCAGACAAAGGGATATTATACCTCCTTCCACATCACCATCTTCAGGAGGTCATTCAGATGTGGCAGCCTCAGCTTCTGCTAGTACCTCTCCTACAACTAACACCTCATGTACTTATGCTATTACATCATGTCATGAATCTGAGATTACAAAGTGGATTATGGACTCCGGTGCGACACATCACTTATGTGGAGACAGACAACAGCTAACGTCATATAGATAGGTTCCACCAGGGAGAACAATTGTGATATGTGATGGGACTCATTCCCCAATCACAGGATAGGGTGAGATCACTTTGATGCCTTCGAAGCGTTTGTAGAATGTGCTTCATGCTCCTGATTTCTCTATGAATTTGCTTTCTATTAGTCAGATTACAAAGGATTTGCACTGTCGAGCAATTTTTGATCCATCGTCTCTTGTTTTTCAAGACATTCTTAAGGGCAAAGTGATTGGGTGTGATCATGAGTAGGGTGGCCTTTATCGCCTTGTTCGGACTCCCTACGCATGCATATCTTCTCATTCGTCTGGACCAGTCTCTCCGTTCACTTGACACCTTCGGTTTGGTCATGTCCCTCTACAGAAGATGTGTCATATGCTGCTGCCGAGTTCACCTGGCTCTTCCTTTCAGTGCGAGGCTTGTCAGTTGGGAAAATATCATCTGTCTGTTTCTCTTAGTCGTCAAAGTCGAAGACACAGATTTTATCTTGTGACTATGGATGAATTCTCACAGTTGTCATGGGTTTTTCTTTTGAAAAATAAATCAGAAACATGGGATGTGATCAAAACTTTTATTAATGAAGTGCGGAATGTTTTCTCTGCCTCTATGAAGTTTGTACGAATCGATAATGCTTTGGAATTCCGTACTTGTGCTCTATCTCTTTTTTTCATCTCGAGGGATTATCCATCAAACATCTTGTGTTTACACTTCTCAGCAAAATAGTGTTGCTGAGAGAAAGCATCGTCATCTTCTTAATGATACTCGGACTATTCTCATTCAGAGTCGTGCACCACATTCGATTTGGGGTGATGCGGTTCTCACAACATGTTATTTCGTGAATCGCATGCCATCATCTGTTTGGGGTGAGAAAATTCCTTTCTCCACAGCTTTTCCTGAGAAGGAGTTATTCTCACTCATACATGGTGTGTTCGAGTCTGTTGCGTTTGTTCGCTAGTTGATTCTAGGTCTTGATAAGTTCTCTCCTAGAGCTGTCAAATGTGTATTTGTTGGGTACTCCAAGACTTAGAAGGGATATCGATGTTATGATCCTTATCGTAAAAAATATTATATTAGTGTTGATGTCACATTTTAAGTCTGTGATGTACTTCTCTCCTACAAGTGACAGGTTGGCTTCATCAGACTCAGATGATGAGGTTTACATACCACCTCCTCCTACGAGCTACTCACCACATCCTCTTGTGCATGTGGTCCCACCTCTCCCACTACCTCCACCAGTACCACCACCTCCTCTACCCCCTCCTACTACCCAGTCACATGTGTGGCCTCAAATTTCAACGAAATTCGGTCGAATTTCTGTCGAATATCGATATCCAGTCGAAATCGAAATTCGATCGAAATGACCGAAATATGGGGGTCCTAGTACAAAAAATGACCGACATTCCGACCGAAATTCCATCGAAATTCTGTTTTGGTCGATACCGAAATGGTGACCGAAACCGACATTTAGGGCCTTGCATGCGTCACTTGTTCCGTCGTTTACCTAAATTATATACTTGCCGAACTGCTTCTGCTCATGATCATCACCAATCATCCAGTATGCCCTAGGTTTATTTTGATAACATAGCTTCGAACAATCAGTCTGGAGATATATCTGTGCAGGAATCATTGCAAGAGATGAGCCCACAAATGAAGGACGTTCCCTCTCTCTGACATGGATATTCCTATTATGGTTCGAAAGCAGAAGCGGTCTTGTGCTTCCTACCCCCTTGCTTCTCATGTCTCCTTTCATCGTCCAATAGGGGCTTTTCATAGATTTGCAGTGGCTCTATCTGCCGTGGAAATTCCACGGATTTATGAGGAGGCATTGAAGGATAGTTGATGGCGTTTGGCTATAGAGGAAGAGATGGTTGTATTGAAATCACATAGTACTTGGAGTTTGGTTTCTGTTCCTCCTGGGGCGTCTGTGGTCAGTTGCAAATGAGTGTTTACTATTGAACATCATGCAGATGGTATCCTTGATTGCTGCAAGGGAAGTTTAGTGGCACGCGATTTTACTCAGTCCTACGGCGTGGATTACTTGAACACATTTTCTCTAGTGGTTCATCACTCTACACTAGGTATCCTCCGTTTAGTTGCAGTGGTACATGATTGACCTTTGTTTCAGTTAGATGTTAAAATGCCTTTTTGTATGGATATCTATAGGAGGAAGTTTACATGCAACAGCCTCCAAAGTTTGCCGCTAAGGGGGAGTATCAGCAGGTTTGTAGACTCCATAAGGCTATATATGGCCTTAAGCAAAGCCCAAGAGCATGGTTTCAGAAGCTCTCGGATTTGATTGAAAAGCAAGGGATCAAGGGGTCTAATGCAGACCATTCACTCATTGTGCAAAGGACACCTAGAGGAACAATTGTCATAATGGTCTATGCTGATGATATTCTTGTTACAGGAGATGATATGCAGGGGATAAAGATGGCAAAAGAGTTTTTAGGCAGTCAATTTGTTACTAAGGATCTGGGCACTCTAAGGTATTTCTTAGGGTTGGATTTTGCTAGGAATGCGTAAGGTCGTGTGATGACCCAAAGTAAATATGTTACAGACATGTTTGTTGAAACGGACATGATTGGGTGTCGACCCTCTACCACTCCTATGGATCTTAGCATGAAGTTATATGATGATGATACTGATGAGGTTGATAATAGGAGATACAAAAGATAGTGGGAAAGCTCCTTTATGTTACTATTAGTAGATCGGATATTTCTTTTGCAGTAAATCGAGTGAGTCAGTTCATGGACCAACCTCGACAAGTACATATGGACGTTATATACATGATATTGAGATATCTAAAATCTTCTCCAGGTGCAAGATTAGTTTTCAAGAAAGGAGTGACTCTTTCTATATCTGCATGTGTTGATGCTAACTATACAGGGTGTCGTAAGGATATGAAGTCTACTTTGGGTTTTGCAGTATTTGTTGGCATTTCTCTTGTTTCCTGGAAAAGCAAAAAAAAAACAAACTGTTGTGACAGATCAAATGCTAAAGCAGATTATACGACTATGGAGCACGCAAGTACAATAATGATGTGGGTTCGAGTAGTGTTAGCATATTTGCATGTAGATGTTCCTCTACCCATGCACTTACAATGGGATAATCAGGCTGCCATATTTATAGCAAACAACCACACATTCCAGGAGAGAACAAAATATATTTAGGTAGCCTGCCATTATACTAGAGATATGATACAGAAGGTTCTGATTTCTACCTCTCATGTTAGTTCAGGAGAGCAAAAAATAGATATCTACCAAGGCATTACTCAAGGGGGCATTTCAGAAGAATTTGTCCAAGCTGAGTATGATAGACATCTATGCTCCATCTTGACGGGGAGTGTTTAGATATTTCTACATTCCTATGTATCGTTCCGGCTATTTGATTTCTTTATTTCTATCGTATGTAATTTACCCATAGGTCTCTCCTCTATATAAGAGAGCCTAGGGTTTCAGGAATAAACAACTCTCTTATTTTCTCCAACAATTACGTCCCACGGGAGATATCATGGAGAGTTTTGGAGAACATACATGTACATGCCATATACATTAACCTCATAAAGGATATGTATGATAGGGCTTCATCTTGTGTAAGGATTAGGGATGCAAACGGACGGATACAGATACGGATATAGGTACTACCATATCCTTATCCGTTTCAAAATGTGGATACGGATACGGATATCATACGGATATCAAAACTTGAATACCGTATCCTTAAATACGGATACGGATTCGGAATCGGATAATCATGATTCGGATACGGATATTTAAGAAACGGATACAGATTATCCTATAAATATTAAGTGCCTCCTCATACTTTTAATTAGAAATGATGTCTTTATGAACTTGTAATTGATGGACGACTAACAGAATAAATGCAAGTTGACTAAAGTGGGCAGGAGCATTTATTGTTCTCTATGATAAGAAAATTCCTTTGAAAATCAAACCAAAGTTTTACAAAGCAGTCGTGACTCTTGAGACCTGCTATACTCTATGGATTTGAATGTTGGCTTGTGAACCATATACATGTGCAGAGAATGGCAGTAGCAGAAATAAAAATGCTAAGGTAGATGTATGGACACACGTAAAGATTGGATTCAGAATGACGGAATCAAAAAGAAAGTTGGTGTAGCTCCGATCGAGGATAAGATTTTTTTAGAAGGAAGAGGGTGACGTCCCAATTTGGGACCCACCACAGGATAAGATGCGAGAAAACCGCTTAAGGTGGTTTGGTTATTTGCAAAGGAGCTCAGTTAATGCACCAGTTAGGAGATGTGAGTTTTGGGGTGTTGAGGATAATACTTTGATCGGAGAAGCCGGTCGTCGGCTAAGAGCGAGTGAGGAAGGCCCAAGAAGTGTTGGAATGAGGCTATACGAAGGAATCTAAGTGTTTTGGATCTAAGACCGAGAATGACCCAAGATAGATATGAATAGAGGTAAAGAATCCATGTAGTTGATCTTACTTAACGAGGGAAAATGCTTTTTTGTAATTGTTGAAGGCCATTTTAAAGGAAACAAATAGTTTCTTTAGGATTCTAGATCCTTTAAATTTCTTACTTACAAAATAGATAAGTAATTCAAATTGATGAATCCCAACTCAATCGACCTTAATGCTCATCGCATATGGATTTTGATTCTTGAAATCTTCTGCTTCAAATTATAGAAATTCTAAAATGAACAAAAATATGGCTCTATGAAGAATCTCCAATACGAATTTATTGGAAAAATCTAGTCCTCGGGAATCACATCATATCACATTCTGAGCACCTATTACTTGAGACAAAGTTCCAATAATCCAAACTTATAACCATAAGACATTTTTTTAAAACACAAAAATCATAAGTTAGTAAAATATCCTGTAAAATTTAATGGTACATTAGCATGAACAAGATGACAGGTTCTATGTTGGTAAGGAAGAAAATCAAAACCTAGTTAAAAGGGAAAATGTATTACAGGTATAGATCAATATCTTCAATATTGATTAAAGCACCATTCAGAGCCAGTAAGGACTTGCCAGGAGGAACCATTCGCTGGTTTGTGGCGATTTCATCTTTGATAGAATCATTCAACTGTCAAGGAGAAACGAAGTATAAGATGGATTATAGTATGATAAGTTGCCACGATTTTCAACACTAGTCAAGAAAAAAATATTTCAAAGTCATTTATTATATTAAATCCAACTTATAAAAGTATCTGGCTACCAATTCAGAGTTTTCCCTTCATCCATATATATAAACCATCAGTGGGACCATAGAAAAAAATAATCAAGCTTTATTTTTTTTAAAATCTTTGCCCTATGTTGAAACTAGGATAACTTGCAAAACTCTAGATACCTTTAGATTTGTCGGAGGTGGAGATTCGACAATGTAAATACGTGTTAGATGCGCCGTCTTATGAGATTCACCTGTGATACATAGGCCCGATCGAATGGGTCCTTTGCTGGGAAGACGGAGCCGAGTTAGCGCGGTAATCGCCGGAAGAGGGGAGGTTGATTTTACAAATGCTTGTGCTTTCAGCTATGCATGTCTTCCTATATACGAATAGGTTGCCAGATCGAAATCGTCGGAGGCTGATAGGATTGATACAGAGATTTTTTTTGTCTAGATTTGGGCAAGCAAGTAAGGGGATGATGTTATTGAAGTACGAATTTTCTGGCCTACCTTTTAGCTACAATAGTGTTCTTCCTGTCTATATATAGGTTGTCAGTTGGAATCAGTCAGACGTTGGAAGGGTCGGAGATTTTTCTGGTCTAACTTTGGGCATGAAATCAAGAGTAGCTTTAGTAGGAATGGGGCATGGTTACTCGTGGTGGGTTGAGGGTTCTTAGCCTGAGGTAATGAATAAGGCGCTTCTCATTAAATGGAGAGTGTGGCAATGGGGTTCTTATGACGATGACCTGCTATGAAAATTACTTGGAGGTATTTATAGCTTCTCAACAAAGCTTGATGTGAACATCAGGGACGTTAAAAACATGGAAGGTCATATCGGTATTGATATCGATACCATGTCAATACGATATATCGTCGATATATCGACGTCATATCCACGATATCGAACCGATTTTGTGAATAACATAGTCTTGGATGGCCAAATATTGGCCATATCGGCGATATATCGGTCACCTGTCGCTACTATGGAAGGCCAAGTGAAGATTTTCATGTATGAGCTCCATCTCAAGTGAAGATTTCATGTATCGGGATTTTGTGAATAAAATAGTCTTGTATGAGCTCCATCTCAAGTGAAGATTTTCATGTTGCTACTATGGAAGGCCAAGGTAATGAAGAAGAGAGAGTTTGGGAGTGCGATGGGAGCGAGTGGGTGCGGGTCTCTGGGGGGCGGTGCTCGTGCGAGTCTCTCGAAGGCATCTTCGGATGGTTCGAGGGCGGTGCATGTGGGCTCGGAGGTTCATATCAATGGTGCGAGGGTGGCGACCGGTTCTTCGGAGGGTGCGGCTGACGTCTCGGTCGACATGGATGGCGTCTCCACTCATGCAGTCTCGGCGGCGGCGGGTTGGAGGACGGTTACTCGTCGGAAAGCTGGGAAACGGTGCTTTAGGTGCGGGGAGCGAGGTCATATTGCCTCTGCTTGCCCTCAACCTCCTCGTTGTTTTGCTTGCGGGGATCCTGGTCATCGTCGTGCTTCGTGTGGGTGGATTCGACAGCGCGATATCCTTAGGACGGGGAGTCATTCAATCTCGATGCGGGCGGTGGAGGCGCGTCCGTTCCCTTCTATCCGGGGACGGTCTTCCGCCCCCGCGGTGGCTCCTTCTCCGCCCCCGCCTTCACTCTCTGTCCGTGCGGTGATGGATCGTCCTTCTCGTCCTTCCTTCCAGGGGCGGTCGTTCGCTCAGGTGGTGGCCTCTTCTCCGCGCGCTCTTGGGGAGGTGGCGGAGACCTCTGGCCCCTTGGTTGGTGCCCCTGTTGTTGTCGGTGAGTGCTCGGCGGCGCCAAATGTCAGCGGTGGGTGCTTGGCGGCGGCTTCGGGCGGTGGTCCCTCCTCTGTCCTTATCGGGGTCGCGCGCCACCCTGTTGTTGGCTGGGCGACGGTGAAGGAGATGGTTCTGCGCGTGCTTGGCGACTCCTTTCTTGGGGACTTCTGCTTGTTGGACGCCTCTCACTGTTGCCTTCGTGGCCTCTCGCCACAGCTTCGGGACTTCATGCTCCGTCATGGCTCTAATGAAGCGGTTTTCTGGCGTCTTCCTCGGGTGGCTGATGGTGCTTCGATCTCGACCGAGGTATGTTTGGCCTCCATCTCGGGGGTGCCGTTTCTCTCGAGGTCCATTCCTGTGCTCAACAAGGCTTTCCGTCGGTGGGGCTCGATTCTCTCCATCTTCGACGACGGCCTCTCCCCCGGAGCTGATTGGCAGTCTGTGAAGGTGCTCTTCGAGTGCTCTCCGGCCTTTCTCCGCGAGTCCGGCGAGCGCTCCGTCTTTGGCTCTCTCGAGATTGGCTCCTGGTTCTTTCGTCCGGTTCTCACGGTCCTTCCGCCTCCTTCGTCGGACTCGGATTCTCCGTCGCTGCATGGCGACTCTCTTCCGCCTCCTGCGGCAGAAGTCGCCCTGCCGGATTCTGCCGCCGCTCCGACTTCTGCGCTCCACGTGGCACTTGACGCTTCATCTTCTGGTGGCCACGTGGATCTGCAGCCGGTTCTCTCCGTGGTGACGACGCCCTCTAATGATGTTGGTGCTTGTTCCGAGACGCCCCTTCGGTTTTCTCGTCTGACGCGCGAATCTTCGTTTTTGGCGGAAAGGGAGGGGATCGAGATCGATTCGCCTTCTTTTTTTATTAGATTCGGTTCGTCGCCTGTGGTTCGGGTCGGTTGTTCGGACCCTTTCGCGGATCTCTCGCGGTTTCGGGGCGAGAGCTCGTCCTTGTGCGGATCCTGGCCGCGGTTGTCGGATTCGGGGACTCGCTTGCCCCGCCAGCCCCCCTTGATGGTTCATCTTGAGCCCCTTCAGGTGCATGCTTCGTCCGCGGTGTTCGTCTCGTCTCCGCCTCGCTCCCCCCTATCCCCCCTCTGGCTCTCTCTCCTCAGATATCGGGAGCCCTTCTTTCAGACTCAGGGACGGCTTCCTCCTTCAGACGCTACGGGTCCATGTACTCTAGGCGATGTTGCGCCTCCAACCTTCCCTTGATGGTTCCTTCTTCTTGTGCGACTCTTCGCCAGGCGGTGGCGGATGCTGCGGGCGTGCGTGCCATTCCGGCTGGCACGGATTCTTCGGACGAACAGGGGCAGGGGGCGTCTCCCACGGGTTCGGGTGCTTCCGATTGACGTTGGTGGTCTACGCGTGGAGTCTTCTTCTCGGGCCGTTATACTGTGTTTTTAATGAAGCTTTTGTCATGGAATGTTCGTGGCTTGGGTGACGTGGTTAAACGACGAACTCTGGGCTCCCGGCTCGTGGAATGGGAGTGTGATGTTGCATGTATTCAAGAAACTAAGCTCGCAACTCTTGATGATTATTCTTGGCGTTCCTTTGGTGCTGGTTCCTTCTCTGATTACCGTACGATTAATGCGGTTGGTTCTGCGGGAGGTTTGTTGATTACGTGGCAGACTCGGTTATTCTCTTTTACCTCCATGCTTGCTGGACGTCATGTTCTCTCCGTTGTTCTGGAAAACGTCCGCTCGGGATCCCCTCTCGCTATCTCTTGTGTATACGCTCCTTCGTGCCACCTTCTGCGTCGGGAAGTTTGGGATGATCTTCGTGTTGCGGACGAAGCTTTCTCTAGGATACCTTGGATTATTGGCGGGGACTTCAACGTCACCATTGACGCCTCTGATCGTCCTCGTGGTCGGGGTGGTCGCGATCCGGACTCTCAAGCTCTTCGGGATCTAATTCACGATTTGGCGCTTACAAGTTTGGTTCCGGACGATATCTCCTTCACGTGGCGGAACAATTCTTCTAGGTCCAGGATAGACCGCTTCCTTGGTAATGGTTTGGCTATGGATTCGTTCCCTTTATGCTCTGTTGGTTCTCGTCCTCGTGCCTTCTCCGACCATTCTCCTATCCTTTGGGATGACGGCTCTGGCCTTACTCCTCGTGGACTTTTTCGATACGAAAGAAGCTGGCTTTTGGAACCATCATTTAAAGACATTGTCGCTAACCACTGGAACCACTTCCCGGCCTCGGGTTCGGCGGCGGCAATTTTATCTCAAAAGCTCAGCTCCCTCCGTCGGGTGCTTGCGGATTTCAAAGCTATCATTAGGCATTCGCGCAAGGCTACTCGCTTCGAGGCTGAGAATATTATCGTACACCTGGATTCCTTGGAGAGCGATCGTGATCTGTCTATGGGTGAGCTTCTTGACCGCTCAAATGCTATTGCTCGGGTCCAGGCTGAGGACAAAAAACGCTGTATTGAATGGCGCCAAAGGTCTAAGGTTAAATGGCTCAAGGAGGGCGACGCCAACACGGCCTTCTTTCATCGGGCGGCTAGCAACCGGCGTCGGCTAAATTTTATCCGTTCTATCTCCATCAATGAGCAGGTCCTCTCGGATGATCGTGCGATGGGTAATGCCATCTCTGCGCAATTCTGCCATTCCTCTTCTGCCATCTCCCCTCGGCGATGGCGCTGGCTCGGGGAGGGGGCCCCCCGGATCTCGGATGCCGACTGCTCTCTTCTCACCCGGCCTATTACCTTGGCTGAGCTTAAATCCGCTGTGTGGAGCCTTAATGGGGACTCTTCCCCGGGACCGGACGGCTTTCCCATTTCCTTCTACAAGGATTTTTGGGAGGTGGTCTCGGGGGACGTCCTCGCGGTGGCTTCTGAATTCTGCTTGGGTAACCATGGTTTTGATCGTATCAACAGGGCTCACATCGTCCTTATTCTGAAGAAATCTCCTGCTCTTCACCTCGACGATTTCCGCCCCATCGCCGTATCTAACGCTATCTATCTCATTATCGCTAAAACGCTTGCCAACCGTTTATCGCCGATTCTCGACAGCCTCATCTCGCCGGTTCAGGGCGCGTTTATTAAGGGTCGCAATATTGCGGATTGTCTCCTGGTGGCGTCGGAAATTGTGGCTTATTGGAAGAGAGAGAGAAAGAAAGGAATCCTTTGGAAAATCGACTTCTCCAAAGCTTATGATTCGATTGAATGGCGGTTCCTATGGTCTGTTCTTCATCGGCGGGGCTTCCCAAATGCTTGGATCTCTTGGATGCGCAGATGTATCTCCACGGTCTCTCTCTCCGTGCTTGTCAACGGTCGGCCGGTGGGCGGTCTCTTTCAGCCTCGCCGGGGGGTGCGTCAGGGCTGCCCCCTGGCCCCTTTGCTCTTTATGCTTGCCTCGGATGTCTTGCCTCGGATGGTGCAAGGCGTCATTGACGCTGGTCTCACTTCGGGTTTTCGGACGGGGGGATTATGTGTGCCCATTATTCAATTCGCGGACGACACCATGTGCTTCATTGAAGGGGATTCCGACGCGGTGGCTGGGATGGCACATACGATTTCCCTGTTCGGTGAGCTTTCGGGATTGACGATTAATCGCGACAAATGCTGTATGGTGCCTTTTGGGTTGTCGGCGCTTGAGGAGGCTGACTGCAGCCGTATCCTCGACTCGCGGATTGGGGGGCTCCCTCTCCCTTATCTCGGTGTCCCTCTCTCGATGGGCCGGAACCGTGTTAATGATTGGCGGTTGATCGTGGAGCGAGTGGAGTCGCGCTTGGCGGGATGGAAGGCCTCCTTGCTTTCCCGTGGCGGTCGTCTCATTCTCCTTAAATCGGTTCTCTCTGCAATTCCCATCTATTTCCTTTCAGTTCGGAAGTTGCCGGTGGGTGTTCGGGAGCGGTTGGAAAAGTGTATGCGAAGATTCTTGTGGGGGCGGGCGGACGGCAGCGGCCGTGGGATCCACTTGGTTGCCTGGGATGTGGTTACTCGGCCCAAGACATTGGGCGGCCTTGGCGTTCGCTCCTTGGCTCGGGTCAATGAGGCCCTGCTTCTGAAATGGGTGCTTAAGATTTGGGGCAAGGATGGCTCTTTCTTTGGCAACGTGCTGCGTGCGATTTTGGGTGAGGACTGGAACTCCTTCATGCGCGGGAGTTGCCCTGTTCACTCTTCCCCTTTTTGGCGCTACGTCTTCGATATTTATCAGAAAAACCGCTCTTTGTTCTCCCCGGTCCTGGGATCGGGTGCTGCCTTCAAATTTTGGATCGACGACTGGACGGGGAGGGGCGCATTCCGGACTCGCTTCCCGCAGCTTTTCTCCTTGGCGTCTAACCACCAGGCCACCATTGCTGACTACTGGCTCAACGACGGCTGGTGCCCCGCTTTCTCGGGGTTCCTTTCGGACCAGCGCGCCAACGATTTGGCCTCTCTGCTGGAGGCTCTTGCCTCTTCCTCCTCCCCCTCTGATGGGAGGGATCACTGGGCTTGGACGGATGCTCCGTTCTCCTCTCGCAAGGCCTTCTATGCCTTGCGTCCGCTTGCCCCCCCCTGGATGCCTCCTTGGTTCGTGACTGTGCGCTCTTGTGGGGGCTCCGCTTGCCCGCTAGGATCACTTTCTTCTTTTGGGTTCTTCGACATAGGAGGCTGATGACTCGTGACCGGTGTGCCTCCTTCCTCCACACTCCCAGCATCTTGTGCCAGCTTTGTGGGGTGTCCAACGAATCGGCTGACCATCTGTTCTTCCTTTGTGCGTCGGTGTCTCGGATTTGGGATGAGATTGCTTGGGCTCGTGCGGCCGATTTGGAAGACTTCTGCAATATCCTTTGGGCCAACAGAAGGCGTCCCCGTGTGCATTTGCTGGGACCCTTGGCGCGCGTTTGGTCGATCTGGAGGGCTCGCAACGACCTCATCTTCGCGGGCGTGCGCTTCTACGAGGAGAATGTAACTGCCGCGGCTACCTCCCTAATTGCTGATTGGTCTACCTAATTTGTCCTCGGGCCTGGTTGTTGGATTCCTTGTTCTTGTGTTAGGCCCTTCCTCTTCTTTCCCTCCTTCCCTCCTCACGATGTAAGTATCTTGTTCATTTAATATAAAATATACTGGGGTGAACACCATCGCGTGTCTCCCCCTTTTTTGAGCTTTCAAAAAAAAAAAGGTAATGAAGAAGACATTGAAGGCCTGGTTGTTCTCTATGGTTGAGGTCACCTGCGTTTGATATTCAGTGGAGCCAGAGGATGTGGAATATCCTTTTTTGGGTGTCAATTTGATTAAGATAAGGAGGGGGGATGAAGAATCAGTGAGCACATATAGCGTTGAAGACTTCTAGCCATCTTCTGCGAGCATCTAATATCATTCGACAAGAGAGATGGTGAAACCTTCTGCTTCCCGTAGGCACTGTGCTTGGCCAGAAATGCTGTGATTTGTAGGGACTGAGGCCTCCATGTTGAAAATGTTTTAACTCATAAAAGATTTTTTATTCTTGACAACAATACTAATTTTTGATTAGTTACAAACATACAAATGCATACCTGCTAAAGGAGTTCGCCCTTTATCTATTCAAAAAAAATAAATTGTGGATGTGCGAGTTTTGGGCAAAAAAAAAGACCTATATTGATTAATTCGAGGGCTACTTACGAAGTTACAAGGGCTTAGGATTAAAACTACTTAGTGTGTATACCGTGTTTAGAGTTATGCAATAAGTTAAATGGAGTAATGGGATCTCTTCAAGATCCAATCACAATTTGATCTCAGCAATAAAAGATCGGCTCAAAAGGCATGTGTGAATTTGCAATTTTGTGCTCATGATTCTTTTGTGCTTAAGAAAGTAGGACACATGCCTATAAAATTTCGACATAGTTACGATGATCCCAAACTTCTAGACTTAGCATCCCAAAAACTCTAGAAGTCTCCATTTCTGTAAACGTGCTGTGACCAAAATATTGAGTCAAGTGCAACCTTGTTGGCAGTGATACCATTGATTCCCTATGCACATCTGCACAAGAAAACATCAAGTCCTCAAGGTTGACAATTTATTGGGGAATAGATCAGCTCAAAGACATCCATCCAGGCGGAATCTGAAAAAACCATGGCCAATTGCTTTTCATTCCCTCACTTATCTCCCCCCGTCAGTTCATGAGCAATAGCCTGCAATTCCTGACAGATCTCAGAACCTGTGGGTATGGTCTTGGAACAACTTTCAACATGCAGGAAAATAGCAGAAAGGCTGGACAGGGCTTTGCAGGAGTGTGCCCTCACCTCAGGTCCAGGAGCAGGCAATCTTGGTAAGAGCTCCTCTGCAAAAGATTTACCCAAGTTCTTTTGTGCTTGATATTCTAAGCTAAATGGATCTTGCTCAAGATCCATATAAATAAAACAGATAGATCTTGACAACCAACTTGCTTACATGATATCATTCATAATGTAACCATCGGTGTATTTATAGAAATAGGAGCAAGCAACAGATCTAGCAGAATTCAACAGAATTTGGTCCAACTACATCAACTCGTTATAACTTAACCATAGAAAATTACATCTTGACCGTCTCTCATTGATTATTAGTCCTCCACACCATAGAAGCCAAAGGAAGACTTTGATCCGTAACGGAGCATGCATTTCCCATATAAATGTACAGTCTCGAACCAACTCTCTAGAGAGCGTTGGATCCGTAAGCCCTATCCAAAACAACTAATAGGCCTGCCGTACTGAGAATTCCTGGTTGCCATCTCCAGTGGTCAAACCCCCCCCCCCCCCAATCGGGCCATCAATACTGCTAATGGTCTCCATAAGCTCAAAAAATCCCCTAAAGCATTGTTACAAAAAAAACAGCTCAGAAAATTGGAAGCCAAGTACCGTCCACCCAAACTTCTGAAACCAACAAAAGGTATAGAAAACATTCCATCAACAGTCCCTAATCTATCCAATCATCCGTTCAGAATGCAAAAGAGCAGTTGTCACCCACTAGCGGGCAAAAAACTGTTTGGAGTTAGGGCACTACAGCGCAGATTTCCTCAAAGAACCGACTCAAAATGGAGTGTACGAGGGACCACAAATCATTGGCATGATTCCATAAATTCCACGGATAAATTTACAATGCAAATCTTCACTATCACCGCAGATTCTCGCCACGCACTTCCATTATAAGGCTTTTCAAAGTCTCCAAGCAGTACCAAGTCCCCCTTACTCCTTTGGGAGCATAACATGTCCCAATCCACCAAATGTATCCCCGTGGCATTCCGACTAGAGGTTCTCCAGAAAAACCTAATCATGACCATCTCCAGGCAACGATGAAAACCAACGGGAAACAATATAAATCGCATAAATAAGACAGAATTGCTGCAAAAACTGCCTTAACTAGCACCAAGTGTCCATCTTGTAATAGCTTCCAACCGTACAGCTTTCGCCCTAACTTCTCAATAACAGGTAGTCAATTTGACAAACGAGTATGAGCACAACACATAGGTATTCCCGAGTATGGAAGCAGTAGTAATCTGTGAGCATTGCCCAATGTCTCGCTACATTCAACTATCGATGTATAAGCCAAAAGTGACCATTGTTGACTTATCATGATTGATCCTCAGATGAAAGTGCTCCCAAAAATATCCAGGATTGTCACCATTCCTTTCACCTCCTACATACACGCAGTGATAGCCTGATGCACGACTTGCTCCATCATACATACAAGAAAATCCACAGTAAGCACAAACAACAACGACGCCAATGTGTATCCCAGATGAACACCCAGCTGAGACTGGAGAAACCCTCCCTCTGAGCATCCCCCAACCATTTTCACTCATTGTGTCATGACCTTCTTGTAATCTGGTGGAAGTACACCACCAATACCCTACCCATCTGATAGTTAGCTTCAACACAAACATCATCTACCGCAATAAATTGGATGAAATTCCAACACATCCTGCTAATAGCCAACACATGAAAGAATCTGTTTTTTAAGGAAAAGGGGCGTTTGCTGTAAGGGTGTGTGCCCAAAAACTTAGTTGTATAAACTCAATGTTAAAAGTACAAATCTACTAATGGGAGTAGCCCTCAATCTTTACATGCAGGACAATACCCGAGAAAAATGCATGCTTTAAAGCATGCCCTACAGAGTGAACCTCCTCCTATAATATCACACACCACCATGTCGACCTTCAGCTGAAAGAATCTGGTATTGGCATCTTCCTCTTTTATCAACTTAGGCATGGATCTTTGCCTCCACTCCACTATCTTCTTCATATCCTCTCATGAATGATCATGTTGAATCATGCCCTCTCCTCACGAGACAATCCTAACAGTCTTCCACATCGTCAAGTCTGTGCACCTCTGGCTGAGTGGGTATCATGACAAGAATTGCGACGGTCCATGAATTCCCTCTTGAGAGTGCATAGTCGTTCCCTCAAGCTCACTCATTTATGATGCACGTGCGTGGTTGCTAAACCCATGTACTCCATTGGCCTCCACTGTTATGCAACCAGACCTCTGAACCCATGTTCTCCCAAATATGAAGAACATGGGAAAGGTGATGCCCCCTCTCCTCAAAGCCATGAACAAAATGCGTGAGATCTGACCTGGACCTCGAGGAAACCGGGGCCAAGGGGAAAGCCTCCAACAGCTCCACATGGTCCAGTCTAGATTGAGACCTCATATTTCCCCAAGTAAAATGGGTATCCACCGCATTGAGTACCTCTAACTGCAACTCTTCCACCAGCTCAGCGAAATCCAACAAATCGAGATCTTGTGCTCCACGAAATCACAGACAATCAAAGGAAAATAGGGTCATGTTGAAGTTGCCACCAATAATCCATGTTGCAAGGATTCATTCTCTAATTGATCGAATCACTACCCACATCTCCGATAGCAATCCTTCCTTCGTTAGCCCATAAACACAGGAGACCATCAGATGATTCCCTGTATGCTTAATTTGTAGGACCACAGTCAATGCAAAAATGACCGATCATCTTTGTCACCATCAAAAACACATTGCTATTTTAACACATTGCTATTTTATGCTACAGCAGACCCACCATCACTCCCAATGCATACATGGGTCTGAATTGCAAGAGCCTCGGCACCCCAACCGAGCTCCACAATTGTTCGGAGTTGTCGATTTCTAAAGCAGAGACAAAGCGAGACCAATCATGTATTTTTGTCTCCTGCAGTAACGCCACATCCCCCTGCTACCGTGATGGGATCCCACAAATCTTCCAAGACAGAATATTCACGTGGAAACCACGGCAGGCCATGTGGTCTCTTACTGCATATATTGCAAGGGCCACCGTTCCACAATAGGCATCGACCTCCTCTTCTAGCGGAAAATATGTAGCAGCCACTGGGGAACCCATTTAAAGCCCAAGGTTGCCCAAGTCGTTCTCAATGCATGCAATTGTAACTTCTCCTCCCACCTTTTTCCTTTCGATATACGCAATTAGATTCGCTACTTTAGGAGCTCACCACTCGCCTCTTCATTTGAGGCTTGTAATGCTTAGCTCTCTTGATTGGACACTCCAACTTTTTCATTTTATTCGAATCAAGGGAAGGGGGAAACACGCACAGGTGCCTACCCCAGATTTATTAAACTAGGGAAATGGAAAGTGTTACAAAACACAAGACTCTAGAGGAGTATTGGTGCGAAGAATGACACTTTCTACATAGTCTCCTGGAACAAAGAGAGTCCCCCACTTATCATTTGTACACCAATGTACCTAGCGGATACAACCGCCCTTGGAAACATCATGTATTCCTCATACCACACAAACTACAACAAAGCCACAAAACACCCCTTCTTCTGGTCCTCGAGACCTCTAAGATTCCACACAGTCACCCTCATTTAACAGCCATGTTGGACCATGTGGTTGGAACCACGCCCCTCATCTCCGCAATAGACCAACAAACCAGAGCTTTTGTACTTGACTCTTCACCTAAAGTGCAATGTAGACATGGTTCCCGCCAGCATCTTTGGAGAAGGTCCAAGATTGGACTGGGTAGACTTGCTCTTTCTCTTTCGATACCTTTTCATCCTCTTGTCAGGAAAGGAACTGTTGGCCGAGCTCTCACCTAACTCACTGGATCTAGAAGGAGCAATGAGCTCGGAGGCCCCAAGCTCAACAGAGGGTGCTATCCGAACTTCTTGTTGTTATCCAAGCTCACCGAGATCAACAAGAAATCTGTCATACCACCCTTAGCCCAAGACAATTCTGCCATACCATATCTTGTGTTCAACTCGAGCTTTTGGAAACATGTCCGGAGATGTGACTCGAGTGATGGTGCCAACTCCAAGCAAGGGAGGGAATAGCTTTCCTATAGACTCGAAATTATTAAGAAGCCAATCAAACAAGTCATGTTTTTGTAAGTGTCTCATACTTACCCATATCCATAGGTGGGTTTGCAAACCTTCATTACACAGAAATGAAGAGAAGCGAAGAGTTGGTCGGTGTTATTTTATGTAGTTTGGATTTGAGAAGTTTTCGACTCTATCTGAATCATTGACATCAACACTAATCTCCCCATGTACGAGAGAAGTCAGAGTATCTCCAGCAACCTCATGCAACCCGATGATCTCGATCATCCGCTCCACCTGCTTCGATTCAACGATCATCGCTTTTGCCACATCATCTTCTATGAAAATCACCCACGATGCAACTACTCTTCCGGCACCAGCAGCCATCGAATGAGCTACCACTGACCTACTATCCATCGTCACCTTCAATAGAGGACACCACTTCACCTCCTTGTTCTCTTGTTGGGGAGGATTTGCAGGTGCAAGTACCATTACAACACAGTTATCCGCCATTAGACGAGGGGAGGCGGGATAAATTCCTCGGCCCAGAGCTTGTATACAAATGGACCCACCTTCATATCGCATTGCATACCCAAAATGGAACCACCATGGCGATAATAACTGAGTCGATATCAAAACCTGCCACCCGATCATCAAAGAGAACTTCCCACACCTTGCCCAAAGATTTGAGTGCAGCTCTTAAGAATTCTAAGTCTTTGTACAGAAGTGGTACCACCACCCGAAAGAAAGAATGATGTGGTGCCGACCTCTCAACATCTGAAAACCGAGGCCTCCTCCATCGTATGGGGCCCTCTGAAGGCCCCCAACTCGGTAGAAGAGAGATTTATTACAAAATCCCCCTCGCATTAACAATATTGTCAACCAGATTGATGGCGTCCCCATGAAAAGGAACATTCGTCTTTTGCATCCATTATATCAAGACTTTCACTCACAAAGGAGCCAAAAAGAAGGTCGTTGTATGTTTCTGACTTCAATCACATATTTATGTGGAATGGAACTCCCTTCGACACCTCCGTGGATGATTTTCCAACATCCTTCCACGATCCCCCAACCTTCACAGTAGCCCCCATTCATCATGTGATGGTCTACCGCCTCCGCTTCACCACCAAACCAAGCTTGCCACATAGAGCCGAACACTAGTCGCAATAATGGCCTGACTTGTTGACCCTCTACATATGAAGCACCGCACTGGAGCAGAACACGACACAACCTATAGACCACGGACACACTAGCTGAAGCATAGCAGCTTGTGACGCTGCCTTTAGTGACTCACCACACATCACCCTTCTCCACCCTCTTCCCCGGAGCCAATGGCCCTCCTCACTCCCCTTACTCGACTCCATAACCTACTTCGAGACTGCTTCAAACTCCTCCACTCAAAAGATAAAGAACCTTTTTTCCATATTTCCGTATCTCTAATAGCACACTAGGGCTTTTGTTTCATATCATATTAGTAACCCATATTGGATTATTTTTCTTTAAAGATTGTAGTTGTACACAATGTAGGTGGAAGATGTAGCTCGCATTTTTGGGTTGTAGAGAGACCAAAAAAGGCATTCAAGTTATTTGAGAAGTCTCATGATCATTTGTTTTTTCTCGAATAAACTCCACAAAGGAACCATAGTCACCTATGTTTGTTCTCCAATAAACTTACAAACATTGTTGTAAAAGTCAGCCGACTAGGCCGATTAGCCAGCCCGACTAGAAGAGTCAGTGGGGTAGCCGACTTGACTAGGCCTAGTCGGCCATTAATCGGTCTGAGACATAGAGATTTTTTAATTTCTTAGTTTTTCGATTTTTTATAAATGCAAACTTATTCTAATATGATAATGTTATATTTAAAGACAATTACTTCTTTTATTTCATTATGATAGTATAGAAAATGTACAATAAATGTAAATATCTAAAAATATGTGTATAAAAATTGATTTATATATTTAAAATAATTAAAAAATTCAAAACCGATTAAAGGTCGAATACATCCGATTAGTCGCTCAATTGTCGATTAATCCTTAGTCAATGATCCCGCCGACCCAGTACCGACTACCGCTTTCAGCAACCTTGCTTACAACACCTCACTTATCATTGCTTAATTAGGTACCGGAGTATTTGTTCTCTAACATTCCCATAGAGCATCGCCCTCTCCTTGTATGTTGGACAAATTTCCCATACTTGGGTTCTTAAAAGATATGATGAGGATAAAAGAAACACATTTGATACCTTGTTTATCTCCAGATGTTGCATGTGTCGACCAAAGGACTACAAAATCAGAATGTCATCAAACAGACTGCTAAGTAATCCGCATTCAAAGAAAAGGTGAGAGCATCTCAGTGCAAAAGCTGTGATTAGTGGGGTCCGAGAAAGAGTCAGACCACTTGGGGTCTAATGTGCACAACCTCCTTTTCCTTTATTTCTACAAAAGGTTGTCTCCAGGATTCAAACCTATGTCTTCTAAGTCACATAGTGGCAACTTTCATCATTGAGCCAAGGTTCCCCACTCTACCAAAGAAACAGATGAGCAAAAAGGTAAAAACATTTAGGGGGAAAAGCCATGATCTTCACCTTCATGCGTGATAACAATGAGACAATGCTGGGAAAATTTTGATTTATTTCCTGCATTGCATGTAAAGGATCTGAAGCATGGACAATCCTCTGAGCTGTTTGATGACCTAGATCTGAAGAAAAAAGTAACAACGTCAACAAGTAAATTCATGTGAAGGTTGGCATTTAACTATTACTAATGTTGACAAAAGTGCATCACAAGGAAAAGGAAGCATACACTCAATTTTCACCACAATAATCAAAATTTATTTCAAAAAATGTGGAAAGGGATCTCTTTTGGATTCGGTTATCAGATATGTATACAAAATGATCTGTTAAGCAATAAGAGTTTCAATACTCTTAACATTGCAAGACTGGTTTCAACTTCTTACATGTCGACAACCATAGGGACACCAAGCATAAAATACCCAACAAAAGTGCTTTAATAGCTTATGCACCTTTTAGTTCCCAGATCTCCAGAGTGTCAGATATAGTAGACGATAATAAATAATCGCGGAAACCCATAATTTCCTCTCTCAGTTCAGGCTTCCGGTCCTGTAACATATACAAACAAAATTGAACAAAAGAAATATGAATCCAAAGTTCAAGGAAACTGTTGTCTATTTTTTCCAAGAAGATAACAAGTAAACAATAAAAAGTCAAAGATTCCATCATTTCATGCAACTAACCAATAATTTGGAGAAAATGAATCCTCTGACATCTTGGTTAAGATCCTCAGTTCGAGGGTCTTCTAGAGTAACACCTGTGGGTCCAAATAGTAGAAGGAAATAAAGTTATGAGTATATTCACCAATAATAATAGGGGAAAAACACAAATCAAGTTTCCTTCATCCATGGAGATATGGAGAAGTTGAGTATATTTATCTATAATAACAGATAAGAAACACACGAGACAAAGACATCATCAATACCTTTTTTAACTGTGATATCATCCATGGCTTTGTACTCCATGTTCTTTAATGCAAGTTCTACACCATATCCTCCAAGGTTAACAGCGCCCAATGCACCTAGAGTAGCGACGTAGCTGCTCGTAGCATCACATCCACTGGGTAATACAGGTCTTGCAACGTATTTAATCTGGCCCTAAATGTATAAAAAATCATTTAGAACCAAAGACATTTACTGAAAGGGGGAAACAACTCAAAAATTACAAGAAATAACGTCTCAAATTTCAGCTCACAAAATACTTGAGTTGCAATAATCAGGGTTAAAGTTAAGATTTGGTAGCGAAGAATTAAAAGGTGAACAAGAATTATGGGATTTTTAAATCATGATCCCCTAAATAACTTTTGTAATTACACGAAAAGCATTTTGTAATTACATGATAATTGCTCAATTTTGTACCATTAGCCAATGCCGTAAAAGTCTATTGATCGAACCGTTAAGCTTGATATAATAAGAAAGTTTCTTATAAAAAATATTATATTCTTTTTTTTGAAGTCTGGGTGAGGGGGAAACACGTGTGGTGTAAACCCCAAGATAAAAAAAATATTATATTCTATTGCATTTGTCTTTCTTCTTCACTGCCTACACTCCCCCCCCCCCATCACAGATTTGGTAGCGAAGAAATAAAAGGTGAACGAGAATTATGGGATTATTAAATCATGATCCCCTAAAAAGCTTTTGTAATTACATGATAATTGCTCAATTTTAAACCATTAGCCCATGCCTTGAAAGTCTATTGATCGAACCATTAAGTTTGACATAATAAGAAAGTTTCTTATAAAATTTTATTATATTCTGTTGCATTTGTCTGGTCTTCTTCACTGCCTACACTCCCCCCCATCACTCGCTGTTGGAGGAGCCACGACCAAAATTCATTATAAGACAACCTCAATTGCAGCTTCTTGAGGGGCATCCATGGAAGTAAAATATATTGAAAAAAGCCTCCAAGTTGAGCACCCTCAGGCCAGCATGAACCTCCTCTCATTCTCATGGTACTCATCCGATAGATGCATGTGCATAGCCAAATTTCTAAGAAGTGTACAGGAAAAATAAAATTTCACGTTATACATGTGTTAACCATAGCATAAACACTGCACGTGGTACAGGCCCATCCAAAGATTTGAGAAAAGCCCCGCCCGCCCTCCAGGGCCAGTCATCTGACATTTAAAATCCCCCTCTCGTTCTGTCTGCTCGTCCTCTGCTCCCTCGACGCAACCCGTGAGATCTCGCTAGCGAAGTCGCATCTTCTCCTCCGCGATGATCACGTCAACCGCCGCCAGTGCATCTTCTCCTCACGCGACAACCTTACTGGGCCCTAGGTCGAGTAACACCCTTCCCCAATGTGAGCCCCATCACCATGGTTTCTTGCTTTTAATTTTTTTTTCTCCCTGAACATTTTTAGGTTTAGCATGGCATCTATATATTGTCTATTGTCTCGTAAAATTGAATGAAATAGGGGTTGAAAATTGGTCAATGAGAGGTATCTTCTACAATCTAGTAAATTTGAATGAAAGAAGTAATGGAAGTTCTTCAATGAGAGTATCATTTTCAAGTTGGGTACGAAATTTGAGAAATTTTAGACATAATATGCCAAAAGTTTGGTCTGGATAGGAGTAACAACGCTATCAGGATTTCCCATCGTATCCCACGAGCTAGTGGATGTGATTACATCTTAACCCCATTATAGATGACGACGATGTCCAATGATGATTGTTTATGCCAAATCCATCAAAAAATCAACTCCTATGGAATTGGTAGTGGACATTGCAAATGAAGCATGCATGCCTATGCTCGTCAAATAACATAGGCCTCCGTCTACAGAGATCTTGATTAGGAATCTTGATCAGTGAGCATTTAATGCAAGAAGTCATTACAGTTCTAAATGATTTTCCAACACGTGACACCGATGATGAGATGGAAGACACTAATGAGGACAGCTTGAATGATGAAGACCCAAATGGTGACCGAGTTGCACCCCCTATTCTATTCTATGGCAATGTTGGGGGTGATGGTCATGCAACATTGGAAGATGATCTCCGCAACCCAAGTGAAAATGATGGAATGGCACTGATTCGCTGAAGGAATGACTTTAAAGATCAAGAATAATTTGATTCATGTCGTGAAAAACTCACATATTATCACATTACAATTTCATGGTTGATGCAGATGAGATTCGGCGACGAAAAAATAAAAATATTTGAACGGTGGAATTTCGGTGGAGAAGAAATAGAGGGGTTGAGAAGAGAAAACTCGTCGGGAACACGAGGGGATGGAGAAAAGAAAAAGTGAAGACCACGTGGGAGAGAGAGAGAGACGAGAGAGGAGAGAGATAAATCTCAAATTTTATATCAGCTGAACTGTTTAAAATAATAGACCATCATCCCTTTATATAGGAGGAATGAGGTTACAAAAATAGAAACTAAAATTCAAATTCAAAACAAACTTATCCTAATTTGACTCTAACCGACTAACCGACTAATTTGAAATTCAAATTGAAACTAACTACTTTAGAGATCACAGGCGATCTCTTTTATTTAGATAAAATTACGACGACTCAAAATAAACGCAATTAAAATTAACGGCTAAAAATTGAATAAATGCAGCCCTATATTTCCATTTCACGCTGCATCAACTCTCGTCCGCTTGAAAAATTCGTCTCCCGACGAATTGCTTGATCTTCGATGCGTCGTTGGAGAATTTAATGTTCACATTGTAGCTTCAAATTCTCCAATTAGATCCTTTTCCATGTTACGTTTATAATTTTTCTCCATTGAGGGCATGGCTGCAAATGTTCTACCCCTTCACTTAAACAAAGTTTGTAAGGGGCTCCCTATATTATGACCTTCACATAAAAACTTTTGTGGGACAAGGCCAACTTGTAATATTTCAAAAACCATTTCAAATCCCTAAATTTATGGAATCGACATAAGTTAGGGGTCCGTGAGAATCGTTCACCCTTCCATTGACGACGGCGGCGCTGAACCCGACGGCTAGGATTCCAGCGGCAGCTGCGGCACGGGATCGCACAAGGGTGGAAACGGACGATCAACCAAGGACGGTGGCGCCTGGTGTCACAAAGATAGTGTAGACGGGATTTTGCGTTTTGTTTTTGGTGGCATAGGGCTGAGAGGGGGAGAATGGCGACGCCGGCGGCGGGGAAGGTGGTGGGGAAAGGCGGTGGTGGTGCGGGGCTGAGGGGTAGGATGGGAAGGATGGCGATGTTGGTGGTGGGAAGGGGGAGTGGGGGAAAACGTGGCAATGACGCGGGGCTGGGGTGGAGGGACTGGTGACATCGGGGAAGGGTGGTGGGATTTGGGGTGGGCGGAGAGAGGGATGGGTTTTGCGCCGGAGGTGGGCGGGCATAGGGCTTCAGCGATGAGGGTGCATCGTTCAGGGGAGGGGCCATGGGCGTGGGAGTGGTTGGCGACAGGGGTGGGGCAGGGGAGGTCCGCGAGAGGGCCGCAAATGGGCCGTAGGTCGATTCCGACGGCGTTTGCAAGTCTGAAATTACCTGAACAGCGAGGGAATCGGCCGTTTTTTCTTCTGAAATGGGCTGGACAGCGGGCGTTTCGTCGTCTGCGCTCTCTTTTTCTTGTTTTTCTTCATCAAAATCGGCTTCGGTGGTTGGAGACTTTGATTTGGCGGCGCAAAGGGTCTCGAAGTCAGCCATCCAATCTCGAAACTTGGACTGGAAAATTTGGAAATCACGCAGTATACCCATCATCTCCTTGTTGTAGGCGTCGTTGGCTCGTCGTTTTCGTTCCGACGAACGATGGTTCTTCGATGCATGCTGGTGCGAACGTCTGGACGGATCGTCAGATCGTGAGGACGATCTGTAAGCCATGCTCTGATACCAATTGATGCAGATGAGATTCGGCGACGAAAAAATAAAAATATTTGAATGGTGGAATTTCGGTGGAGAAGAAATAGAGGGTTGAGAAGAGAAAACTCGTCGGGAACACGAGGGGATGGAGAAAAGAAAAAGTGAAGACCACATGGGAGAGAGAGAGAGACGAGAGAGGAGAGAGGTAAATCTCAAATTTTATATCAACTGAACTGTTTAAAATAATAGCCCATCGTCCCTTTATATAGGAGGAATGAGGTTACAAAAATAGAAACTAAAATTCAAATTCAAAACAAACTTATCCTAATTTGACTCTAACCGACTAACCGACTAATTTGAAATTCAAATTGAAACTAACTACTTTAGAGATCACAGGCGATCTCTTTTATTTAAATAAAATTACGACGACTCAAAATAAACGTAATTAAAATTAACAGCTAAAAATTAAATAAATGCAGCCCTATATTTCCATTTCACGTTGCATCAATGGTGAAGATGTCCACTACTATTGTATGGTCCATCCTCTGCAGGCAACATTTGAAGGGAAGTACGTGGGCATTACGTGGTCACATGAGGACCTTAGATAGATTTATGTATAAATTCTATCATCAATCAATTTTATCCTCAACTTGACTGCAATTTCATGGCACCTTTCTTTTTGAGTATTGTTAAAGATAGTCTGGTTGTAGAATTTTCCACCCTATGAGCTCATATTAACCAAACCTATAAATACCATGTCTCGAAGAAAAGAGTTTGGGATGCTCGAAGGAAGGCAATTGAACGTGTGTATGGGTCTTTCAAGTGATCATATGAGGATATACCACATCTTTTACATCAGTTAGCCATACACTCGCCATACTGAAAGCCTAATCACATAAGACATACATTCCGATCTTGTTTTTGGGCATTCAGACCATGCATGGGGGCCTTTAGACATTTCAGACCGGTGATTAGTATTGATGGAACACACTTATATGGCAAGTACAAACAAAAGCTTATGATTGCATGTGGTTTAGATGGAGAGTCCCACATTGACATTTGCAAGGTGGATGAAGAATAGAGACATACATGGAAGTGGTTCCTCTCTGTTATGTATTAAGGTTGTTTTTTTTTATTTTTTGATGTTAAACCGGGTGAATCCCCACTGCGGGGATCACCACCTATTGTATTTCATTAATGAAGTTTCAGATTACATTACCGGGAGAGCCAGAAGTTATACAAAGCGTTACATTGGTACACTGCGTTCTCACTGTAGAATCTCTGAATTTTGGAGATAAGATAATTGCAGCCCAGCCATATAGCCCAGAGAGCAGCTAACGGCTTAGAACAATCCTCACTGGAGTTACCACCAAACCTCCTGATGGATTTTTAGAACTCGTTCATCCCCTCCCACTTCACCCAGGGGATAGCGAGCTCTGACCAAACCTCCTGATGTATTAAAGTTGTTGGGATGCACGAAGGTCCCATATGCTTGATATCTGATCATCATCCTCAACTAAAATCAATTATCAATGAAGTGAATGTTGGTTTCTACCCTTCATTTACATAATGGTGTTCTTTGTGCAAGACATGTAGGGTGCAATATCAACACATCGTTCAAAAATGAGTCGATGAAAAATCTTGTGACAACGGCTTTGCTCCAAATATCGACGAGGAAATTTGAATATTACGTGGAGAAGGTCAAGGAGTGGGATCCTAATGCTTCTAGATGGTTTTCCACCCACGAATATCCAAAAGAGAAATGGACATTGGCCTACAATGGAGGGTTTAGATTTGGACATGTGACGACCAACCTCAGTGAAAGCTACAATGTCATCCTACAAGATGCAAGGTTTTTTCTTAATGCACTTATCGAAAAAAAACATTTCATAACTATTTTGCATATTTCAATATTTGTACAGACAAAGCTTCAGCAAATAGCATCCATTGAGAAAGGGCAGAAATTCACCAAGTTTGCTTTTGATAAATTGCAAAAATGCAGTGCCTATGCAAATAGACAATCAATGATACGGGTTCAACGGCAACATGATCTTCTGTTCGAAGTGGTCATCCGTGTGTCACACCCAATACGGACTCAGAGGCCAAAAGAGACATTGTGTACTTTAGCAAGAGTACATGCACTTGCCGAAATGGCAAACATATCAAATCTCATGTTCTCATGCTCTAGCGGTTATTTCTCAAAGGCATGCATATATTGATTCTTTTATATGTGAATGGTACTCATGGGAGCATCAACTCAAAGTCTACGCAAGGAAATTATATCCCATTGGTGATAGAGATACTTGGAATCACATAAAATGTCCTGAAATAAAGCCCGGCAAGGATAGGAAATAGGGGAAGGCATATCTCAAATCTACGAGGATACATAATGAGATGGATGTGAGAGATTTTTTTCAAAAGAACACGTGCATTATATACGGAACTTTCGGTTGTAGTAAGGAAAAATTTACCAACTACAAATAGACAACTGCCACAATCATCCTCAGGAGTTGGCCCCTCCCTAGGAAAAAAAATAAGTGTGGTCAGTGTGGTAGCAAAGGTCGTAATATCCACGCCGAAGTGAGTTTTTCGTTATACTTATTTTATACGACAAGATATTGACAATGTTTTTCTGAACATATAAAGTTTTTGTTAATTGCATATGGGCATGGCCACTTATTGTTCTATTTTGATCCATCAGGAGCATCATCATTCGCATCATATATGGGATGGTGATGTGAGTTGCTTATAAATCTTAAATAAATACTATTTTGTACTATTTAATAAATAAAACAAAGAAATTCTTTTTAGGCTATTTCGTGGTTACGATGCCGAAGTTGTCAGTCTCTAGTGACATATATTCCCTTGGACCCACGCATATGCCCATATGTAGAGTAGCCAGGCTTGGTCGGCATGTCGAAGGAATTCCATATAGCATTGGGAGATGAAAATAACCCTAAAAGATGTGATGGTTTTGATGGGAATGCAGGTTGATGGGCTCGCAGTGAATATGAATCGTGCGGTGTACACTCTGATGTATGTTCACATTGCCGAGCATTATTATCTAGATCATGTACTACAGCAATTCGGTAGTTGCCAGGATATTCCCATGTCATGTGATACTGATAATAATCTACATGCTATTGATTCGAGGGGAAATGTTGGCATTGATTGGCGCGATAAGCACGGCGGACATTTGATGGAATGGATGGTGTGGGCTCATCTAATGATACCAATACGTCAAGTTGATGGTGTATATGCGACACAGTATCAATGGATCACACGGCAATTTGTGGGAAGAATGGGAGTTACGCTGGCTTACCATCTGAGTAATATGATCACCATTTCATACATTTAGATTATAGTCTTAATGATATGCTTAACTTGTATGTAATGGTAATTGCAGCTTCCGCAATGGGAGCGTGCTATTCAAATGGATGGTGTGAATCCGACCCTGAAGGAGTGTAGAACGATTGCATTACATGCTAAAGACAATTTTTTTACAATTAGTTGCATTTCAATTTTGCAATGTTGTGCCCCAGGTTGGACCACCGTGAAGATGTGCCAGGAAGGAACATATGGAGGGGAAAGGACGAGGCCTTGGCAAACATGTGGAAGGTATCAAGGACATTGCCATGTGTTTGGGGAGAAGAGGATGTCTACACCATGGACATGTTGAAGCGGTTGATCATGCCATTACGCCAAATATGGTAGATGATGTATACCCGAATATGGCTTTCTACGAGGCACCATACTTCTTAAAAGAGACATTTACCTTCTCCATTAAGCATGTCTAATGTGAACACGGATTGTATATGAATCTGATACTTGACTTCGTACTCAAGACACAATTCTTTACACCTAATGTTGAGGTGCGTGGAGATAACATATACACGCACTGGCACCATAGAAAGAGCAATTGAAGCAACATATGGTACACATTTGACGATGCTGAGGAAGGTTAAAGCTCTCAGATCTCATGCATTGATCATGCAGCACATCTAACACCATTCGAGCGCCAACAAAACACTCGTAAATGCCATAGGAGAAGGAACAAACATTCTTTTTTTTTTGTTGTGAAGGTGCAATGATGAACTGTTCAGTTTAGATGTGCCATCTATTGCTAAAAATGGTAAAAGTCCAATTCATGAAGATTTGGATGTCGTGTGATAATATAGTGCGGTTTTATTCGATGCGTTGATGATTGGAGATAGAGTCAAATGTTGGTTGACAAGTATATGTTATATATACTTCTCATCCCATAGTATAGTTACATCGGACACACGATTATCTATCATTTATAGGTATTCAAGCCAGTGTGAGGTTACTTCAACACATTGGTCACCGGTGGTCATTGCAGCATGTCCTTTACATGTCCACATCTATTACAGGTGTCTATTGCAGCATGTCACTTAGTTAGAGATCAATAGCAGATCTACATCCTTTTTTAAAAATATGGTGAACAATGTACATGTAGGATACGTTGTAAATAATGCAGTACAATACGGCGCTACCTTTAATGCATGCAATGTATGCACTGTGGTTAACGCATCTATAATAGGTGCTACTGATAGAGCAAGTCAAGCATACGCTATAGGTACAATATCAAGGGAAAAGAAATTCCATAACAAATGTGGAATTTTATCTCTTGTACACTACATAGGAATTTGGCTATGCAGGTATGCCTCTAAAGTTTTTTTAAAAGAAAAGCATGGGTGGCCTCCCAAGTTGGGACCCACCACAAAAATAATAACTATTCGTAAAAATTTATGCGCATATTACAAGTACATGTCATTACATAGCACAAGTTCTATACAAAGCCTTACAATGCTCAAGCACAATTTCATAGTAAAAACAATCCCCCCCCCCAAAGATAACATCATTCCACGTACCAGATTACCCAGATCACCGCAAATGGAAGCGCGCAGTCATCATGGTCAAAGCCACACACATTCCTTAAAGGCCTCTAAAAGCCACCAGAGTCCTGAGGAAGAAGCCAAGGAATGCACACCTTTGCCCATACAATCGCTGAAAGCGGGCACAAGAAGAACAAGTGGTCCAGGTCCTCCGCCGCCAAACCGCACTTGTCGCACGATGTGTCGCCCACATCCAAAAGCCGCCCCCCACGCTCCTTCGTGAAGGTCCTTCGAAGCCTGAACAACAAGAGAAACACTTTGATCATAGTCGGCACCCAGCTCCTCCAAATCATGCGCAAGTCCACCCCCACCTCCTCCACCCCCTCCTCTTTCCCAATAAAGAAGAGATATGCCTTCTTAACTGAAAACCTACCATCTTCCCTGACAAAATGATCCCTTCCCGTCGTAGGTGCCTGCTCTTGAGCTAAAGCCAACTGCATCTCCATGAACCCCATCACCCTCTGGTCTGGAAGCTCTGCTACAAAAATCGGAGACCATGCTTCCCCCAGACCTCCCTAACCACCACTACCTTATCCGTCGCCTGCTGCAACAGCCTAGGGAAGCACACCCCTAAGGACCCCTCTCCAGTCCAATCGTCTAACCAGAACCGAAAGCCTTCCCCATTTCCGATGCAAGCCCTCAGCTTGCATGACATTTCTGCCACAATCGACACCACTCCCCTACAATGGGCGGGGGGGATGTGTCTCATGTCGACCTCCGACGACATTGACACCAATATATCTTTCTTAACAGCCTACATACCAAATCCTCTGAGCTCCCCCATATACGCACCACCCACTTGGCCAAGAGCGCCATATTCATCTCTCCCAATCTCCTGACACCCAGACCACCTTTCTTTTTCTGTGTTGTAATCTTGTCCCATCCGATCAAATGACATATGTCATGCGCTTTCCTCCCATCCGACCAGAAGAATCTCCACATGATTACCTCGATCTCGCAACGAGCCCCAAAGGGCAAGACCTGCGTAGAGCAGAAAAAATCACGATCGCCGAGAGAACATGCTTCAGTAGCACCAGCTTCCCCACCTTAGCTAGCAACTTTGCCTTCCAACCAGCCAGTTTCTCCTGTAACTGCTCCACCACGGGCCTCCAATCCCTCGCCTTCATCCTGCCCGCCACCAGAGGTAAGTCCAAATAGGAAATCGACAGCGCCGCCAACGAACACCGAAGCACCATCGCAACCACCCTCATCTCCACCTCCATAAGGCCGAAAGGGAACATCACAAAGTTTCCCCGATTGACCTTAAGCCCTGAAATAGCACCAAAAATCCCCATTACCCCACTCCCCACCCCCGGCCCTTCGAACCCCTTACTCCTCCGTCCCTAAGAAGATAACAGAGTCGTCGGTGTATTACAAAA
The DNA here is from genome assembly GCA_037367405.1 of Ottelia alismoides. Taxonomy (NCBI): domain Eukaryota; kingdom Viridiplantae; phylum Streptophyta; class Magnoliopsida; order Alismatales; family Hydrocharitaceae; genus Ottelia; species Ottelia alismoides. The sequence goes on from JAZKJV010007977.1 coordinate 129,667, forward strand.
GTGGAATAGAAATCTCCTCTCACATGTAGCCCACCACCACAAATCTGTCGTCGCCAACCTCATCATCATTGCCAATGCATCTGCCACCACCACAAACAGCAATGGCGCCAACAGGTAACCCTGCTTGATGCCCCTCTATGGCTGGAAAAAACCTTCCTCCGGGTGACTGTTGACCAGCACAGCAAGAGAGGTTGTCGTTACGCATCGCTTGATCCAGGTGACCCACTTATCCAGGAACCCTCTCCTCTGCAATGATGCTCACATGAACCACCAATCCACACAGTCATAAGCCTTCGAGAAATCAACCTTCCAGAGCACCCCATTCAAGTTGGACATCTTCCAATCCGTCACGAGACCGTAACCAACCCATCCGCCATAGTATGCCCAGGGACAAAAGCCGATTCCTCCAGAGACACAATCTGATCCACTACCCCCCTCAATCTGTTGGCCAGTTCTTTGCAATTGTAGCATCTGAATCTGACTAAACCCAAATCCGATCCGATTTGTTTCCGATTAACCCAATAAAGTTGTTGGTCAATACTAAATAACATAAATCGATCAATTGATTATGAATCAAAAGTCGTTCGGGCGAAATCGATCAAAAATCGATCGCATCGTTAATCCAACCCCTAAATCTTCTAATATGCCCCATTTTCACCAACGAAGGAGCATTCAGCCTTCTTTCCAGCCCACCGTTGCTTCAGCTAAACTCCAAGGTTGCTAATCCTTGAAGCCCCTGCATATTGGTCAAGATGTTGTTGTCCTCTTCCTCGGCTATAGCTGGAGCTACACCATTTGTTATTGTTGCTCCTTCCTCTTAATCAAGCTTGGTGTTGCATGTATACAATCTTCATCCCCAAATATTGGAGATCTAAGGTACCATCCTATACTCCCATTTTGCTGCCATACATGTACAATCTGAAACTCTACTTTTTGCTTCCCTCCATGGTATTTGTTTGTTTAATAAAATAAGGTGTGGGTTTCTTAAAGCTTCTACCTAACGGAAAATCATTTCTAAATGGCATGGAATAGACGAAGGCTTTTGAAAGAGTTGTATCTTAGAAAATGAGTATTTTGATCCTCATACAGAAAGCTGAAAATATACAAGATTTTAAAAAAACATGTGAAAAGGATATGCATGATTCAAGAGGACAATATCTAATAGGGCTCATAGTTACTACAGGAGGGGCTCTGCCTGTAGTCTCTTGGGCTACGAATTTGGTAACTGCATCATTATTAGCATATGGATTTTTTTCCAAGACAAAACATTTTAGAAATCAATGTATTAATTCTGTCTAGACAACTCTCTGGTAAGAGACATGCAGTTACGTTGGGTATTCAATTATTTGAAAGTTTCATGCATTCACTTATTCAATTAATGGGGAAGATCCACTACTTGAAAATTAAGCATATGTGTACAACCAGTGTTGGGATGACCTTGTTCTCCTCTCACCACTCTTCTGTTTATAAGGAAATTCCTTTACTATAGATCTTCCTGGAATCAATCATTTGTCTATGACTATAGTTCTTTGCCTCATCAATATGATCGTGCCCTTTTATGCTAGGCATTAATCTCCCTATTGGCCTTGACTCGGTGGAATTTGTTCGGAAATCTATTGCCACAAATGGGATATGAATAGTACCCAAATTGATCACGGGGGGATGACTGGTTGAATTGAATCACTTTCTAGTGCAGAATGTGACGTTCCGAACGTAAACAAATACGTCATGTCGAAGAGCCTATAAAATTTTCACAATTTCCACCCCTCATTCTTCTCAATTATATGCATTAACAATATTACATGGCCATTCACATAGGACATTCTTGAGACTTGTTTTCATATTAATTAATGTGCAACCACGTTTATACTAACAAGTGATATGACCCCGAGGTAATTTAAGAACCTACTAAATATATCTTTATCATGTGCTTTTAATTATGAAAAGGTAATGCACACAACCGAGTATGTCCTCAAGTTGAGCGGAGAAATTTTACATGGAGTTGTCTTCTTGAACAGATACATTGCAAGTCATACCATACCATAAATCCAGATAAGCAGATCGTGTCCATAGACGAGCTATAGAGTTCCTCGTTCCCTTTATGTTGCTAAATTACGGGTCTCTTATATACATTTTTTCTTTGAACCAAAATTTTCAAATCTAATCAATTGCTCAAAAATCTATGTTTTTTAAAAAAGGGGGATTTTAATTACCATTAAATCTAAGTTTCATATCCAATAATTTGACTAAAGAATCTTGTTTGTAATGATGAAAACTGTTGTATGGACCAATCATTGAGATCTGTGAAGCTAATCATATAAGATATATAAATATGAATATTTAATCAATGAATCTATGTGGTTAATAGGAATCAGATAACGAATAGTGCCAGTCATGGTGATCATTACACATGATTGTACGAGGGCGTGGTGACCCTCAACTGGGAGGGAGATAGGAAGCCCAGATAGGGCAGCGGCCGCCAAGTGCACGGGTCAAGGATCCCATTCTTTTCACAGTTTTTACGCGAGCTTGCAATGTTTTTATGCCTCGTTGGGATCTCGACTTTTGACCAACTCCGATAACCCTCTGTTTTTGGATACCCATGCGAGGGATTCTCGGTTATTAGTTTTTCGTACGAGCTCGTCTGTCCGTATTAGTCGGGTCGGTTTCTAGAGTGACCTTTCCGAAGAGTCTCTCTCACCCGTCTCTGGGGCGTAGTTTTGGAGAAGACATTTTCCTTTGTTGGACCGCACTTCCAATAAAAGGGCGAGACGGAAGAGTCTCTCAGGAGACTACCTCACCGCTTGAGTTTTTTGTTACTTTCCGCCAACAAGCTTGGCGATGCTACATCTGAATCATTCATGACTACATTTAAATCATCTAGGATTACATCTGAGTTAGTTACAGTTGAGGATTGGTGGAGTTACAATCAAAGTTGAAATGGCTATAATGTATCTGGGTAAGAGATGAAATCAATGATAAGTTGAGTTGGTTGAAAGTGACTATAAATAAATTGAATTCGAAATCCCTATAAACTAGTGGACATGTTGGAAACTTAGTTAGGATGCATTATACAATAATGCAAGCCTACAGAGGCACCCCAACCCTAAAGCATTATTCACGTCTTAGAGTCATATTGTGAGGTTATACAAAGACCAAGACCACAAATTATCCACTAGACTTGAAAAGATAGATAGAATTGAAAACCCGATTAATATATTATCCTTTCCTTCATAAATAAATTAAGAGTAAAATAAAGTATCACTTCAGTAAATCCTTATTAAAATCCATAACCTAATCTCAATGATAAGTAAATAACATATAGTTACTAGTTACTGGCCTCAATTACTATAGGAAAATGTCATAAATGGGAAATATTGGGATAATAGAGTAATAAGGGGGAAATGCATGTAGAATAATTTCAAAATCTTTTCTACGCATGTAGTAGTAGATTTTCATTTATATATGCCTATCTACTTGCTTTCTTTTGCACATAGTAAATTACTTATTATTTTCGTTAAACTGCTCGTTGTATACACATTTGTGACATCTTTTTCTTCCTTGCATGCGTGGCAGGCAAGCAGCCAGCAACACAATAGCGGGCTGATGATTCCTGGCAATCGAGTTTATACAAGACGGTACCGTTTTTTTTGTTGTACATTTTGTTTAGCTCATATTGTAAATGCTTTCTTTCTCTTAGGTACATATTTTAGGATATATAAATACACTGACATCTCTTTTGTACATGTATAAATTATGCAATATAATGGAATATAGATGGTACATGTTACTATTGTTGTTTTTAGCTCTATGATTATTTATTGAATGTATCGTATGCAAAGGCAAAACGCGGAAAATTTTCTCATATCTTCATACTTAATACGATGTTTAGGGGATATTGTATTGTGAATGCGGCGTAAACGGGTACCCAGATACGAGGGTGTCACACAATAATGAGATAAATCGCATTAGACAACGCAATGGGTCGAAAGTCCTCCACTCTGACCAGCATATTCTTCTTCGGCAACAGGCAAATGAGCGTCCTGTTCAACCTCTCAAACCCACAGTTTCCTTCACAGAATTCCGCCACCACCTCCATCACTTCTCCCTTCAGCACCTCCCAAAACTCCTTATGGAAACAGATCAGGAAGACATCCGATCCCGAAGCCCCATCTGCATTCAGCTACCACAACGCCCACTTCACCTCCTCCTCGGAAACTACTTTGACAAAACTGATTGTCGTGTCCTTAGAAAGAGCAGCCACGCCTTTTCCCTGCCACCTCCAGCCATGTCGGGCACGCGGATGACTGAAGGCCCAAAAGTGTGACCTCAGCGCCGCCCTAACCTCCCTATCCCCCTCCACATTCACCCCCTCCACGTCAACCGATCGAATGAGGTTCCTCCTCCTTCGCCCGCATGCCACCACATGGAAAAAGTGTATGTTTACGTCCCCCTCCTTCATCCAGCAATGTTGTGTATTTTGCCACCATGCAACCTCCTCCTTCCTATCCTCTCTCAAAATCTCCGCCAGACACTCCCCCCTCTTCGCCAACTCCTTCTCCAACAGCGCCCGCTCATCCTCCAACCTGTCCAAACGACACACCACCTCCTGCGCCCTCCGACTCTTCTCCCGTCGCTGCTCACGTATTTCCCTACCCCGCACCGTCAAAAAGCCCTGCAGCGCCTTCAACTTACCAGCAAACACTGTCATTGACGACCCTTCTAAAGAACAGCTTACCCAAAACTCAGTCGCCAATCCCTAAAACCCTCTTCCAGCAGCCACGCCTTCTCAAAGCGAAAGTAGAGCATGAGGCGACTCTCCTCCCCCGGATGACCACAGCAGCGGTGTGTGATTCAAATGAGCCAGAGGTAGCGTCCAAGACTCAGCCAGCGAAAACAAAGCCATCCACTTAGTGGACAGCAAAAAACGATCAATGCGTGATCTCGATCTCGAATTTCGCCAAGTGTACCGGCATCTTGAAGCATCCAAAACCACTAGCCCCAACATCTAGTGTCTACCACAGTGGCCCAGAGCCCGCATCTCTACCTCCCTTCCCATCAGGATGATCCTCCGGGAACAAAGTCATGTTGAGATCACCACCAACGAACCACAACACCTTCGGGTATCCTGCCCGCACGGCACAAAGGTCCTCCAACAGAGCATCGACGCCAACACCACCGTACGGGCCATAGACGTTGGCCACAAGAATTAGGTACCGTACGCCGCCCGCATCAACACGACCGAGAGCGAGTGCCGTCCATAAAACTCCCCCTCCAGCCAGAAGACGTCATGGTTCCAACCCGTTATTAAGCCTCTCGACGTGCCTGTTACCTTGAACTTTTCAAGCCGGCAGCCCCTGGATGCCCTCCATACCTCCTCCAGCACCCCGCGACCTTAATTTCCTGTATCAAAGCCACATGCACTCCATTCTCCCTTACAACCTTCCCAACGCGCTCCTCTTCTCCACTTGTCCCAGCCCCCCTGATATTCCACGTCAGAATCTTTATTTAGGAACCAACAAAGAACCCTTTGGTGGAACCACCCCAATGCACTCGAACATCTCCCGCTCCATGCCCCTCAACATCTCCCCCCTTCCATAAGCGAGAGGCCTCCTCATCAGCCAATGACTCGCATGCCTCCTGTGTCAGTCGCCCCTCCTCGCCAAAATCGCCAGAAGGCCCCACCTCAGCCACCACCCGTGCTTCCTCCAGCTGTGGAACCTCCACATCCCCCACAAGCCATTACGACATCAACCCCCGCTCTAGGCCCCCCTCTAGTTGCAGCCCCCCCCCCCCCCCCCGCACCACCCCGCCCAGAAACCCCCACCTCCCACATGTATGTGTCTGCCCTCCTCCGCCTCCTATCTGCAATCGTCGCTCCGGTGTATTTGATCCCAAAGTAACCTCCTACCTACGGGATCTGGAGTTCATCGCCCCACCGGGGAACCCCAGTAGAGGCAAATCCTTGTGTAACCCCGACCTGGCTGCCATCTCGAACAGCAAAGCTGGAGAAGAAGCCACACCTTCCGAGAGTATCGAGCCACAACTGGCCCGATCAGGCCCCCTTAGAGAGTCACCTTGGTCCTGGAGGTAGTCGCTGACCCTCAATCGCCACAGAGCGATGCTGCCGTCGAACTCAAGTCGCCGCATCTCTGCCAACGATGAACCCCCAGGAGACTCGTGATGACCAACTGCAGAACCCACCGAAGTTGCCGAGGAATCCACTGAGTTAGCGACCAAAGAACTGAATCCCCACTTCGGATCTGCTATGATCGAACCGCACAAGGCCCCCGGGTCCAGGCCCACCCGACCCCATTTACCAACCTGCTAATCGTAGCTAGATCCATTCTCCCTCCTGTCTTCGGATCCAAACCCCCTCCAGACCTCGGATTTGGTCCGCAGACTCGCCATGCCCCGCACAACATCCGAGAAGAGAGGGGAGCCCATGAGGCAACCGACCTCAGCCTCCGCGTGACCCGAGGTTAAAGCTCCCAAGTCTCCAGGCTGACTTGCACCGCAAGGCACCCCAAAGCCGAAAAGGGAAACACCTTTTGAGTTCCGCCAAAAGTTCCTATTTCCCCTTTTGAACTTGCCATCTCCGTACGAAAGGAAACCAGTCAACCAACCTCGATGCCTTCAGCCTCTGTCGGCTCAGCAAGTTTAACACCAACAAGAAATAAAGCACCTCCGAACCGTGCATCCAACTTGCAGGGGAAGTCCATTGTCGCCCCAACTCCTTGCACCACCAACCACGAGGGTTGGCCCCACAGAAAGCCGGAGGAGATGATAACCGACACCTGCAGAACCAAGGCCACCGCCTTGCGTATCGCTGCCAGCTCTCTAACCATTAACGGCATACCCTGCACAACGAACAACCTCTCCGCCATCACCGACGACGAACCCCAAACAAAGCAAAGGGGATCGCCAAAGCAACTAACTGGTCGCCGACCGAGAAAGCTCCAAGAGTTTCCGAGCCTCATCTGCTGACATGCAACACGCATACACCTTCGATCCATCGAGTTGCACGATGTCGCCTGCGAAGCCCACACCAAGCATCGCGCCAACATCCTCCATCACATCCGCCAACATCGAAGCCTCCTGACGGCACACTCCCACCAGCACCCCTCTGCTCTCCCCTTCCACCCGGTCACCAGCACCACCGATAGGCTGAGTCATCCCAATCGTTGTCGCATGCTCCAACCTTCTTCGACCACATCTGAAGCTCTGATGATCGCTTCTGCCACAGGCAAAACATCTCACAAGGTCCCTGCACTCTGCAACACAATGTCCCCAACCGCCACACCAAAAACAGCGACCTTGAAACTGGTCCTCCGCCGCGTCGGTGGTGCCAACACTATGCATACACTGACAACCAGTGACCCTCGTCCATGCTCCATCTCAATCCATCCCCCATGCTCCACTCAAGAACAACGGATCCGAAGCGATCCATCCCCCACGCTCCACTCAGGTTCGCCTCTGAAGTTGAGGTTGCACATCAGGTTCTTTGTATCTTTCAAGAATAGCAATGCCCCGTAGTCGAGCCAAAGCTCCTCCTCGACATGCTTGTATTTCCAATGTGACACCATGAACTCCATCACCGTATCCGGCACCTTTGATAGACCCTCATTCAGAAGAATAATAAGGATGGTGGGGCCCTTGTGCACATTGACTAACCTCACACACTTCAGCTTCAATAAGATGTTCAAAAGAATCTGAATGTGAAGAGACCATATCCATTTGAATATGTCTATATCTCTAGAGAAAGAGCACAAAAAGGTTTTGATCTAATCCTTCTCCTTCTGAATCCACTTTGTGAAGTAGAAAATCACCCATGCTATGCAAATGTTTTCCTTTCGATTAACCTTTATATTCTACTTCTCAAACTCACACATTAAACAAAATCCAATTTTCATGTAACAAATTGACGAAGAAGGTCTGATCTTTCCCACTCCCCATGGATCTCCTAATCAAGATTGATTGTCTGATTTATCAAAATAAGATTTTTACCAACGATTCAAAGATCGAGATATATCGATATCAGATATCGATCGATATCGATACTACTATGTATGTCATTTTCCGGGCTATCAGATGATATATCACCGATATATCCGGATATCGATGGGTATCGATCAAAACTTGAAGTTTTGAATATAGCTTTCTCACATATCAATCGATATCGATTTCTATCATGTCATATCGAGCAATTATTGCACATAACTTCTTCTTTGTTGTAGATAAGGCTTTCCTAAGGTGATTTTCATCATTTTAAATGTACTTAGAGGAGAATTTCTTAGGGGTTTTGTATATTTCGTGCTCTATTACTTGAACTTGAGTTTTTCTAATATTTATTAAGAATTAGGGAGATAGTTTTTAGATCAATTTATTCATAATTATTCTAATTTTTATTTTCTCTTAAACATTTTAGGATATGGCCAGGGTTTCGATATTCAAGTGTATATTGAATTCTAGGAGATCACCCGATATCTCACGAGATATCGGTCAGTAATTCATCTCATTAATATCAGTTAAAAATCGAAGATTTCGATACATTATTTCTCGGACATCTCGATCGATATCGACCGATACCATCAATATGGGGTTGATATTGCTCAATATCACCCACTTTTTAATTTTGATCTATTTGTTTAGGATTTTGTTTTTGTATCTACTCTCCATATTAAAAACATATTATGAACCCAGTTTTGAATGGGGGAGTCTGTCCCCTTTCGATGATGCAGATGAAACAATTATAGAGATGGTTAAGGAATATATGCATACATATATATATATATTATTATGCTCATTAATGTGTTCATTTGATATCCGATATGGATCGACATTTTGTATATATATAATATGTGATTTGAGCAAGAATCCATATAGCCGACCCTGCCTGTAGTGGGAGAAGGCTTCGCCATTTTTTATAATGTTATGCGATGTAAAGTTAATGTGCTAAATACACCTCCTTGATGTCACTAAGCTGTTATTTTTTGAATTTCATCGTCCCTTTCTAATCTCTCTCAGCAGACAACAATCAACAATTAGCATTGAAAACGACGATATGTACGATATAATGTGCATTGGTGTGCTAAATACACATCATTCTTGCATGTAAGTGAATATTTATATGTTATTTATGGTTTTTAAGAACTAGGATAATCTTAATTCGCAAAAAAAACTTTTTCATGTCATTTCCAAGATTTCCACAGATATCATTGATGTACCCTGATATATCCCTTTTTGGACCACGTGATATGGATGCCGATATTTCAAACCTTAATTTTTACAACTCTCTCGATTGTGGGTAGATGTGGTTATCATTACCATAGAAAGACTCAGATTATCATGTGTTCATGCACCACGTCACGCCAAGGTAAGAGGTAGATCGTGACAACCATTTCACAATGGCGTGAAGAAGCTTGTTGATTTATTGTCTAAATTGAACCCTTCTACAAAGTTCTTCCCCTCTTTGTCTTCAACAGCAGAACGTAACCAAGCGTTGAGAAACCCTCCCCCAGTATATACCTAATTTACTTCTCTGGCTATGAAGATGGCAACCTTAAGGAGTGCAATTGAAAGGCATGTTCTTCATTTGTTAATCTATAGTTTATTTTTATTTTTGTATAACTATGTCAACATGTTGGAGGTCTGCAAAGAAAGGACGCAAGTGAAGAGGACGATCACGGTTTTCAGTTTCACTCGACATACATAACCTCTAACAGAGGCAATGTTGTTGTGCAATTATCTCTCGTATTGTTGTTGGTTTGTTCTTGGTTGGTCCGGAGGTTAAATTTTTGTATATGGTTGAAAGTCACAATTAACTCCCAGATTGATGTAGGAGGTGGTGTGTAGATTACATGTGACAAAGTAGGCCACTTCGAGGAAGACCAATGGACCAAAAGAGGCTGTTAGGTTGTACTTGTAGGAGCCATAGTTGACACAATAGGAGCCATGCTCGAAAGCGTCGTAGCACACTTGGGCCATCTCTCTGTAGCAACTAGCGAGTGAGATTGGAAAAAAGGTGAGGGTCTCAACCGACGATACATGCTGAGGTACAAAGGGAATATGATATAATGATTGGAAAACTAAAAGAAAGTAACTTTCTTGAAACTTTTCTGCTTTTAAGTTCTTACAGTCAAAACTTCATAATTTGCCCGACGAACTTTGACAGTAGGTGCCAATGGTGTACAATGGAGCAACATTATAGAGGCTAGAAAAAAATTACAAAGATAACATGAGTTATCATGTGATTACAAAAGTTTTTACAGGTCAGGGTGTAAAACCATGAAATATAGCAGGATTTTGAACTTCTTTGATAAAAGGTTCTACAAGAAGAATAACAAGGCAGCGGTGAATTGATTAAAAAAATGTTGATGGCTCAAGTGTTTCTTCATGGTGAATACTAAATACTTTTTTATTACATGCATAAAACCTATTAAGAAATTCTGAAAAAAAAGGCTTATATACAACTGACATTAAGAAGGGCAAAAGAAGCCCGATTACAATGATGTTGTTTTGGCTGAAGCTGAGTTAAATGAAACACCTAAAAATATGCAATATCAGATTTGCCCATCGGTCTTGGGACATTTCAAGCAATAAAAAGATAAAAATGTCCAGGCCTGATAACTGAAAGCATATATGAATGCTCAGGGCTTGCACTACATACATTTGCTAGTTTCATTCGTTTGCATGCGGGCAACTAGATCCCTCGTACTATGTAAACAATTTCAAACATCAACATGAGTTATACTGACCCTAGTATCAGGAGTTTGTCAATTTACAAAAAGTTCATGCTTCCTTGGGCACGAGGATTCTCAGCAGGGTCGATCTTTTGTTACCAACTGTCATATGTTCCCAAAAAACAAATACTGTACCATATTGGTAAAGCTGAGTATTCATCAAATTATAGCCCTCAAAAAAGCATCATCTCAATGACATTGAACCCTTTGGAGTTCATCTACACTCATTTTTTGAACCATTTGGAGTTCATCCACACTCATTTTGCTTAGAAGAGAGAAGAGTCTATGAAAAACCATACGAAAAGATTGCGAAAAAAAGTAACTTAGAACCTTTTTTGCTGCTTCTGCAAGGAGTGAATGGAACTTCCCAAAGCATTCTGTCCCAAGAGCTCCATACAGAATAGCAGCAGGACTTGTGATGTTGGAACCATGAAATATATGGTCAAAATCAAAAAGTTCAATCTGTCCTGAATGAGTAAAAGATCTGCTTGTGTGTAAATTTCTCATTAGAGATGGCAGCACAATTTAACATCACAATAAAAAATAAGAAAATAATTTTCAAATGTCACAACATACGGGTCGACAAGACCATCAAGCCACGAGTGAAAATCTGGAATGGAAAATAGTAACTTGTTGCCAGTGTCAATCCAGCAGCAACTTCCTTGGGGGCTGCTTGGATTCTCACTTACTGTCACATGATCTTTTCTTTTATGCATGATAGGGTTGGAAACTCCTGGATTAACTATTTCGGCTTCATCCTCCGGTTTCATATGTGAGGATAAAGAATCTCTAGCCAACTGGCGATAGGTAACCAATCTTGGAGAAGTTGATCGGAGCATTAGAGAAAACTCAAAAATTGACCCCAATGATTCACTTAAAAGAGAGCGACCGATCTCCACGATCTTTTGAATGCAGGAATGGGCAGTCTGGCAAGCAGAAGCTTCATCATGTTGCAGCCAAAGGTCAAGAAAGTTCCAGTATAGATTATTCCACTCTCTAGATAGCAACTCCCTGTGAAGCAGAAAAAAGGTCAGTGAGATCCCATTAACTAAGAAGAATTGTTTTAAAAAAAACATCCTTGCCAATTCCAGAGTAATGTAATGAGGATGCTGATATGAAAAGGCAAGGACAGTATTTATCAAAGTACTTACTTCTAAAACTCGAAGTACCTACCTCTAAAAATATACTCTCCAAATACTTCATTTTTCCAAGATTCACTCGAACAATTACTTCTCATAAGCACCGTAATTAAACCACAAAATCAAGTTCATCAACCGTAACATAAACGGATTATCCAAATCCAAGTACCAATTTTAAATATGCTTTCAATTACTTTGTACCATTTAAGGTTTTCGATTTTATTGTTACATTCCTTATAATGTAAATGATATTTCATTCAGAATTAACATCATACGAAACTAAATAACTTACAATATTAGCCGTTTTGAACAAGGTGTCATTTCCTTTCATTAAATTTCTCCCATGCCTCTTATTCATTGAAATAATCCAATCCCTAAGGTTTGAATGATGAAGACAGAGGTCTGGTTCCGACACAGAGCTCTACCATGGGTTGCATGCTTGTAAATTTGGTATGCATTGAAGGAAAAAATTGGAAACTTGTAACATGTTTCGTGAAAGTAAACATTGATATTGGTGGAGGTTAGTCAAGGGGTAAATGTGGGCGAGTGAAAAAGTTTACGGGAGTATTATAAACATTACAAGAGTTGTCAAGTAATAGGTAAAGTCACTGGAAGAAATTGGGCCTATAGCGACGTTTATTTTAAATCCATCACTAAATCAACCTTTGTTAAATATATAGTGACGAATATTATACATCGATAAATGATTTTTTATAATAGAAATTAGTGAAGAAAGTCATAACCGTTGATGTATCATCAGGAGCGCTCTAGACCCAACTGTGGGAGAAGACTTTGTTGTTGAAGATGTTGTTGTGTAAAAATAAAAACAACATAATAACAGAATAGGAAATGAAAAGGATATCGCTCTTCCGATCTCTAACCATTTATAGCTTTAAATTTCAAAATATATGCTCAATCTATACACAACGGAGGACTCCGAATGAGTGGGGATACAGACACCTTGGGAGTGGTTCAGGGACTACTACAAAGTTTCCTATGGGGGCTCGAGTACAGTGTGTCCGTATAAAAGTCAAACAAAAAAAAGAAAAAGGATGCCCCTGAAGAGGGGCATGGCTACAAGGTCTTCCATGGTGGTTCAGGGACCACTACAAGGTTTCCCAAGATCTAAGGCTCAAGTGTTGTGTTCTCTTATAAAGGTCCAGAAACAATTGAAGGGAAGTCCTTGGAGGAAGGGAAGTCCTTGGAGAGGCACATTAACAGAGACGTCAACAATGATCTGGAGACTAGGGGTACTAATTGAATTGAATCATTTGAATTTGATTAGGATTCGTTTGATAAAAATTCGAAAAAAGTTCGATTTGAAATAAAACGAACTGAATTTGAATTTGACTTGTGAATTCGACCCCAAATGAATCGAATTTGAATTAACATGAGTTTGTACGATAATAATTCGATTTGATATTTACACACATATGCACAAACACATACAATGTATTTATATTTATATTTGTCTACATATTACATATATGTATTAATGTATATAATGCATACATATTTACATACACACATGTAACGGACACGTACTTAGCCTATTTGGATCATGTATGAATGTTCCCTTGCAAATAGTTATAACATAATTACATCAAAGAACCGGCATGCATTTAATCCAATTTACTTGCAATTAAATAGATGGCAAAGCCTTGTCCTACTATAAGTAGGGCCCGGTACATGGAGTCTTGCTCAAATCCATGTTGAAAGATTCGACTATTTTTCGCCGGTTGTCGACTACCTAACGCAACCCCCACAAGAGAGGTTTGAACCATGTTCTTTTGGGAGATAGGCACACTGCACTACCACCAGACCATTTAAGTGTAGGCATACTGCAATTAAATAGATGTAGAAAATGATATATAAACAAAGTACTAGCAAATGTTATGACATGTAAATTCACAATGAAATATTTAACATTTGCATTGTATTAAACATAACATGTCTAAGTATGGCAATGCAAGTAAGCATTCTTATTTCTATTTTGATTTCTTTCATTATAAAGTTATTAATCATACTTTGACTGGTAGTTACGAGCTTACGAGAGAAGAAAGTACCACCAAATTCATGTTGCGTCAAGCATATAAAGATAGTCTTAAGTCTTAAGCCAATTTATTACACATGATTAAGTCGGTACTCTTAAACTTATTATTAAACATATGTTCCATTAGTACGATTTATCACATCCAGAATTCATCGACATGATTTCCTTACTCATAGGGTATAGTATACCGACGTGACTTGTTACTACGTGACATATATATGTAACATCAAGTCACCATAGTTCGTCCTAATATCTTTCCTTCTCCATTTACAAGTTGGAGTTGACTTGCCACTCAATCTACTCAATGCTCTTTGGGCTCATGAGTCCCTTGAACTACTATCTTCATAATTGTCCAAGTTCTCTCACTTAGTAATTGAACTCACTTCAATTATCACCTTACAGCATCTCTTAAATGTCCTCAATTAACATTGTAGAATATTAGCCCATATATTAAATTAAGTTCAAGTGATTCGACTTTGAAATACATCTTAACACATGGGATCCTCCATGCATCGTTTGCACAAAATGTCTAAATTCTCATCTCTACTTCTTGTATTATCCTAGTGACATAAGCTGGGATATGAGTTACTTATTAGAAGTATGATGATCAATCTTATCATGATATATACTCAGAAATTTCGAGGCATTAAGAGGATCACAAATCTCTCAAAGACGTTTCTAATTTAATATGTATGTATTTATAATCCTATTAGTTAAAATCTAAATATTCAATATAAAAATAGAACAGAATTTTGTACTCAGAATCTAGAGGGAAAGAACAAATGCTTAAGATTGATATCCTAATCTCATACCCCGCACTTTCTTCCATGTTCTCACGTTTCTTACCCATTTCTCTTCCACTTTCATTATTGACCAAAGATCCCACCAAAGAAACCCATTTCTCTTCCACTTTCATATTGACCAAAGATCCCACCAAATCAAGGTAGATTGGGGTCCTCGTGAACTGATGGTCATGATAGTTCAAGTTTCTCTTTAACATTTTGTTGGACTTGTAAGCCCTTAAGAACCCACTAATGCAATAAAGTTATTGTGTTTTTATGCCCATTTGAAATGAATGTTTGTTAATGCACTTGCTGACAGGTCCTTTTGTACAAATAGGGTTGTGTATCGTGGCCATATTGAATACCATGCAGTTGAGATGATACAACTGACATTAACATGTGATATTCAATAAAATCTCTAGTTTGAGAAAGAAATGGCAATCTTTCTCTAGAGACAGATTTCCGACTAACATCTTGATGCAGACCATCTGCATCGAAATAGTGATTCAAAAGTGTCGGAATAGACAATTCAAAGAGATGACTTTGTGAGGTCGAGATAAACTAAGACATGAATCATGACTGTCACGATCAGGCACATATCCTTTGACCAGATATATATACATCTATATTCCTAAATGTGCACATTAGACAAACCGTGAGGTTGAAGGCCTAATAACCAAGGTCCATATACATACGAATTTGTGTGCATATGAAGATATATGAGAAGTATGATCTCTCAAAGAAATCATACATGTTCATACTTGATGAACCGAGAGAAAGAGCCACTCATGAGATATTTTGGGCTCATACAGAATTTCATGCATGATCGTCTTGTTTGTGAAATAAGACAAGAATTTGTTATGCTAATATATACTTTTGGAAAGTATATGATGAATATTGTCGCCCAATTGTCAAATGAGAAATCTACTAATATGTCACGAAGAAGATAATAAAACTAGGGTTTGAACTTCGAATATATTAAATCCTTCCAGTGTGAAGGATGAATGAGTTTTTAGAATACTATGGGCTCAATATATCTTAATAGAACATCTACCATGACACTTACATTCTGAGGGAATGGTGAAACCGATGGATTTTAGTGACCCTGCTTCTTGGCTTAATAATATGACAATTAATTAGATTAAGTCTCATTTCATTTGACTCCAACATCCAATTCCAATTCTAGTTTCAATTTCAATGTCCAAGTGTTGGAAACAGAAATAATAATGGAAATGCAATGAACACACTTTTTGAGCTCATTTCTAAGCTCCAAATGGTTTGGACTATGAGTAGGAAGCTCAGTTCATTAGTGTGCTCATTTATTGAGCTCATGGAGAGTGTAATGTATTTCATTGAGCTCACATATAATGTGAATCGTTTCAACTCGAACTCAAAAATAGGAGTGTATTACATTTCACCAAAAAATTAGATAGTTATCCAAATTTCAAGTCACTATACATGGATAGTATGATCTCCAAGTATATGCATTTGTATCTCATGAGTCTTAATTGGATTAGGACTTGTACTATGTGATGTTAAAATTGAGACAAATTATCATAATCAATTTCCAATAAGGGTATTTTTGTGAATAGGATTCACAAATATTATTTATTAATTAATATAAATATAAATTCATAATGAATAATATATATATGAATTTGATTCATATAATCAGGGGCGGAACCAAGAATTTCATCGAGGGGCCGAGTATACAACTATTATGTATGCTCAAATATGGAAAAATCTACGTATTTTCAAACGATATTTATAAATAGAATTAATATTTTTAAAATGAACCTCTTTCAATCTTGGTAAATGCAGAATTTAAATCTATTATTAATGTTAGAATTTCAAATAGATGGTATTTCCAATGGCTATTTTTAAAAATTAGATAAATATAATAATTAAAGCTTCTCTAAATCCATCTTAAAAAGTTAAATTATCAAGTTAAATTTTGAAACAATAATTAAAAAGAAACAATAAGTAAATTTATTTTATTTACAAGGGGAACTAAAAATAATGGAGAGATAAATAGACTCGAATACAATTTTATATCAAATTATTTTGATACTTTGAAAATGAATGGATAAATCATATAAAAGAAAGTAAAATTGATGGAGATAAGATTCGAACCTTGGTCTCAAAAATAATAATGATGTCACTCCACTACTTGATCATTTAATGATTCTATAATCTTTTTGTAACAACATTAATTATAATATAATTAAGGAGGGGCAGTATTAAAAATTTAATACATTGTACAAGTAGCGTATAATAATCATGGGGGGCCATGGTCCCCCCATAATATATACTAGTCCCACCCCTGCATATAATTATTTCAAGATACTTATGTGAATACGATTCACATTGGAATTTGAATGTAAATTGGATTTACATTTTTGGATTTATGAATAATATTCATAAGTTATGAGGGATCTCACATAAATTACCTGATAATTAGATAATTTAGATTATCATAAAGATAATTATGCAAAAACCTCAACAACAAACAAGATATACATCTATGCTTGGAGAAGCATAGACATCCACCATGAGAGTCCTAATGAGTTTAGGCTCTCATATTTTTTGATTAATTGTTGATTTATTTTAAATGGTAATTAAAGGAGATGATTCAAGCCATATTTCTAGATGAACAAAGATTTAATCATAGCCTTTGATCCACCATCCAAAGGGATGAAAAAGTGGACATGTACTATGAGTAGGACTTCTCATAAACATCTACCATTCCTATATAAGAGAGGGCATAGCTCCAAGAGTATGCTTTATCTAACCAAAGCTCTCTTGCCTTGAGAGTTGAGAAGAGAAGAATGCATGTCTACTATGTTCTTCAACAAATACCCAACACGTCCATCATCAAGCCTCTCTTCTTCTATTCATATGTGTGGCCTTGTGGAAGAGAAGATCATCTTCTTCTCCATGCTTCTCGTGAGTGAAAAAGGTTTGATTTCATATGACTAAATCAAGAGCTTGAGATCATCTTGATCTCATACATGCCAAGACAACTTCAAGAAGTCGACATCGAAGTTCGTGAAAAGCTATGCAACTCAACATCGTGCCCAAAAGAGAAACGACTGCAAATCAGACTCGATTCAGAAGGTTTCTTTGTTTAGAACTCACGCTTCAAGAGGTAACCCAGACTTATTCCCTATATTCATTAGAATACATGAAATCATATCATGAAACTATTTCCATAAGATTATGATTTCACAATGTACAATTTGTTGTGAAGAAATTGTAAGTTCATGCGATGAGCTCTTTTTAAAATTGCAAATAGTTTGCTACTTTTCACGTTTCCGCGACGCGAAGTATTAAACATCCTTCACATGTGTCATGGTTCATGGCCTATCTATATCCCTCCTTCATCCTTTTATTGCTTTGATTTTCCTTGTGTGATATATCAAAAATTCCCTTTGTCTCATGGCTTTAGTCATTAAATATCGAAGATTCTCACAATAAATCAAGTGTTTTTATCTTGTAAGTTATATTTTGTTGTTCCTATTATTCTAAATAATAATATTAATTTGTATTGGTTTTCTGTATGAGCTTGATCTTGTTTTACTCTAATATGCAATGCTAATCATAATATTTTCAACTTTTTTTGCCAATAATAGGAAAAATACCATATTTAGATAGTAAACAACGTATAATAATTGAAAATTTGGGTATTTGTAGCCACTCTATATTATATGTTTGTTAATTTCCTTAATTATACAACTTTTTCTTTAAAATTACAATATTCTTCATATAAAATTATCTACATGAGCTTTAAAATATCAATTAGCATATCAACTTTCGGGGAAAAACAAATCAAAATTGTATTTTTGAAACTCAAAATGAATCGAATATAATTAAGTTAGCAAATTCATTTCAAATTCGATTCAAGTTCGGATTCGAAACTTTTTAAAATGAATTGAATCTAAATCTTGGTAGATTCGAATATATTTGATTCAATTAGCACCTCTATTGGAGACCACTATAAGGTGGCCTAAGGAGGGATTGGGTATGGCATGTCCCTACAAAAATCTAAAGACAACCAATGTCGAAGATTATTAAGAGAGGCAAGGCAAATTTAACCTTACTAATGGTTCGGAGATCACTACAAGGTGATCCGAGGTGGGATCGTGTAGTGTGCCTCTGTATGTCTAAAAACAACCGGAGAATGCTTGTTAAGAGAGAGAGTGCCAACTAATCATTGATAGTGACCTTAAAATCATTAAAATGTAGGATACCCCTATAAAGATGAAAGGGAAACCAAAGGGACGTCCATTAAAAGGCACGAGGCAAAAACAGGGATTGATTTATCCCCTAGATTTTCTTTTCTTCAATATTAACCAATACCGAAAGATATATCGATGATATGGCATCTAGTATTCGTCAATATGGATAAAATTCAAATTTTTTAAGTGTAAACTTTCCATCATTTCGGTCGATATCTAATCGGTATCGATGTTATATCATTTGATTAATATCTTGTCGATATCGATATATCATGTTAGTTGATTACACTGCCTGTTTTCTATAAGGGCATAAACTTGGAAGGTATTTTTTATTTTTTTAAGTTTATAGGTTGATTTATTCATGAATTTGTATAATTACTCCCAACATTAACTTCCTCATATACAAATCTTACAAGAATAATAATTTATTTGGGATAGTCTTTAGTTTATATAATTCGAAATATAAACTAGAATAGGATAGAGACGGTCTCAGAGTCTTTGTACCTACGTATTGTCCCCGTGTACCCCGCGTATCGGGAGGACCTATGTGATTGTGTATCCTTACTATGGCTTGTGCATTTGCCATGCAGCTTGCACTTCTGCTCTGAGTATATGAACCATCTTTTCTTCAATATGCAACCCCAACGGATGTCTAGGAGAGTTTTGCTCATGTTCTGGTTGCAACAAAGATTCTGCCAACTTCTGGGAATCTTTTGGATCAAACCGGCATGGGCCAAATGAGGAAAGCTCCAGAACTCTAGCGATGGTGTAGGCCATGTAGTTATCTATAAAGGGGGATGGTGTTTTGGCATGATGGACTTTGGAAAATGTAATTGAGTGTGCTAAATCACTGGTCGAATCTTAGTCCTTGTCATTTTGCTTGAGTATTTAGCCATGTACTTGTAATCTTGTAAAATGGTGAAGTTTTGGGTGTGCATATTTATATTAAATTCCCTTTTTCCTTTCAAAAAAATGTCAATCTCTCCTCTTCTCCCCCTCGAGGTCCTTTTTTTACTCTCCAATATCTATCTTGCCTCCCTTTATAGTACGAGTGGAAGTAATTACAAGGAAAATGGGAATTGATTAAGGCATATCCACATATTGTGGAGGATTCTGGAGGTCATGCACATAGAAGGTGCAGAAGATAGGAGAATATGCTCCTCTGCAAAGATAGATGTGTCAGTATGCTCATTTGATGTGGAGGCGTCATGTGGCACAGTATTTTCTCCGACCTGATGATGTTTAAGAATTAAGATAGTCAAGTTATTCATGAAAAATCGAGAAAGCCATGATGCAAATCTAGTATATGGTTTATACAGTGAAGTTACCCGATTAGACTTTGTGGCTTGGAGTAAGTGTGTAAATTGATAAATCGAAGCTAACTCGAGTGCTTTACCTTGCAAAGTTTAATTAAGAACTTCTAACAATGTCAAAGATTTGATTGATTGTGTATAGGAGCATTAAGGGGAAGGCTCCAAGATTGCACCATGAGGTTTGAAAGAAGACCTTGGGGTTGGTCCATGAACAACTTCTCTGAGGAGTGAGGAGAGGGTTTATCTAATCCAAAATGAGGTGGTTGTGGATACTTGACATCTTCATGATAACCATAATCTTGTTTGTAGTTCATAAGGCACCTTAGAGGGTGAAAATTATTCTATTGTTGCTAAGGTAAGTAAATATAGTAACCAAGATAGATATCTTGAATGGAACTTCGTAAGCAATCAAGAAACTGGTCAAGACTTTCACATGAGATTGATTCTATTGCAAGTTTGTATGGAATGCTACCCATTCTATGGAACGCTACCCATTCATTCTTCCATTTGAAGGAAAAAGAAAGAAGCTTCGAGATCAAAAAATCAACTTTTTTCAGAAATCCAAACGCATTGGTGTAAAATAAAATAAGCTTCACTCCAGATACACAAAAATACAAAAATGAATGTCCCTTTTTCTCCAGCTACACACGGCACTCAAATTACCTACACACTACACTCAACCCAGGAGACTACTTTGTCGATACAAATCTTTAGCCGTTTTGACAATCCTATAGGTGCTGTCTATTGATAAGACAATGTGCAAGAACAGAGTTCACACCCATGAGACAAAGTGAAGGAGGTCAATCAAAAGAAAAACTGGGAATAAGTAAACTATGAGATAGTTGTCTTGCAACTAAGCAAATTTGGTTATTTGATCAGTGAAAGTGTGAAATCTGGAGGACATGGGATGCAATCTTATAGGGTGCATTGTGGTTTTGTGAAAAACTAGATATCTGCAACCACGGATATGCAAGATGTTTGGATCCCCATTCTCACTACTATTAATTCATTAATTCTTGCAGTGTGCCACAATGAGTAAAGCACCCCTCAAAGCAACTAGGGTCTACAAGTTTGTCTTTCTTTCTGCATGTAATTTTTGAAAATGCCAGCATTCTGACACATCATGTACCTCTACTTCTTCACCACTAATCGAAGTCAATGCTCGAACTCGCAATTAGCAACTCGGACAAATTACATCTATATATGTTTAAATAAAGCACCATCAAAATTAATTAGATTCATCACAACAAACGCATCGAATAAAGCATCTTTCAGGAATCATAACCCATGAATCAACAGTAAGCACACATCTAACTGGGAATGAAACAAAAAAATTACCCTGCTTCCAGCAGCAACGGCGTCCCAGACCACTTGGCACGCACGGACACCTGCACGTTCTTCGGGCGGCTGCCGGCGACGGGGCCCCACACGCCGGAGAGGAGACAGACGAGGACGAACCCGGCACATACCCTGGATCGGAAGCGGGGTTCCATTGCCGTTGGCAAGATCGCAGCTTTGTCTCGGGTATCGACCTCGATCTATGCTGACAGCATTGCTAGGGTTTCGGATTTGGGGCGACTGGGTGCCGGAGCAAAGGATCGAGGAAGGTTTTTGTTTGGGCGGGGAAGAAGCGATGGCTTCTGCCAAAGGTATTTATTTCCAAGATCTGAATCGAATGATAGCACAAATTATGGCCTCGAATCTAATATTTATCCATAAAATATAAATATAAATAAATAATAATATGCGGGGTCGTACTTTTTCGCCTGCCCTCATTTTCTTTCTATTGAATTGAATGGAATGGTAGGTTGTGAGTTTCGAATAATGTTCTTTTAAAATAAGAAGAAAGTGGGAAAAAACAAGTCATGCATGTTAATTAAAATTGCTATGTAATTCTCCGAAAGAATGCGGTGAATATACCAAAAAAAGGTTAATCAGAACTTGTGATGAATTTTTTATCGAATTCGTAATTATTTTAAAAATAGTAGTTGAAAATAAATAAGTTACATCGTGACAAAAGGGGGCATTGAAGTGACATGCATTTTTGACCAGAAGCAAAAAAAGGAGATATGATTTCGTAACTTCCATTCGTGCACATCCTCAGATTGAGCCCAGTTGTCTTATTTTCCTTTTTAATATTTTCTTTTTGTTTGATTTTATTTTCTTTCTTTATTTGCTTAAAAAAATCAAAAATACTTATAGAATATAAAATCATTAAAATAATTTATTCATGTTTTATCACTTTTTCCTCTATTTTCTTTTATTTGAATATTTCCTTTTCCATTTCTTTTATATAAATTAATATTATCAAATCTTTTTCTTTACGTTTCCCTTTTCTTTTCTTTTATTTAACCTTTGAATTAAAAATTGAAAATTTTAAAATTAAATTCAATTAAAATTATTTATAAAAACTAAAAAATAAAATTCCATTAAAAAACACAAAAGCACATAACAAATATAGCAACCTAGCATTCGTCTATTTGCAGAGATGCCCGGATCTAGTGAGCGAGTTCCTCCTTGAGTTCAACTGTGGAGCTTGCTCAAGTATAACAAACGTACGCTTCCTACATTTTTTTGTTTTGATCAGAGAATTCCATGTACTACACGACGTGTTAAAAACATGTTCTTAACACATATGAAAAAACTCTCTTCACTATCCCAAAGTCAATTGCATCCTTTCTCCAAAGTAAATAGAAGGGAAACTCTCACTAGAATGAGCATAAGCAAAGTCAACTCAACCTCCCCTTCAATGCCCATCACCGGATCATATACCCCCCTTGTAGATTTTGTTCTTTCCTTCCTCCCTTTGTAAGGAAAGCGTGTTTACATTATAAAGGATGCACACCACCATATATGGTCATCTTAAACACTCAAGAGATATCCTTACACAACATGAAGGAAAAAAACATGCTACTTGAGTACATTTCCATTATTGTTCTGACAGTTAATACTATCCCTGTCACCATGATAGTGTATGGGCATTCCTAACCCCTAAGTAAATTTGAAGGGATGTTTTCCACATAATGTATACATTATGCATAGTAGATCATGGTCAAGATTCTCCCCCTTGGTCGACATTCGCATTCAATAGTGACTAAATTACACTAATATCGAATAGTCGATCTCTCTTTTTTTAAGATAATCTTTTAGTTCTCATTGTTCTCTTGACCATTCTTTAATATATAATTGGCCTATATACTTTTCATTAGAGATGTCATCATTATCAATTCAATAGTTATTGTCTTTTTGAAAACTTACCCACTTAAATGGTATGGTGGTAGTGCAGTTGTCACACAAAAGAACATAGTTCAAATTCCTCCTTACAGGGGTTGCATTGGTAGTAACAACCATCATAAAAAATAGTGGAGTCTTTCAACATGTATTTGAGCAAGAATCTATATAGCAGACCCTACTTATAGTGGGAGAAGTCTTCGTCATTGTCTTTTTAAGAAAAAGACATTAAGATTTTTAGACCGCGGTCTCTTAAATATTGTCCAACCATACCATGCTTCTTGTAAATCACCCCATGTAATCTTACCAACTATTACACCACAACCCTTGGAAAAGATAACATGTGTTGGACATATTAGAATTATGAATGTATTGGACATATTAGAATTATGAAACCATAGTGTAATTGAAGATTATAATCAATCACTGACAATATTTGATCCTCATATCATAAACATCCAAAAGGATATTTAATGATTGCTACGTCCACTTGGAAAAGAAATGTGAGGTGGTGCTTCCTATTGGATCTTTTTTCATTCATTTTCTATCATCCTTCCAATTTGAAAATTGTGTCTCATAGCTAATAGGTTGTCTATGAGATCAACAAGTGAGGTTGTGCTAAAATTGCGAGACTCTCACATTGTTATGTCTTTGTACTCCTACTATGGTGAGAGTGAAATCATAGTTTTTCATACAAGTTTTTCAAGTTGAAATACTGTTAATAAGTTTCTAAATCTTTTCATGACGGCATTGAATCAAACATTCGTGTTTAAAACTCTCATCTCCGTTCATCTTGAATATTTCGTACTCCCAAGTATACATTCAAAAGCAAGATTGTTTTACCTTTGTAGTGCATTCACGTCCGTTCATCTCCATTCATCTCTCGACAAAGTTGTCAGTTCATCTCCGTTCATCTCTCATCTCTATTCATCTCCGTTCATGATGGCGTTGGATCAAACATTCATGTGTTGCTTCAAGACACTTCCAAATATCCTAACCATGTAGTTCTCAAATGTGATGCCTGATTTAACTCATCTTCAAAGAGGGAGTAATGTGTATTCATCACTTTGGAGTTCAACATCATTTTTCTCATCTCTACTTAATCAATCTCATTCTCTTACATGTACTCAAATTCCTTCCAAATCATATCTTAAATTTCAAAATCGATTGCTTGTAATAAAACAATCGTATTGTTTTTTCAACTTTAAAAACTCCTAATGTGAAAGTATGGGGAAGAGTCACCATGTTTCCTCGTGTATATGATCCTCGTGTATTGGTTATAAAAAGTCTCTAAAGTCATGGGTTGTAGATTACATAACGAGGCTCAAACCATTTCCACACTAATGTCAAGCGTGATGGCCTCGAGAACCGCTTTGTGCAAGATGCGTCGACAAAAGACCACATAGATATGCATAGAAACTTAGGGACTAAGAAGACCTCAACCAATCGAGGTTCTGATACCATGTAAATGCAAAACAATCACGAACCCGATAATTTATGTGAAATCTCGTTCTTAACAAAAGGGATAAACTACTTAAGGAGATGCCTTAGCTCGCTCCGACATCTGAAAATTTGCTTTTCTTTTTTGATTGTTAGATGCATTTTCACTCATGACCCATTAACCCTGACTTTTGTTGGATAAAAATTGATGCACAATCAATCATTGCAAAAGCATGTGAAGAAGAAGACAATTAATATAATAGTAGTCACTCACTTCTCACGACCAATGGAGTAGAAAAATCCTAAGAAGAAGAATAAGTATAACTATCTTTGTTCCATCGATATCTTCCTCTCTCTCATGTTGGTGTCATGTGTTTTTGTAAATGATTCAATTCATTCTCTCTTTTTTATAGGTCCAAAACAATGTTAACTTGATTGTAAATCAACATCAATCAATTAAGATCCTAACAAGATTTAACTAAATTAATCTAATCTCCTTCAAGGATCACATGACTCTAACCCTACCATATAAAGATTCCAATTTTCCCAAAAAGAAAAAGATAAATCTTGATGATCTACAACTCAAAAATCAACATTATATTCTAGATTATATCTGGACTTATAACTAAAGAGGAGAAGTCAATGATTTTCCATGCATTATACATTGAAAGATGAAGGGGAGAGCATGCAAGACAACAAGGTTGTACTTGTTCTTCTTCACTATGATATTTCTTCTGCAGTAATCGCAAAAGACAGTCTTTCTTATTCTTCTTCACAATGATTTTTCTTCTACAATAATTACAAAATATGATCGATCAAACGATTTCTTTCACGTGCTCGTATGGTGGTCAATCGCATCTTTTTTTCCCAACAAATTGTATAAGAAGCTGGTTTACAAACAATACTGGTGCAAAATCCCATAACATTAGTTGAAGATTCAACTGTTAGCTCGTGAGTTCCTCCAGGTGGCACATCTATTTTTTTAAAAAAAATTGTTCACAATATTGCATTGGACCTAAGCAAATGCATCTCACTCTCTCCTAACTCTCATGTATAAAAATTTCCCACAATTCAATCATTTCCTCTGCATTTTCTTCATTTTCATACATATTAGAAAGCAAACAAAGAGAAACATCACTAAACTTTACATCGACTATATTCCAAATCAACAGAAAAAAACAATAAAAAAGTTCTTATTTCTAGTTTTTTTTAAGAATTTATTTAATCACTATCCTTTTTACACAAAACAAAGCAATAAACCAGTAGGAGAAGAAAACTAAATAGTACAGGGTGCAAAGAAAGGGCTAGAGAACACTTGAACCACGAAAGGCAGTAGACCAGCTCTTTAGAACCCAATGCCTGCACTGACTGGCTGGTGACGACTCCGCCAAAAGCAACCATCGAGCGACTCTTGTCCAGAGGCTGACGATCTCGCCGGTTCAGACTTGCACCTCATCAGTGTGAAAGGCCCATATGTTGTCTCCACGGTGACATCGGCTGAAGTAGCCACCTTTCGTGGTTCTGACTGTGGAATCGTTGGTGGTGGTGGCTGCGCTGGATCGACAACATCCTTCTGTGGGGAATCTATCTCGCGAACCGAAGTGCTGGTCTCTTCTGTGGCATGAGCTTTGGCTCCTGCATTGCCATCCTGCTGAAAGATAACTAAATGTCGTAATCATTCATAAGAATATCGGTGTTTGTTGGCTCTGATATTTACACTACATGGAAAATATAGAGTTTGAACTTTGAAATGAATAAAAAAAGTAATATTTTGAAACTTTTACACTCTGATCTTTGACAGATTGTTCGCCCAAACAACCAGAAGAGGAAAGAGAAGTGATATAATGGTAATCGCCTAATACCGACTTCTCAGGCATCTTTATTCCCTAATCAAGCAGGAAAGTTATTCTTACATACAGCTTACCCGCAGGTATTCTTCTCACACAAGGAAGGAAGAATGTGCTGCAGAAAAAAAAATGAGACGGGCTCTAAATAAAGCTAACTAGCTTGCTATGTGAAAATGGCATGCCCAAAAAACTTACAAAAATTCGAATTTAACTTCTTGATAGGCTTGAACATGGAGTTAAAATCAAAAGAAAATTTTACAAAGCATCCGTGAGACACGCTATACTCTATGGATCTGAATGTTGGCATGTGAACCATAGACATGTGCAGAGAATGACAGTAGCATAAATGGTAATGCTAAATGGATGTGTGAACACACACGTAAAGATCATATTTAGAATGATGCAATTAGAAAGAAAGTTGGTGTAGCTCCGATTGAGGATAAGATGCGAGAAAATCACTTAAGGTGGTTTGGCCATTTGTAAAGGTCGGCTGATATGCCAATTAGGAGATGCGAGTTTTGGGATGTTGAGCCGGCTAAGAAGAGGGCGGGGAAGGCCCAAGAAGCGTTGGAATGAGACTATAAAAAGGGATCTTGGTTTTTTGAATCTATGTCCGAGATTAATCTAGAGTATGAACGGAGGCAAAAAATCCAGATAGCCGACCCTACTTAATGTGGGAAAAGACTTTGTTGTTGTAATGACGATGCATTTCTTTTATTGTTTTGACATGTTTGTATATAGTTTTATATCATCAACAACAGACTAAGCAAGCTCCGCAATATTACATTACCAATTGTAACAAACTTTAACTCCAACCAAAGTTCTATAAAATCAAGTTGTTCTATATTCGTGAATATGATGCATGAGTTTGGTTAATGGTATATTTATCATGCTTCCGCCTCCTAGGGCAACTTCAAAACTATTATGTGATCATTGTAATACCTTGGAATTTCTAAATAGCATGCTAAGATTGGTGACCATACTTATACTTAGGGTGCGTTTGGTTGGTGGGTTATCCAGGGGTGGATAACCCGGTTTTGTGTTAGTGTGTTTGGTTGGTGGGTTAAGGGTTGGGAGGGTTTGTGTGATGTGATTGTATTGGAATTTGAAAAAGTTGGTAGTTATTATGATATGATTGTATTGGAATTTGAAAAAGTGGGTAGTTATTGTGATGTGATTGTATTGAAATTTGAAATAATGAGTAGAAGTAGAGTATTTTATGATTTTTAGATGATATGATGGTATAATATATTTTTTTGATGAAAAGATGGTGGACCCCACAAGTGGGTTGGGAATATGGGTTTTGGGGGGTAACCTCCCAAACGAACACACCCTTAGTAACCCACATTAAAGTTAAGGGATTTTATCACTTGTGCCCCTCCGAGATATCGCAATTTCAGTTATACCCCTATCTTTTTGGTAATATCAGTTGTGCCCCTCAAAACTTGATAATTTATCACTTGCGCCCCTCGGGTTAGTGACCGTCCATCCACAGTGCAAACGACCGTTAACTTTGAGGACATAGGCGGAATTACTTTAAAAAAAGGTTAGGAGGTCATTTTACACCCTCCTCATCATCTTCTTCTTCCTCCTCCTCCCCATCCTCTTCCTCCTCCTCCCTCGCTGCCGCCGCCCCCGCCCCTGCCCCGCGCCGCCCAGCTCCGCCTCGAGCTCTTCGCCTCCATCTCCAGGCGCGGCCTCGCGCCGCCATCTCTCAGCAACCCCGCGCGATCGGGCGCAGCCCCGACCTCCCTCCGCTGACCTCCCGCGGCGCACCAACTCCGCGCGCAGCGCGTCTCTCCACGCAAGGGGACATTTGGACTTCTTGCAGGTGCACGAGGCGCGGGCGGGGGCCTCCAGATCGGAGATCATCTGGAGGTTTATCCTGACAGATTGGAGCAACACAGAGCATTCGCCGACGAGCATCCGATCATTGTCTGAAGCTCTGAGATCGAGATCTAAAACCTCAAAGCAATGAAGCATTTGTGGCATTCCTGGAACATCATCTGCAAGCAATAGCATCACAACACCTACATGATAAGGGACACGATGCATCCATTTGAGCAATGTTGTTCGAGAATCACCATCTGAGTAATCGAGGAACAACTAGAATCTCTTGAAGCATAATGACATGCAAAAGCCTGATTTGAAGCGAGCAGCATATGCAGACCTCGATCCGATCAACCTTGTTTGTGTCGCTCTCTAGGCTTCTCCACCTTCCCAATCCGAGCATCTTCCACCTCAAAGTTACCGTCGATCTGGAGGCGTCGAGTCAGACTACATCGAAGCTTCGATACGAGCAGACCCGCAACAATCGCTGGTGCGATTGTATCACCGGTCCAAGCCTTGTTGATTTGGGGAAGAACAAGGATCCATACCCAAATCAGAGTAAAGCCGCAGATCCGATTCTGATCAAATGGTCGACAACGCACCACACGTCATGTTCAGACTCCGAGCCGCCCCTCCGCTGAAGTGCAGTCACGAGGCTCGGGGGCGGCGCCGGGGAGGGGAGGGGAGCTCGGGGCGGCGCCGGGGAGGGGAGGGGAGCTCGGGGCGGCGTCGGGGAGGGGAGCTCGGGGCGGAGCTCGGGCCGGAGAGGGAGGAGGAGGAGGTTGGAGGAGGAAGAAGAGGCGTCTGGACAATAATACCCCTCTTAAATGCACCAAGGTTTGAAAAAACCATGGTTAAGTAAATTCATTGACGGTCAACCTAACGGAAGGGCACAACTGATGACGGAGAAAGTTTTGAGGGGCACAACTGATATTACCAAAAAGATAGGGGTATAACTGAAATTGCGATATCTCGGAGGGGCACAAGTGATAAAATCCCTAAAGTTAATGCCACTACGTTATAAAAAAGTAGAGACAAGAACTTAGATGTTTCATACAACATGCTAGGAAGGGTGTTAGAATCAAACGCACTAAGCACACACAAATATGGAGACACGGATTTACGTGGAAAACCCTAAGAGGGAAAAACCACAGGGGCTCTCAATCCCTAATCTCCCTTACTAAAGATTAGGGCACTCTTCACTACAGACTTATTTTCAAATGAGGAGGGATGAGTACAATATATAGAGAAGGACGGGTAAACGGTCTCTCATCCAAAGATCCATTTACCCATATAAGTATAATAACTCAACACGCACCCCCCTCAAGTTGGGCATACATGTCTACCATACCCAACTTGCCTACATTCAACTCGAATTGTACCGTAGGCAGCCCCTTTGTGAAGAGATCAGCAACCTGATCAGTAGATTTCAGGTAAGGCAGACACAACAGTCCATCGTCAATCTTCTCACGGATGAAGTGTCTATCAATCTCCAAATGCTTCGTTCTGTCATGCATTACTGGATTATTGGGCAAATTTATTGCAGCCTTGTTGTCACAAAACATCTGCATTGGCATACTAACTTTGATTCCCAAGTCATGGAGCAAAATTTTTAGCCATAGAATTTCTGTAACGCCATTGGCAAGAGTTCGATATTCCGCTTCAGCACTTGATCTTGAAACCACATTCTGCTTCTTACTTCTCCAAATAACCAAATTTCCGCACAAATATACCGCATAACCAGAGGTGGATCTTATGTCATCAATGGAACCCGCCGAATCAGCATCAGTGTATCCTTCAATAGTGACCTCATGATTCTTCTTGAACATAAGACCTTTTCCCGGTGATCCTTTTATGTAGCATAGAATTCTATTTACCGCATTAGCATGAGAGGTAGTAGGAGCATGCATGAATTGACTCACCACATTTACAGCGTATGTAATATTCGGTCTAGTAAGGGTAAGATAGATCAACTTTCCCACCAATCTTTGATACCTACCCTTTCCTGCATCATCAAGAAGTTCCCCATCCTCTTTATTCAATTTATGGTTTGCCTCAATAGGATTAGTAGTAGGCTTGCATCCCAACATGCCACAATCTCTCAATAAGTCCAGAGCATATTTACGTTGACTTAGACACATACCTCCTAGAGATCGAGCCATCTCAATGCCCAAGAAGTACTTTAACTTCCCCAAGTCTTTCAATTCAAATTCACCTGCAAGTATTTTCTTTATCCTGGAAATTTCTTCTTCATCATCGCCTGTAAGGATCATGTCATCGACATACACTAAAAGAATAGATCTTTTTTCATTATTCCTTCTTATAAACAAGGTGTGGTCTCCATTCACTTGGAAATATCCATTCTTAATCATAACCATACGGAGACGTTCAAACCAAGCTCTTGGTGATTGCTTTAATCCATATAAAGACCTTTTTAGTTTGCAACACTTGTTGTCCTTTTCAAACCCAGGTGGTATTTTCATATAAACTTCTTCTTTAAGATCACCATTCAAGAAAGCATTTTTCACATCTAACTGATACATTTTCCATGAAAAATGGACTGCTAGACAAATAACAACCCTGATCGTATTCATCTTGGCAACATGAGCAAATGTCTCCAGGTAGTCAATCCCATATTTCTGGTTGTATCCTCTAGCCACAAGCCGAGCTTTGAATCTGTCGACATTTCCATCCGCATCATATTTGATTGCATAGACCCATTGAGAGCCAACGAGGTGAACTCCCTTAGGAGCATCAACAATATCCCAGGTATGATTTTTAACCAAGGCATCCATTTCTTCCTTCATAGCATTAATCCATTTCGGATCCTTTTTGGCTTCATCAAAATTTTGGG
The DNA here is from genome assembly GCA_037367405.1 of Ottelia alismoides. NCBI lineage: Eukaryota > Viridiplantae > Streptophyta > Magnoliopsida > Alismatales > Hydrocharitaceae > Ottelia > Ottelia alismoides. The sequence continues at coordinate 161,136 of JAZKJV010007977.1, forward strand.
GAACATGATGAGCATCTAGAGAGGTAATAAAGCATTTATATCTTGAACTCATACTGGTATAAGCAACAAAGTCCTCCACTGGATAACGAGTAGAAGCTCGAACAGTTCTAGTAGATTTTCTCATAGCAATGGGACGCTCATCCAGTAAAGGGTTGACATTATCAGTACGAATATCAGGAGGAAGAGAAACACTTGTAAAGCTTTCATGGCCAAAATCACTCATGGAAGGGTTGACGTCATGGTCAGAGGAAAGATTGCCACCCTGGTTCGGTATCATCTCTTCTTCGACTTCCATCACTTTATCTGATCCCTTTCGTCTGCTATGTCTGTCCAAATCTGCATGCATTTTCATTATCTTTGTCTGTATCTTCATTATTCTCCTCCACATGGATAGTCTCTGGTATATCACCAAGAAAGTAAATCCTATTCTCATTTTTCTCAACATTTGTACTCACAGACTCCCCTTGAGGAAATCTCTTAGAGAAGTAGGACTCACTCTCGAAGAAAGTAACATCCTTACTTACATGGAGACGACGTGCCACAGGATCATAACATTTGTATCCTTTTTGAGTTCCAGAATACCCAAGAAAGATGCATTTCGCGGCTCTTGGATCTAATTTACGCCAACCTGGTCCAGAATTGTGAAGAAAGCAGACACATCCAAAAACACGTGGGTCCAAACTAAAGGGAGAGGTATCTGGCTGGATGACAGAGAAAGGAGTTCTCTTTCCGATTACAGCAGATGATGTCCTATCGATTATATAGGCAGCTGTCAAGACGGCTTCACCCCAAAAATTCTTTGGCACATTTTGCTGGAGTAGGAGTGCTCTTGTGACATTTTTCCTTTCAGCTATCCCATTCTGTTGAGGCGTGTAACTACATGAGGTTTCATGGATGATACCCTTCTCATCAAGAAAAGCATGTAGGGAACTTTCCATGTACTCCTTGGCATTATCAGTCCTGAGAGTTCTTACTCTTGTTACATACTGAGTGCTCACCATATTTATAAAGTTCTTTACAGCAGCAGGAACTTCACTTCTATGTTTTAAAAGGTACACGTAAGTACTCCGTGAAAAATCGTCAATGAAAGTGATGTAGTACATATGGCCACCCATGCTCTTCACACTTGACGGACCCCAAACATCAGAATGCACCGATTCGAATGCATAAGTAGATTTACCAGTAGATGCAGGAAATGTAGTTCGTGTTTGCTTTGCAAAATGACAAACCTCACATTGTAAATCCTCCTCAGACAATCCAGAGAAAATATCAGGCATCAACTTATGTAGAGAAGAAAAATTGATATGACCAAGATGCTCATGCCATTTTCGTACTAAAGTAGAATTTTCTTTTTCAAAGCGAGCTTTCATCACAGATGTAAGGGTTTGACCCACTCGAACTGGAAGACGATATAATCCATCCTCAACTAATCCAATTCCAACCTTCTTTCCTGTCTGTAAGTCTTCTAAAACACATGAATTTTGGTCAAAAATCAGCCTGCAGTTCAATTCTTTAGTAATCTTACTGACTGACAAAAGATTTATTTGGAAATCTGGGACATGAAGTGCATCAGTAAGGAGGAAACGATCAACAACATAAATTGTTCCTTTTCCAGCAACAATAGCTGGAGACCCATCTACAACTGTAACTTTCTCTCTTCTAGACGATAACGTGTAATCATGAAACATTCTATGATTATCTGTCATATGATTGGAAGCACCACTATCAATAATCCACTCAAATTTGGTAGAGCAAGCATTGCTAGTTCTCCTCATATTAAAAGCTGAACCATTGTATGTCGATTGCAAGGATACGTGTTCTTTCGTAAATGATTCCTTCAAGAAGGACTGCAACTCCATAATGGTATCCTTTGTCGAGTCGGGTTCTGTGGATGCTCCAAACATCATGGGATCATTCACCGAAAAATTCGTAGCCCTTAGACTTTGACTATCTCTCACAGACATTTAATCATACACCTTAGTACAATAGGAGGAGCAGTTCAGCACAAAGAACTTGAAACACAGAAGGACTCAACTAGGCTCTTTGTGGCTTTTTGTCGAACACTTGTGGACGAAAATAAGCAATCCAATTTCCTCTTGCAAAAGAAGGGCAAAAAAGGCTGAGGCGGGTGCTCCTTCGTGTGGGAGATGGGAGCGATGGAGCGCTGGTGGCGAGTGAAGGCGTGTGGAGGGGTGATGTTGGCAAGGTCTGAGGCGGGTGCTCCTTCGTGTGGGGTGGTTGAGGAGGGGAAGGGGGCGGTTCGTGGGTTCGATGCTGGGCAATCGCTGCTGGGAGAGGGTGGAGAGAAGCGGTCGGTGTTGGAGGAAGAGTGGGTGCAGGTTTCCCACAAGAAGCTGGGAAGGAGATGTTTTAGGTGTGGTGTGCGTGACCATGTTGCCTCGTTTTGTCGGCTCCCCCCTCTTTGATATGCTTGTGGTAAGGTGGGTCATCGGAAAGCATCATGTTGGTCCTTGGCTGGTCATCGTGGCTCCTCTTTGCATGGGCTGAATGCTCGGTCGGGGATGCATGGCAGCTTTCTGCCGGCGGAAAAGGTTCGCCTAGGTCCTGTTGGTGATAGGGGGCTCGCTCTTATGCGCAGGTGGTGGGTGCATCCACCGGTGCGTGGTCTGGTGGTGATGTTGGTGACGCGGAAGTCGGGGTGGATACCGACGGTGCCGCGGCGACTGAGAACGTTGTGGGAAAGGCATTGCCCTCGGCTCTTGGTTAGCATGGGAAGGTCATGCTTGGGAAAGCTGTGCATGGGAAGGCGGTGCATGGAAAGGCGGTGAGCGTTGTTGAGAAGCACAGTGAGGGTTGCTTCGTTGCGGCGGTGGGCCTTGCGCGCCGGTTTGGTGTGGTTTGGGATGCTGTGAGGTCCCACCTTCTTGGCTTTTTGGGCCCTCGCTTCTTCGGGGATCTCCAGATTTTGGACTCATCACGATGCTGCGTTCGTGGCCTCTCCCTGGAGCAACGGGAAAGGCTTATTCGTAATGGCAACTCCGAAGATGTTGTTTGGAGAATGCCGCGAGTGGCTGATGGCGCTTCTTCAGATACTGAGGTCTGTGTGGCGGAGCTGCGTGGTGTGCCTTTTCTCTCTTGAGCTGTCCACTCTCTGTCCGAGGTGCTTCGTCCTTGGGGGGAAATTTTGGCAGTCGTGGATGATGGTCTTTCGTCGGGTGCGGATTGGAAGATCACTCGGATTCTTTTGGAGTGCTCTAAGGATTTTCTTCATGATGCGGTTGGAAAGTTCTTCTTCGGCACTTTGAGAATTGGCCGGTGGCGATTCAAGGTGGAGCTCTCCGTCCTCGCCCTGTCAACGGCGCCGGTGGCTAGCCCTTCGCGGCCGACTTCTTTCGTCGATTCCGATGGCTCGGGGCTTGAGGGTGTCGCCTCGACTTCCGGTTGCCAGGTGGCATGTGTGGGGGGATATTCCGAAGCGTCGTCTCCTGGGATGGACTTTTCTTGTCCCTTCGAGTTGCAACATCGGGTGTCAGAAAGGGCCGGTTTCTTGGATTTGGCCCCGGTCGAGGACGATTTGCCTCCTCATCCTCGTCCGTTATTGTCGGCTAATGCTATACGACTGCATTTCTCGGGACCTGTGTCTGCTACTGGTGCGTTGGGCTTTAACGGATCCTTTAAGTTCGGGTCTTGGCCGACGATTTGGTGGCCCAATGACCCGATTATGGTGCCCGACTCTTCTGCTATATTGCTTGATTCTTCTTTGATGGGGCCCGGCTCTTCCTCGAGTTTGGACCATCGGATCCAGTTCGTGGATCGTGATGGGCGCTCGGACTTGGAGGTGCTTCCTTCGTCCCCTGTTGCTCCGCTATTGGCTCGCTCCCCTTCCTCTCCGATGGACCGGGGGGCTTCTTCGGTGGTGGCTCCTTCCAGTGCCTCCTTGGGTCTCCTTTCTGACGAGGATGCTCCTTCCGCGATGGGGAGCCTTTCAGACAAGCGCACAGGGAAACGCTATCGGAGGCGTAACCGCTCTCGCCCTGGCTCTTTGGTGAAGCATTCTTGTCCGACATTGCGGGAAGTTGTGGCGGAGGTGGCTGGTATCAGCGGTCTTAGGGGGAGCTCTGCTGGTCTTTAATGAAGGTTCTCTCTTGGAACGTTAGAGGACCTGGGGAGGCTGATAGGCGGCGCTCTTTGGGGTCGCGTTTCTCCGATTGGGGTTGTGATGTTGCTTTTATACAAGAAACAAAATTGAGGGGGATGGATGATACTATCTGGCGGTCTTTCGGTGCGGGCTCTCTCGACGAATTCAGGGCGGTGGACGCGAATGGGGCGGCGGGTGGATTCTTGTAGGCATGGCGTTCTGCGGCTTTCTCCTTCTCCTCGATGCGGGTGGGAAGGCATGTACTGTCGGTGGTGCTGAATCGGGTTGCTTCCCCTGTGCCTATTGCTTTCTCATGTATATATGCGCCTACATGCCACATCCTTCGGAGGGAGCTTTGGGGGGATATTCGTGACGCGGCTTCCGCTTTTGAGGGGCTCCCTTGGCTCTTGGGGGGGATTTCAACGTGACTGTCTACTCGACGGATCGTCCCCGGGGCCGGGGAGGCCAAGATCCGGGTTCGCGGGATTTTATTGAGCTTTTGGAGGAGCTAGCTCTGGAGGGGTTGGTCCCTGAAGATATTTCCTACACTTGCAGAAATAATTCGTCTCGGTCTAGGATTGATCGATTCTTGGCTTCTGGGAAACATATGGAGGCTTTCCCTCTGTGCTCGGTGTCCTCTCGTCCCCGATCCTTCTCTGACCACAATCCTATTATGTGGGTCTCTGGTGAGGACCTTCGGCCCAGGGGTCTCTTCCGCTACGAAAAATGTTGGCTCTTGGAGCCTAACTTCAAAGACATGGTTAAGAATCACTGGAACCAGGCCTCTTTTGCGGGGTCTATGGCACATCGATTTGATCAGAAGCTCGCCTCTTTGCAGAAACTGCTTGCGGCGTTTAAGGAGTCGCGGTTAGCGCGAGTGGCCGCAAGGGCGACGGCGGAGGATGTCATTGCTCGCCTAGATCGGGCGGAAAATGATCAGGACCTAGTGCCTGAGGAACTTTATGAGCGCTTTGCTGCGCAAAATATGGTCGCCGCGGAGGACAAGAAGAGGAACTTTGAGTGGCGTCAGCGATCGCGTCTAAAATGGCTCAATGAGGGCGATGCCAATACTGCTTACTTCATCGGGTGGCCAGCGGTAGAAGGCGCTATAACTCAATTCGCTCTCTTTATATTAATGATGCCCTGGTTAGTGGGGAGAGGGAGATGGGGCTTGCCATTGTGGATCATTTCAAGCGTGCCTATGCGACCCGCTCGCCGCGCAAATTGCGCTGGTTGGGTCGTGGGGCACCTTCTTTATCGCCCTTGGATTCTGTGGCCTTGACTAGGCCGGTCTCCTTCGATGAGCTTAAGGAAGCCGTTTGGGAGTTGAATGCTGGTGGTTCCCCGGGCCCTGACGGATTCCCTGTAGCTTTTTACCGTGATTTTTGGGAGGTGGTGGCCAATGATGTTATGGACGTTGTTAGCGAATTTTGCGATGGGAACGCTGGGTTTGACAAAATTAATAGGGCCATCATTGCTCTGATCCCTAAATCCTCAGCGGCTAATCGAATCGAGGATTAAAGGCCTATCTCCATCTCGAATGGGATATATCTTATCATTGCTAAGGTCTTAGCAAGGAGACTTGCTCGTGTTCTTGACACACTTGTTTCCCCGGCCCAGGCAGCATTCATCCGGGGAAGGCAGATTTCGGATTGCATCGCGGTGGCTTCCGAGTTGGTCGCTGATTGGAAGAGCTCTGGCAAGAAGGGGGTTCTTTGGAAGATTGACTTCGCCAAGGCTTATGATTGCCTGGATTGGCGCTTCTTGTGGTCTGTTTTGAGAAGGAGGGGCTTCCCTGAGGTTTGGATTTCTTGGATGCGTTGGTGTGTGACCACGGCCTCCCTCTCCGTCTTGGTTAATGGCCGGCCGGTTGGGGGCTTCTTCCAGCCGCGTAGGGGGGTGCGGCAGGGGTGTCCCCTCACTCCCCTACTATTTGTGCTGGCGTCGGATGTGCTGGCTCGTGTGATGGATTGCGTGATCGACGAGGGGTTGACCAAGGGCTTCTCTTTGGGTGCCATGCGCGTGCCCTTAATTCAATTTGCGGATGACACTATTTGCTTCATCGAGGGGGGAGCTTCTGAGGTATCAGGTATGGCGATTACTCTGGACCTTTTCAGTGAATTATCGGGGCTTTTGATTAATGGGGCTAAGTCTAAGGTGATCCCCTTTGGGATGCCGCAAGCGGAGGCACTGGAGTGTGGGCGGCTGTTGGGTTGTCCTCCGAGTGGGCTCCCTTTTGATTACCTTGGTTTGCCATTGGTCGTGGGCCGGGTCAGGCTCCGAGATTGGCGTGTGATTGTGGAGAAGCTGGAGACTCGCTTTGTTGGTTGGCGTGCGACGTTGCTATCTAGAGGGGGTCGTCTTGTTCTTCTTAAGGCGGTGCTTTCCTCTATTCCTATTTTCTTTCTCTCGGCTCGCCGAATGCCTAAGGGGATTCGTCTTCGACTTGAACGTTGTATGAGAGGCTTCTTGTGGGGTAAGAAGGGGGAGGGGGCAGGGGGGTCCATTTGGTGGCTTGGGATGAGGTTACTCGACCCAAGCAGGATGGTGGCTTGGGGGTGCGAAGGCTGGAGGTGGTTACCGATGCTCTGTTGCTCAAATGGGCGAGTAGAATTTGGGGTCAGGAGGACAACTTCTTTATCTCTGTGCTTCAGGAATTCCTGGGCGAGGCGAGGATGGACATGGCGCGGGGGGGGGGGGGTGATCGCGGGAACCACTCTCCGTTCTGGCGTGATGTGCTGGATATTTTTAGTCGTAATCTTTCCTTCTTTAGGCCGGTGCTGGGTAAGGGGGACTCTATCCGGTTTTGGATCGACAATTGGTCGGGAAGGGATATTTTAAAGGAGCGCTTTCCTTGTTTGTTTGCTTTGGCGGATGATAAGGAAGCTTCGGTCGAATGATAAGGAAGCGTCGGTTGCTTCATGCTGGGTGGATGGTTGCTGGTGTCCGCGTTTTATCGCCAATTTCTCGGATCAGCGACTTGATGATTTTATCTCTTTGTTGAACGTGCTTGCTGATTTTGATCGACCTACTGATGGGCGGGATCACTGGACTTGAAAGGACGGTCCTTTTTCCACGCGTAAGGCGTACTTGGCGCTGGCTCCTCATCCTCAGGCTGGGGTTGATCCTCTTTTGTGTGATTGCTGGTTCCTTTGGGGGTTGAAGCTTCCCGAGCGCATTGGAGTCTTCCTTTGGCTTTTTCGCAGGGGGAGGCTCTTAACGCGTGACCGATGCGCCAGATTCTTTGCTAACGTTGGGTCTAATTGTGGGCTATGTGCTGAGGAGGCGGAAACTATTGATCATTTGTTCTTCGGCTGCGACATGGTTCGGGGGCTTTGGGACGACCTGGAATGGGTGAGGTCGGATGGCCTGATTGCCTTCTGCGAGAGTTTGTTTTGCAACAGGAGCAGGGAGAGGAGGGTCCTTTTGGTTCCGCTTGCCAGGTTGTGGTGCATCTTGCTGGGGAGGAATGAGGCCCTCTTCACTGGTCAACGCTTCTATCGGGAGAACGATCTTTTGCTTTGTTCGCGTCTTCTGGATGACTGGTGTACAGGGTAACCCTATGGTGGCTTTTTGGGGGTGTTCTTTTTTGCCGCTTTCTCCATCTCCCTATATGGGACTGGTCTCTTCTTCTGTTGTTCCCTTTTTGTAATTTTCTTCTCTTATTTTTTCTTTTAATATATTGGGGCGAACACCGTTGAGTGTCTCCCCTTTTTTTGCGCTTCAAAAAAAGAAGGGCAAAAAATGTCTCAAGAAACGGGCTCTACATCCACAACAACACTTAAGAGCACAAAACTCCCACTAAGGGTTGTTCCCCCAACAACCAGGGAAATTACCTCACAACACCAAAGGAGTTCGGATCAATCTTAGACGCCAAAAAACACTATAGCAGCAACAGCAACAATAGCCTCTTGCAGGTGGATTTAGACCTTCACCACAACTCCACAACACGTGGAGTGGTTGTCGCAACACAATATGGTTGACCGGCGACGAGAGAAATCAAAAATCACCACCAAAAGACAGAATCCAGCACAGTGAAACCAATTTCCAGCACCTCCGAGCAACAGAAAACACAATCATATGCCTCAACGAGGCTCTGATACCATGTTAGAATCAAACGCACTAAGCACACACAAATATGGAGACACGAATTTACGTGGAAAATCCTACGGAGAGGGAAAAACCACAGGGGCTCTCAATCCCTAATCTCCCTCACTAGAGATTAGGGCACTCTTCACTAAAAACTTATTTTCAAATGAGGAGGGATGAGTACAATATATAGAGAAGGATGGGTAAACGGTCTCTCGTCCAAAGATCCGTTTACCCATATAAGTATAATAACTCAACAAAGGGAAATATATTTAAGGTAAAAGGCAGAAGGTGATAGAGCTTTAAACTCAACCATAAAAAGGTAGCATCTATTTGCTTGGCTAATGTTGAAAGAGGTGAGTTTGTCTTATATAATGACTTTATATTATAAAGTACCATTAAAAAATACTCCCTTCGGAGAAAGTTAACCATTTTTAAATTATGTTTTGATATTACAACCACTGTGTCACAAGGTAGTGCAAATTGATTTATTCAAGGAAATTTCTATTTTTTCCTTTTCTATGGGAATCAGGCTACCACCCAAAAGATCAAGGTTCAAATCCCTTCTTGTGGCAGTTGCATTAGGTAGTCGACAACCGACGTAAAAAATAGTCGAATCTTTCAACATGAATTTGAGCAAGAATCCATGTAGCTAACCCTACTTATGGTGGGAGAAGGCTTCGCCATCTTGGGGAATCGGGCTACGTCAAACCCATCAGAAAGTTCAATGTTCTCCAATAAAGTTCCTGATTTCATTTATTTCTCTTTTATGCATTGGGTTGACTGATTTTGTAAGAAATAACTTTTAATCAGTTAAACATGGTGATGATTAGATCCCTAATCAAGAGCCCAACTTTTATGGGAGGCATGTTCCCGTAGATCGGGGAACTTTTCTTTCATAACTCCCCATTGAACGTGTCACTCCTAATAAGGATTGACCACACAGACCAATTTCCATATAACTAGCCTCACTCATCCTTTCAGAACCTAATTTAAGTGCACATCGGTAGTTTGATTCATTCCTCTCTTTTTTTAACATTCAGTGACCAACTTTTCTTTCTCTTAGGAATACCAAAAGTAGTTTCCAAAAACAGCAAATTGATGCCATAGATGTTCATACAGCTGTATAGATTTCAAGTACTGTGTATCGGTATAAATAAGGTGTATCGATACAAATATGAAGTGTAGTGATGCAAAGCTTGGACAGTAGAATAGTTTAAGCAAAGCAATGAGATATACCCTTGTAAAACACGGGTGTATTTGTGAGCAAAGTTATAAAATACCCATAACCAAAATGATAAATTTCTAATATTGGTATATGTATATATTAATATATAATGTAAATAAAATCGATTTTAAATTTCAATAGAATTCAATATTAATATAAAAATAGAATATGATATAAATAAATGAATATTAAATATTTATTGATATTAATGATATATTCTACAATTAGAAATACAATGATATATACTAAGAATATCTAGATGTACCGACGAACTTGACAAATGTATCACTATGATATGTTGTTTTCAGTTCTATGAATGTGCCTAGGAGGCATACAAATATTGAAAGTTTTTTACAAGGTCTTGTAGATTTATTACAAACAAATAAAACCAAGGAAAAGCTTATGTTAGAGTGCATGTAGAGAGTAGTTGTTTCTGTTCAGAAGTCATTCTTGTCTTTTTACAGTCAGGTGAAGTCTTCTACCGAGCTTTATTAAGCAACCTATCCCCTTACTTGAAGCATTCTTTTTGCGTTGGTTATCAATAACATAAGGTCTTCGCATATGTACCGATTATCTCATATGTTGTCAAAATAAGGCTTATAACACCCCTCCCTTCTGAAAACCATATCATTCCTCTCGCTTCAAATTAAAGGATCACTAGACTCCTATTTTGTCACCTCCAATACATATGTTCTGCCCCCCTCACCACCCCCCTCCCCACACCAACCATATAAAGCTTGCCCAAAATGTTTATGCTGATATGCTCCCCTCGGGGCAATCCATTGAATATATAATGTTCTCCACACCGTTGGTGGTTGTCGCATTTAAGCGGTTAAAGAAAATAAGATCCACATCTTCTTCTCTCAAGGGGATAGATATTGACCATGCTCATCCCCCAATTTCTCCCATGCAAATGGTTACCACCTTACCAAGTGTGTAACTTCACTTTTAAATCACATTGGCCTTCTCTATCATTAACCTACACTCAAAGGCAAAATCTAGATTCGGCAAAAAGGGGACAATAATACTCTTCTGATTATCATATCCTCAAGGACCTCGCCGACCACTCCTAAGAACCATGCTTGTGAACTATCGATACCATATCATTCCCTCAAACAGCAAGATCATTGACGTGAAGTCATTAATTCTCTCGTGAAAGCATCGCAACAAACATACGTTACCAATTCCCACCTGAGCACCTGACTATTTTCACTTGTGTAAGATCTCTACCAACACCCTTCCATGTTCATTCATCCAATTAGAATATGAAGCCCTCCCCATCCACCAATCTTCTCTAAGAAAGGACCCATAATGGTAACATGTACTCTAAACCTCTCCAAAAATATTGAAGACTACAACTACAACTGGTCTCTCTCTTCCAAAACAAGACTCTTGCAATAGCAAGCCACCAAAATCACACAAGAGATCCCTATGAATGTCATCAATCCGCACTCCACCGTTGCTGATAACCTAAATACCAACATGTAAAACAGTGGTATATTTGTAGTTCTGACCGCAACAAAACCACCCATTTGCCCCAAGACCACATCTTCGGCCTCCGTCTTTTGAAAATTTGAAAGTTCGCTCTAATTTATCCGCCACATGCCCTTAGTCCATTGTCCTACTCTACAAACTGGGGTAGACCCAAGTACAACTGCATTTGCTTGGTGTCAATGCCACTCACAAACTGATGAATATAAACCTTCCATGCCAAAATCCGCAAAAAAGACTTACAATCATTGATCCTCGTGTTTGACACCTCGTCAAAGATCTCCATTAAAGTCCTGACTTGCCATGCATGACGTTTTAACCCCTACAAGAAGCAAACTGCACTGTCCACGTACTGAAGCAATGGAATACGTATACCTCACGAGAATCACTAGGAAAATCCGAGTACAAGTCTCAGTTGCATGCTCATAACATGGATAAAGAAGAAACATCAATGGCCACAAGGGACACCATATGATGTGTTAATGGACATACTTTTTAACACCCCCCAAGGACCCCTGTGATCGGAGGGCGTTTAGATGGTGAAAGAAACCTAAAAGCAAAATGTTGAAGGTGAGATGATCGCAATGATTGGTAAGAAGATAACAAGTGCGGAACAAGGGATGTGCTGCTATGTGCCAATGGTGAAGAAGAAGAAGACGAGAATAGACCGGGGAAGAAAGCAGACAAGTTACCAGGATGATGCCTATGAATGTGGAGGGGCGCTCTACTCCACGCTTCGAGTAACCGATGTGTGACAAAGCTCAACAACAATTGGGGTTGCTGCTACAAATGGTTAGAACCCACATGTATCGCACCCAAATCCTTGAGACACGACTCATCTCGATCTTGCCTCTCGATTGATGTCAGCCTATCAACAATGGGGAAGAAGGGAGACCATGGTGATTTCTAGGTTATTATCATGGAATGATTACCAAATAGTACGCATGAGAAACATTTGCTTAAATTTAACTAGGGATGTTTACCCCATGAACCCTAGAAACATTGTAAATACCTCCTCGACCTTCTAAACATCATTGTTACCCCCTCGACCTCGTAAACTTGCTAACCCTTACCCCACAGACCATGTGGTTAACTCCCGTCTATTTACATGTTAAATTTAATCAGATTTCGTTAAAAAGAGGTACATATTGTCCTCTTTGTTTAGCAAATTTACAAAAGATGGCATACCTCTTCCTCCACCCTCCTTACATTCCCTTCCCCCCCACCTTCATCAGTCATCTCCAGTACCATCTCCTCCCACATGCCTCTGATCTCCCCCCTCCCCGTGTGGCGCCCGAAGCTCCGATCCCGTCATCTAGATAGTGTACCCATCTTGTATACGACAAACAAACAACAACATCATCTAAGCAATGGAGTTATTCATCCTCTGACATCACGTCCAGTTGAAGGTTATGGGACTCACGACGACGTGTTTCCCGTCCGACCATTCGAGCCTCTCATAGCACGACGTCCCGGCGTAGTCCTTCTCACCCACCTGCTTAAAATCCAACACCGTCGAATCCACTATAATTTCCACCCTGACAGTAGCGGCTACCGATGCCTTTTATGATTTAATCACAATTCCTCTAGAAAATATGTATAATACGAATGTCTTTCTTGTCAATTTGCATAGTTCATCCATTTCTCCTTTTCTTTGTTTCATACATTCGTAGATTGGATGCCAATGCATCAACTCCTGCAATGAAGATAATGGTGTATGTCGCGGCTGGAAGTGGTGGTGGGTTCCTGCAAGATGGGTGCCGCAACATGGCTCCTATAGTGAAGACGATGGCTTCCTCTTCCCGTGCGAGGAAGAAGAACGGATCAGGGTGAGGGTTCTGGAAAAGAGAAGGTTTGGTTCGATAAAAAAGAGAACTTATGTATTTGTTTAGCAGACTCAAATATTTGATAAGTTGATATAAGAAATCGTCCTGACAATTTTGGGACGATCGTTTTTGTGATCGGAAGGGTGGTTTGAACATTAAAATACCAAAATTTTGGTGATTTGGTGGACGGATGGAGACAATGTGAAGAGAGAGAAAATAAAGAGGAAGAAAAAGAAGAAGAATGGGGGAAGAATGAGAAAAGGGGGAAGAAGGAGATGGGAGGTGGAAGATCCACAATCAAATTTGCCTTTGGTTAGATTAACTCAAGTAAAAGTAAAATTAACGACAAGGTTTGTGGGGTAAGACTGAGCAAATTTACGAAGTCGAGGAGGTAATAACGATGTTTACAAGATCGAGAAGGAATTTGCAGAGTTTATAAAGTTCATGCGATAAAAATCCTTTCTAACTAATCAGCCGCTCTTCATATTTCTATCACACAACAACAAGCTGACTCTAAATAAGAGTAATCGATAAAACAGCAGAAGTAAAATACCATAAGTTGCCCATTCAAGCTTAACAGCAGCCACACAAATACCAGAAGTTAAGGAGTCAAGCAAACCATAAATCTTTGATGACAGCGTCATCGATAATAAGAGGTAAACATCTGTCTAAAAGATGAAATTACTAGATCCCATTATCAGAAAATACCAAAGTGATTCATGCGATCGTTTTCCATAGAATCAAACTCTACCATCTCCACTGAATGTAATATGTAATTCAACCACATAAATACATTGATTTTTATTGGATCATTTTGCAATACACTGATTAGATCATACTAAAATGTTTTAACCGTTTTTACTTATTTCTATGCCGCATGATCCCAAACATGCATTGATAGCAATTACGAGGAAAACGATATTACAGAAGATGGTATGTAAATGCAGCATCTTCACCTGAGGACCCTGCTGCTGCCGCCGTCGATGGTGGGGCTGCCACTTGTGGAAATCCGCCGTGCAAACCCATGTCTCCTTCGACACCTCCATCGATAGCTTTGGCTCGTACATCATCAACAACAAGCAATCTGGCAGCTCCCCACTCTTCTCCCCCTCGCCACCCGCCGCCATTTGCGTCTCTACCACCGCTGGCACTGCCACCGCCACCTTCCCCTCCCCCCTCCTCGCATCCTTCTCTGATGAAAAGCTCCACCTCCTCTTCCCCTCCTTCTCGAAGCTGACCCTCCTCGCGTCCCCTTCTGTTGAGAAGCTTGACCTCCTCCCCTCCCGATAAGATGTTGACCGCCTTGCCATCCCTCCCCCTCCCGCATCCTTCTTGAAGCTCCTCCTCCTCTCCTCCCTCTCACCCCCCTCCCTCCTCGCTGCCTTCTCCGCAATTCCCTTCTTCGGCTCCTGACCCCGATTCCTGTTTTCCTTCTCCGCCTCTTCCTCGATCTCCTGCGGTGGCATGGCATGATCTTTCTCCTTGATCTCTCCATTAGACATCCCAATCTTTTGTGGGTCCTTCTCCTCCACAGATATCCTTCTTCCCTCGACCTTCTCTCGCTCTGCTGCCGGTTCTTCCGCTTGTTCTTTCCCAGGTTCTTCCAATACCAATGTGGTGGCAACTTCCGGTTCCACGAATCTAGTGGTGGCCAATGACGACATCCTCGTGGGATCAGATCTGCACCTCATGAGAAGCAGAGCGTTCTTGGGTGGAACACATGCGGATGCTTCTTCTTCTTCTTCCTGGATCTTGAGCTTCCCCTTCTCGAGCTCATCTGCGAGAAGCTCGAGCTCTCTCATCCCTCTCCTTGACCCCCTCTCTCTCATCACCAACACCAAATCTCTCTCCTCCTCTTTTTCCACCACCTTTATCTCGTCCTCCTCCCTTCTCACGTTCACCTCCCCATCTTCGATCTCCATCACCCAACACCTTGCGAATGCCGTCTTGCAGGAGCACATCCTCGCCCTCTTCCTCCTCCCCTTCTTCCCCCCACACACCCCGCAAGAACACGAGCAGGAACAGCACCCCGAGGAAGAAGACGACGACCCCTTCCCATCCCCTCCAGCGCCCCTGCACGACTTGAAGCAATTCAAGTCAGACCCAAAAGCGCGGATCCCCTCGCAGATGTTCCCGAGGGGGAGGTGAACCCAACTCTGGTTCTTGCTCGGGAAGCACACCCGGTCAAGCTCCCTGCCCTCTCCTCTCCGAAAGCTCGCATCTTTGCCGTTACCCACTCTTCTGGACCTCGAACGGAGCTCTCCGGCGGCCTTTTTCTTCCTCCTCATCCCAGTCTTGACCCTCACCTGGCCCATGCAGGACACCTTCGGGGAGGAAGGTTCTGCTGCGGCCTCAAAGCTCGAGCTTTTCTTCCTGCTTCCGCTCATGGAGGGGAAGATGGCCGGAGACTGGGCTCCTTTGACGCTTCTGCTGGTCCTGAGGCGGAGGTTGGTCCTTGAAGGACGGCGAGGGGCGAAGCATATGAAGAGGTCTGTGCCGCCGGATCGGCGGGTTGGCTGTGGGCGGTCCGGGGCCTCCATGGGGGTCAAATCATGGTCTTTTGTAGAGATTTGAAGTGATCAAATACGGGAAAGTAGGGGAATAACTAGAGGGTGGAGAAATCAAGGGAGGTGAGGGGCAAAGATCTGATCTTTGTGGTGGCTGCTGCTGCACTGGTGCTCGGGGCGTGGAGTACTGAAGAAGAACAGAGGAGTGGAGTGGCAGATGTTAGAGATGGAGACAGAAGGCAGTGGGGGTCCACGTGGTCATGGGTAATTTGCATTAAAATCCTCGTACTTTTTTGATACCCCGGGATCCTGGTGCTAGGGATGAGTATATTTTCGGGACGGCCTGGCCTAGTCTGGTGCTCGGTTCGATATAGTCCTAGCTCGGTCCGAACCCGAATGATAAATAGGTGGGTTTGGATTTGATTTTTGGTCTGATATAGTTTTCGGATCATGTTCGGGCAAGCTTGGATCCGAGCCCGAAACCCGTGGGTTGACCCGAATATAGGCTCTAGTGTAGGACTATATATATATGCCCATGATTTTTTTCATGTGTAATTTTTTATTTCTAATATGACAGTGGATCTTTATTTCTAAATTGTCATTATTCTATGTTATTTAAATATCAACTATGTTCATGTTTTGAAAATACATATCCAATATGCATATTTGTATATTAACTTTGTATTGTATTCATGTTTAAAATATTTTTTTAATATAGCAGATCGGCTCGACCCGACCCAATCCATGTACTAGTGGGTCGGGCTCAGGCTTGAGCTACGATTTGTGAAATTCTACGGGCTTAAGCCCGACCCACAAGCCCGTAAATCAGAATCGGGCTCGGACTGGGTTAGGTTGGGCTCGACCCGATCCAACCCGATGCTCATCCCTACCCGTAGTTGCAACGGGGTCTCATTGAAAAATCTCAAATCGGAATTCTTTGATGTAAGATTTTTAGTGGGAGTTCATTTTTGTATTTTACTCGATATAATATTAATATATTATATTTTTAATTTTAGCTCTTTTAATTAGAGAGTGGTTAGATATACACTAAATTAAAGAAAAAGCATGAGACCCACCTCATTGGTTCCAATCTAGACATTTAAGTCAAGGTTTAAATGGGTTCCTATTCAAATCACCGAACTAAAAGATAACCAATTATTAGGGGATACTTGTGCACTTTTTCCTCGGAAGTGGAGAAGAGACAATATGTAGATCCCTTCCCATTCAAAGGTCAAATGGAACAAATCTTGACCAACAAGCCAAGTAAGGGTGTCATTAATTAGAAAGTGAGTGGAACATCATATGAGATCAACAAGGCCTAAGATTAGGGAGATATAGAAGGGGTAGGTGGTATTTTTGGGGAGGAGATGCACTAATGGACAGGACTGGCAGACAGCTCATGGGGATGCACTTGAGGAAAGCCATACCTCCACCATGTTGTGATGGTGAGGGCCCCATCCACTCTCACCATGATCTCATCAATACTTCCATCAATCAAATCCATGGAGGACAATCATGCTTGCTTGTGTGATTTTTTTTTGATGGGTAAATCTTGCTTGTGTGATTTGTGTGGAAACAAGACATGAGCTCTTGGAACTTAGGAAAATGGATCATCCATGGAAGGATAGATCTTTCTATAGGTGGATTTGTATATCCCCTCCTAAATAGGGAACTTGATAATCTCATTTTGTTGCTTTCTTGTATCTTCTTTCAACAACTAGGTTCAATTTGATCATTGATAATTCCTTTCTTTTTTCCGTATTCGAAAAATCATTCGATATTCTTAGCTCAAGTCGCATTCTTTACTTCTTTATCTATCAATATTTCTTCGACAAAAGGGAAGTGGAGAAAGAGAGATAGAGAATATCAATACAAGCTATGATTCAAGAGGCATTTTAATATTAGACGTCTTTATCGAGTGATTGTTTATTTAATTCCGGAGGAAATTTCAATGCGAAAATCAAACATTTTTTTGTGGTGGTTGAGGAACGTTCAATCAACAACCTTTTTGATTGTACATTATCGAATATATCATTGATTCCATTGATTTTGTCGTGCGTTTCAACTTGATCTCTGATCTTAGTTTTGACAGAGACGCGATGACCAAATGAAGCATGAGGACATGTTTGTTTCTATGGATGCTTATAAATCTTATTGAGTTGGCCTTGACTCGAGCTCAATAGTGACTTTTGTGATCAAGCTCGAGATCATAAAAAGTGGCTCGAGTCGAGGCTCGTCGAGTTTGAGTTGCTCAGTGAACCACCTCAAGTACGATTTCTTTAAGCGAGAGAGCGCTTAGGGTATGCTAACAATATAATAAATCAAGTAGTTTGAATGAATTCTCCATCATAAAATTTCAAAAGCTTCATTCGAGTGTCTCTTAGTAATGATATTGGGAAAGAATTTTCAACATATATTTAGATTTTGGATTTTTCTTTTGCCAAGAAAAGTAAGACAATAGTCAAACAAGCGTTTGGTTGTTGAACATTCAATCAACAATCTAAAATCAATCTCTTCCAAACTGATCTCTGACCTTATCCAAGATGCAACAACCAAATAAACATTGTTTGCCTACCAATCCAAGCTAACCTTCGCGTGAGTTCAAGCTCAATAGTGATTTTTGGGCTCGAGCTTGATCAACAAGCTAGCTCAAGTATGATTCCTTCATATTTGAAGGCAATAAAATGATTCATAAATCTCATGATAAAATTAGCTTCAATCCATGGTAACCTACCCCGATAGAAGTGGCTACATTATAGCTACATAGTCTTTTGTTCCTTTTGAAAACGTTACATTGTCAGTTATGTCTCTACATGTAATATTTATCAATTTCTCAACTCTCAAACTAATTAAATAAAAATAAAGAATAAACTCTACTGGTCCTTTATCCAAACTTATTTTTTAGCATTCATCTGAACTAACTGGTTAACGAGTTGCACCAGAATCAACCCTGCGTCCCATCAACACCCTTTCTAGTTCCAATCCAAGAAGAAACATGTAATCAAAGTTGGCAAGCAAGCTTCTACCAAGGGTTCGTTTGGTTGGTGGTATGTCCCCCCTTACCTCGGAGTAACCCGGTAAACCACCCTACAAATCTGGGTTGGAATTCCATCACAAATCAATGTGACATCACATCACATTCCTTATTCCAACCCTCATAACCATCCAAACAACTACTATTCACATGAGGTTACTCCAACTCAACCCAATAACCAAACTAGTCATAAGGGCTTGTTTGGTTGCCAAGGTATACCAAGATATCCTGGCATATCCCTAGCTTCAACCATGCATTTCTGAGTTGAGATTACTTGTATTAACTTTACTATTTCTTTGGTATAATATTTTTAACCATATTCAAATACACTTATTAACATAAAAAATAGTATAATCATTAAAAAAGTTAATGTAACACATAATCAATGCCATATCACATCACAATTATCATTCCAACCCTACCAACCATCCAAATTGTTACTATTCACAGGTGGATATCCCAACTCGAGGAGTGATCTTATGAGAACCAAAATTTGTGAGAGCATGAGAGCATGCATTCTGGACCACATAATTCAACCATGAGAGTGAAGAGCAGGAGAGAAAAGACATGATCATGTGGTTTAGAATGCATGTTCTCATGCTCTCACTTTTTTTGCTCTCATAATATCACTCCTCATCCCAACCCAGCTCAACTCAATAAGCCTGCAGCAATAACATTGAATAGGGTGACAGGTGGATGAGTTAGTTTTGGAGATATTTAAATAAATAATTGAAATATTTAAATGAACAACATTCGAAACCAAAAGGTGTGTGAGTGCATATGTGTTGTCACATGACATTTGGGGCACACTTCAAATAAAAATGGTGTGAGGCAGAAAGTTCCAAAAAAAGCCTCAATCTGTCTTCCATAGAGGAGCTTTTGGATGCAAGTTTGTGTTTCATTGTTTTTTGTTTCTGTATGAGAGAGAGAGAAAGAAGAGAGAGAAAGGAATCTTTGTGTAGTCTGACCTCGGTATATATTGTCATTAATCAAATGCCCAATGCACATTTCAATGATGGGTCAGGGCTCCTAACCCCATAACAATTATAAGGTCCAAATTGCTCTGTTGCACTTGGACTTTAAGGCAATTATCAACTGAGCTCAAGAAGTTTCTAAGCTGTATAATGTGGTCTCCATGTTAACTAAATTTTTTTGTCCTATTCGGATTGACGTGTTTTTTTTAAAAAAGCATTAAACGATATAATAACGAATATTATTCATTTCAGGTTATCGTTTTTACTTGACATCTTTGAAAAAGGTTATCGTTTTTACTTGACATCTTTGAAAAATAACAAATGTGTTGTTATATTACTAGCGACAACTCATGTAGCGACTGTAATCTGTTGTATTTGTTATCAAAATTTGCACTATTCGTTACCAAGTTGGTAAACATAAGAACAAAGACAATAAATAACTGCAAGTGAAAATTTTGATTTCACAACAGACAATAACGTAAATTACAAAAAAAAATCCTGAAATATACGCAAGATTTCAATTTCATATCCGAATTTTTTAAAAGGAAACAATGTGATACCCAAACTTTAAGATTTGTCTCAATGTGATCCTTGGCTATTGAAATAATTTACTATTTTGGATTTCTAATCTTAAATATCAATAGTCAGGGATTACATTGAGACAAATCTTAAAGTTCCGGTACGACCTTTTAAAGTTTCGGTTATTATTCCGTGTTCCTTGCCTCTATCTTCTGCACAACTTGAAAGGATGTAGTAATTACATCGTATCTTTTGGGGATTTTTATATTTGTGTATTTTCTTTTTTTGCAAATACTCAAATCTGCAAAATAAGATATTGGATTGGCCTTAAATAGGAAATTTATGACATCTAATCTTATAATCAAGAAGAATAAGACTTTGTGGTGGTGACTATGCTTTGTGAAGTGTTGTTTTAAAGCTGACACGAGCAATTAATGCACTTGCAGGTTGTCAAAATTTCTAATTAGAGCTATGTTATTTTTATAGAATATTAATTTAGGCAGAGATTGCAATACCAGATGTTATATGTTATGCGTACACCTGCCAACGGACCCGGGGTTTTTGCCCGTCCAGCCCGTCCAGCTCATTTATGGGTCAGATTTGAGATAGGAGATTTAAGACATAAGTCAATCCGATCTTGTCGGTAAAAAATAAAAAATATATAAATGCAAGATGAATAATACATGCATTAATACGATACACTTCAAGTTTTTCATATGTGACACTAATTTTAAATAAAATTTAATAGTTTACATGTCAAGTAACATGCAAACTACTTATATCAATTATACAATGTATAAATAATAGTAATAAAATCATGTATACTTATCAAACATCATTAGAAATTCAACGGAAAAAGAACAAAGTGGGGCATGGACCGTCCCCATGGCGAGCTTTGGACAACGATTTTTGAACCTCGGAACGACCCGGCTCGCATTTTGACCGGATCTAGTTATATGATTCTCTATAGTTTTCTATTATGTAAATACTAGTTCAGATGCTTTTTCCAAGTGGGAAGTCCAAGTTGAGAGCTCAAGAAGTGATGTGGTAATAGTGCAGCGTGCTTCCACTTTAAAGGACTCGGATTCAAATCCTAAGGCCGTGTTCGGTAGGAGCATAAGGCGGAATGGAATAAGGGGAATAAGCCCCCAACACGCTTCCCCATGGTACGACTATTCCCCATTATTTCATCTTATTTCACTCTTATTCCTATCTTTATCCCACCTTACCTACCTTTATTTCACCTTATTCTCCTTATTCTTATCCTCCAGCCGAACGGAGAATAGACCCTTATTCCCCATCCTTATTCCTGCTTATTCTCCTACCGAACGGGTCCTAAGAGGATGCTCTGAGCTCCCGAAATTACTAGGCCTACTATAAAAAAGTCCAAGTTGAGCCAAAAATATTAGGGTATTCTACAAAACAAATCTTCATCTGTGAATCATTTTTTTTAGAACCCAAGGAGTGGTCTGGTGGTAGAGCAGTGTGCCTCCACTTTAAACAACCCGTGTTCGAATCTCAGTGGCGATGCTTTGGATATTCTTTAAAAAATCATTTTTTCAATTTGGATATTCATTTTTTAAAGATTAATGAAGACGAATACTATCTTAGTTTTTTTGGCAATATGATTGGGTTGAAGTAATCTCCTGTCAAATTATTTGTCCAACTTTTTTGTAATAACACGTGTGCTCCTTATATTCTTACAAATGGCAGAAAATTGTTCTTTCATTGTCACAATTACGCCCATATATTACATTAACATAAGCTCAATACGGTAAATTCTGTAATAATAAAGGGGGCGTGGGTTTTAATGAAAAAAAGTAGAAGTATAAGTGTATTTGCAGAAACGCAGAGAGCACAACTTTAAAATCCTCTCATTTTTATGGCATTAATATATTTTTTATATTGACATTTTCTATAATCTATAAGAAGGTCGTCTGAAAATAACATTACAAGGGAAAATATAGATCCATACGAGTAACTATAATTGAAAAAATAACTACGGCCGAGAAATGCTATTTTTTAGTTAAAGTCGACTGTCTTATTCTCTCTTTAATGGGTGGGTTTTTTTAGTTTACCCAAAATATTATTATTTCATTTTTATTTCTTTATTCTCTATCTCCTCGTGTAAAAGCTCTCTGGCTCTTTGCCCACCATTTAGTCAAAGTCGTTTTTTTTTGGATTTTTACCTGGCAAGACTCTATAATCTTCGTCAATTACCTCAACGATCTTTGAAACAACTTAATTCCTTCCTCGAGGAGGACGCGGTGGAGGGAGGGGCGGAGGTGCGGTTTTAGAAGAAGACGCGGTCGAGAGAAAAATTAGGTTATTTCGAAAATCGTGAAGATAATTAACAAAGATTATAGGATCTGTTAGGTAAAAATCCTTTTTTACCTTTCTTTACGTGGGAGCTATATTTTCCCAGGAACTACAAAATATCTTAGACAACTATCCCTTTATATCTTCGTTTTTTATCCACTCATGCCATTTCCTCGTAAACTAAAATTTTATATTAATGGCATCTATACTTTTCTTTCTACCTCCCTATACACGATAATCCATATCATCTTGTTCGACAGAACCACAATCCCTGCAATCTTTCTAAATTATACCACAACCCCTACAAAATTACCAAATCTTACATTGGTTAACTTCCATCTGTTTCCATTTTTTGCATTCATACATGTATCCGTATCTTAATATAAATATACATCCATTTACATTCTATATATTACAGCAAGGGAAGATCTAACGGTTGTCTTGTCCCTTCAAAACTTCTTATTTTTCATGGCATGTTTTTGGCAAGTTTTTTGAAACCGTCTCGGGGACTGAATCGATTCCAACAAAAGGCACCTTTTGGATCGGGTTAGACCATGAAATCAAACCGATTCAATCGGATGATAATATTATTATTTTTGAAAATCAAATTAGACCGAACTGGTAGGGAAAATGGTTGGACCAGGTAACTAAACTAGAATGGATTAGAACATGTACATAATATGCACTCAAATACACTTAAAATAAGGGATATTTATATCCATAACCCTGAGCAGTTTCATAATTATCCTAAACCCCCTCGATAATTCATAATTACATGAGTAATCTCGAATAAGTGTTCCGTCTTACATCCATAACTCTCCGTTATTTTAGTCAGTTGACTAACCTGACCTAAAGTTAATCTAACCAATCTTAGATCCAACGGTAATAATTAAAAGAAAAAAAATAAAAAACTCATCTTCTGCCCCTCTATCCCCCCCCCCACTCTGCCGACCACCATCCCCCTCCGCCTCGGCCTCCAACAACCCCCACCCCTCGGGCCTCGGCCTCCCAATGCCCTCACCCCCCGCATCGACCATCTCCTCTAGTAGCCCCCTGCGCCTCCCAGCACCCCCTCCCCTCCTCCGTCGACCACCTCCCCCTCCCCTTCCTCCTCCAATCCCCTCCCCTTCAACCTCCGCCACCCACCGCCACAACACCCCTCCCCCTCGCGCCGACCATCTCCACCTCCTCCTCCCTCTAGCCTCTTTGTCTCTCCTCATCCATGCTCCTACACATGTTGGCGGATGGAGGGCCACGGCACGCTCACTGAAGCAGCAACACCTTAGTTTCAGTTCTGTAAACTTGGGCACTGTGATCTTGGTAGGGGAACCCCTTCCTCAGCCTCCTTCTGGGCGGGGTCCCCTGCCTATTTTGTAACGTCCTGGGCTTAGGTCCCCGGTCCGTTAACAGAGCATTACTGGCCCTAACAACCTCTTGGGATCGGGCCCATACGGACCCAATTAACCACCCCAAAATGCTTAAGGCGGGTTGTTTCGATAGTAATCTCTTCACCTTTTATCCCATCCGGAAACTTCATGTTTCCACGGTATGGGACTATGGGGTTTTACAACCTACCCCACTTATATTCGCAACGTCCTCGTTGCGACATGGCATATCACTTCTTCCCAGTGACAGTGGCGGCTGCACGCTCCGGGTAGCCATTTCCTCCAACCTCTTTGTAGGGGCGGCTCCACCTCTCGGGTAGCCCTTTCCACTGTCAAAGGGCGTTCGGCTCTGATACCATTTGTAACGTCCCGGGCTTAGGTCCCCAGTCCGTTATTGGAGCATTACTGGCCCTGACAGCCTCTTGGGATCGGGCCCATATGAACCCGACTTAAGCATTTTGGGGGTAGTTAATCGGGTTCGTATGGGCCCGATCCCAAGAGGTTGTCAGGGCCAGTAATGCTCCAATAATGGACCGGGGACCTAAGCCCGGGACGTTACATATTTGGGTCGTTCTCCCCCAGTTGCTGGAGAAGCCGAGTCAAGCTTGGATCCACAAAGTAGTCCCCAAGGGAGGCTCCCATGTGGGGGGCGCCAGAGAGGAAGGGTTGAGGACCATCACGTCATGCTCCTCTTCACGCGCGCCCATCTCCTCCTCGGATGCCATGGCTAGATGCCGTGGAGGAACTCCAACAAGGAGATGACATTGTTGGGTTGGCGTTGGGCGTTGGTTGCGGTGGCGTCGTCGTCAGCATCGGGGTAGTGGTTGTTGCGGCGGCGGGAGACGCCTGCGCATCTCCATCTCCTCCATGAAGCCTCCGTCGTAGGAGGGGCACTCGATCTCGGCCATTGTGATAGGGGTCACCGTGTGGGAGAATGGTGGGAGGAAATGGGTAGATGCTGGAGGAGGATAGAGAGAAAAAAGAAGATAAAAGAGAGAACAATATGGCATGATTTTGCAGATAAGAACGAGCATTAAGGGTAATTTTATCTTTTTAATGGAAACCGTCATATAAAAAAGGTATCCCAGACAAAATATAACACATGGTTATGTCATGTACGGGTTAAGCATTATTCAAAGCTACTCGTATAATTATGAATTATTGAGGGCGTTCAGGATAATTACAAAATTACTCAGGATTATGGGTGTAAATATCAATTAAAATAAATATAAAATATATATACATAGATTATTTTCTCGAATATGCAACAATAAATAATATCAATATAGATATAAATTATATTTGAAGTAAATATTTTAGCATAATGATGGACTAATTATATTTATTATCCAATCATTTCAAAAAGTTAAGTTATAGTATTTGGTCAGTACTCATTAACGGGTTAACGGATTAGAAGAAGTCATAAGTTCAACACTCATCACTGTTGTTATTATTTTAATACAAAATCAAATTTGAATTATGCTCGATTTCGATCGAATCGGATTAAGTCAGATTGTAAATAGTCGATCGGACTGGTAGTTGAACCAAAATTGTGCTAATTTAACCTGAACCATGAGAACCTATTAACTGAACTGATCTGGGCTCGGTTCACCGGTCATCCACTTTCAATAACATTGCTTCTGAGTTAACTTAATCTTCCTTTAATTAATCAATTCCTTGTAAAAAACCATGTTTACGTATTAACAAACTTTGGAAGAAATCTTATGAACATTTTTTCATGCAGGGTATAATTGAATTCAATATATCTGATGGTACAACTTCAAGGTGAAGGAGACACCTTCATATCAATCAACCAAAAAACCAAGTAGAAAAGGACAAGCCAACTTTCTTGGAAAGTACGCATCTACTCCTCATCCAAAGGAATAAATTTTATAAGGTATATTTAAACTGGGATTTTTGCAGTTGTGCCCCTTCGAGTTTCTGTAAATATTCTTATGTCCTCAGCTTTTTTTGAGACATTTACACCCCTGTATTCATACAGAATTCATGCTACTGCCCTTCCGTTGTTATGATACGCAGATGTACGTATAATAACATACTGTAGAATACATGGGCATTATTATCACTGCAAAAAGTAGGGTTATGAGTGTATTTGCAAAAACTTGAAGGGGGCAAAGTGTAAAAATCCTTCTAAACTTTAGTCCATCTATATTGGACATTTACATCCTAGAACTAACCAAGCTATTTGGTCAAACACATGAGCTTGTCTTGGACTTCCTCTTGACCACCATTTATTGAGTTAATCTAACTATTCACACAATAAGATACATCTTTAAATTAACCATATGTTTCCCTCTCTCTTCCTTCGAGGGCACCGGCCATGGAGATCATGACAAGGAAAGAAGCTCGTGTCGAATGGACCTCTATTTTGTTAGGACATAACATAACTTAAGTAAAAGCCAATCTTAGATCACATTTATTTGGACCCGTTAGTAACCCACTAGCTTAGACACCCAATTATGTCATAAACATGAATCAAATTGCAAATTATCTTAATAAGCAAAACCTAAGGGTTCGACTACCTGGAAATCGAGGGAAATTCGGGTTTCGATTTTCCACACAAGGTTTTCACCCCAAAACCCTCGATTTTCTAACATCCAGAGCCTATACACACACAATTCATACATTCAACCCCTCATTTCTCTTTCTTCCATTTAAACAAAAAAATTTATAACATGTCATCTTATCATCTAAAAATTATAAATACTCGACATCTAGTCATTTCCCAAAACTTCAATAAAGTCAAAACCCTCTCAACAACAAAACCTTCATCCAAACACCAAACAAACAAAAAAAATTACCTACCAGATAACATTTATTTGAGGAGTGTTATTTATTCTTAAAAGATAACCCTCCAACCGAATGTTACCCAAGCGGCTTGTTAAGTGGTTAAGAAGATAAAAAGATCACCGTTCAGCATGCATGCATCTAGCCATACCTAGAAACTTGAACACTAGTTAGCCCAGACCTTACACCATAACCTATGTCTACCAAGTTGGGTCTTGACCCAAGGTAAAACCAAAATCCGAGGCGTTTAACCTTGGAAACTCCAATCCTTGTTCCTTGATCCATGGTTAAGTCATGAAACTAAGTCAGGCACACGATAGATACTAGTTTTGAATCAGTATTCAATCAGTTAACTAACGTTAACCCTAGTATCCATAATCAAACACGGACGCAAAGCTCAGTTCAACTCTAACACTAACCCTCTAACTGATATAAATCGAAACCTAACCTAAACAAGAAACTTGAGAAAACCATAAACTCTAAAAACATCACAACATCAAGTCAAACTAAACCCTAATCCCTCCTTATCCCTTATCTCTATCTAGGGCTCTAATCCTCCTTATCCTTTATTTGAATCATGTCTTGCATGTAGTCGTTGGAGTTGATTTGATAAAGATAGTTCAAACAAAATTGGCTCACAATTGTCATACTTTGGGGACATGAGTTGTCATCTAGAAAAGATTTGACTTGTTGTTTCAATGATCAACTCAAGTTGCTCGGTCTCTTTTTTGGTCTCATTGTAACCGTCAAAGCGAGACACTTCCAATGAAATCAAATCCCCATCGATTAGAAGATGTTGTGATCGTGTATTATAATGAAGGACTAAAATGAAAGAGAAATAATTATTTTATAAATCGAAAAATAACAATTCTACATCTTCCTACGAATATCATTCTTTTCAATAGTTATACTTAAGTTTAACCAATCATTATTAAAAATATTAATAATAACTAAGAATATTGAGGGTAATTAGAAATGGAAAAGGGAGTAGGCACCCATGTGCATGTAATTTTACATGCACCGGGGTCTATATCTTCCATGTTTTTGCTTTTTTGGAAAATATCACAATGCATATTCATCCCTATATCCCTACTATATGCCATTCGAATTTCATCAGAAACAGAGACTCCTATATCTTCCATACAGAGCATGTAATTTTAATGGTCTTAGAATTGTTGTAATCAACCTGTTCTAGATGGAGGGCATAAGAATCTCTGTTTCCGATGAAATTCGAATGACAAAGGGATGGATATATAGATGAACATACATGGTGATATTTTCCAAAAAAGTAAAAAAAATGTGGAAGATATAGGCCCTTGTTCATTAAATTACGTGCACTTGGGTGCATGCTCCCCAACCCCAATTAGAAAAGGTAACATGTTTACTATATGTTAATCACATTTGACATTGATAGTTCGAACAAGCGTTTCAATGCATGTCATACTTAGCCCAACTTGTAAGTCGTAGATAATGATGCGTCTTGGGTATATAAAATTCTTCTTCCATACATACATACATACATACATACATACATACATACATACATACATACATACATATATATATATATGGGATAAATGGGGCTGCTCCCTGGGAGCAGCCAACGGGTTGCTCCTACCCCCATTTTCTCCCATTTTTTTATTTTTTTGGAAAATAAAAATTTGTATATTCATCATTATATTCCTCCAACATTCTATTAAAAATTCGTCATAAACAGAGACTCCTACGGGCTCCATCCAGACATGTCGATTTAAAAAATCCTGCGACCGTTAAAAAAATGACGTCTGGATGGAGGGTTTAGGAGTCTCTATTTCTGACGAAATTTTAATAAAATGTTAGAGGGATATAGTGATGAATATATACATTTTTATTTTCCAAAAAAATGAAAAATAGGGGGGGAAATAGGCATGGGAGTAGCCCTATTGGCTACTCCCATGGAGCATACTCCATTTTCCCTATATATATGGGTTAAATGAGGCTACTCCCTCGTTATAGCCAATTGGCTACTCCCACCCCTATTTTCTCTCTATTTTTTATTTTTTTGGAAATAAAAAATATGTATATTCATCACTATATCCCCCTAACATGTCATTCCAAATTTGTCAGAAACAAAGACTCCTATACCCTCCATCTGAAGGGGGTCAATTTCATCAATTCTGAGACTGTTAAAATTTGACAGTCTTGATGGAGGGGATAGAAGTCTCGAAATAAGTTGAATTTTGAATGACATCATGGTGACATATTGTGATCTAAATTCCAATAGGTTTCATTTCAGAAAAATAAAAAAAATATAGGGGAAAATGGGTGGGAGCATGTAAGTTGGCTACAACTAGGGAGCATACTCCCTTATATATATATATAGAGAGAGAGAGAGAGAGAGGAGTGATCCTATGAGAGCAAAAAAATGTGAGAGCATGAGAGGGGTGATTCTGGACCACATGATTCTGTTTTCTCTCTCCTAGTCTTCTCTCTCCTGGGTGAATCATGTTGGTTCATAATCATCCCTCTCATGCTCTCACAATTTTTTCTCTCATAGGATCACCCCTCTCTATATATATAGGGTAAAATGGGGCTGCCCCTGGGACTAGCCAACTTGGCTCCTCCCACCCCTATTTTCCCTCATTTTTTTATTTCTTTGGAAAATAAAAATTTGTATATTCATCACTATATCCCTCTAACATTCTATTAAAATTTCGTCAGAAACATAGACTCCTAGGCCCTCCATCCAGACGTCATTTTTTCAACGGTCGCAGGATTTTTTAAAATCGTCCCTGTTTGGATGGAGGCCGTAGGAGTCTCTGTTTCTGACGAAATTTTAATAGAATGTTAGAGGGATATAATGATGAATTTACAAATTTTTATTTTCCAAAGAAATAAAAAAATGAGGGAAAATAGGGGTGGGAGTAGCCAAGTTGGCTAGTCCCAGGGGGCAACCCCATTTAACCCATATATATATATATATATATATATATATATATATATATGGGAAAAAGGAGCCTACCTCGGCGGGTGCAGGTTACACCCGGCCTAATTTTTCATTTTTTTTGATTTTTTTTTGAAATGAAACCTTGGGTGATTTAGATCACTATGTATCATTATGTTGTCATTCCAAATTCAACTTAATTAGAGACTTCTATCATCTCCATCAAGACTATCAAATTTTAACGGTCTCAGAAGTGCTGAAATCGACCCTATCTAGATGAACGTGTTACGAATGTTTGTTTTGCATAAAAATTGAAACACATATTCCCCTTGACATTTCCCCCCAACTTTTAATCCAAAAAAATAAAAAAATAATCGAAAAATAGGGGTGGGTGCAGGGAGTTTCCTATATATATATGGGTAAAATGTGTATGCCCCCTATGGGGAGCTAACTTAGCTCCCCCCACCCTTTTTTCACAAATTTTTTTTATTTTTTTGAAATCTAAAACCGTGTAAATTCATTATTAAATCCATATATTATGTCATTCAAATTTCATGTGAAACAGAGACTCGTACGACCTCCATCCAAACGGGGTCGATTTAAAAAATCCTGTTACCGTTAAAAAATGACTGTCTGGATGGAGGCCGTAGGAGTCTCTGTTTCTCACGAAATTTTTATGACATAATATAGGGATATAGTGATAAATATTCACGGAAAAAAATTTCAAAAAAAAATAAAAATTTTGAAGAAAATAGGGCGGGGGAGCTAAGTTAGCTCCCCCTAGGGGGCAGCCCCATTTCCCCCCCCCCTCTCTCTCTCTCTCTCTCTCTCTCTCTCTCTCTATATATATATATATATATGGTCATATGTGGCTGCCCCCTAGGGGTAGCCAACATGGCTGCCCCCCCTTATTTGGGTAAAATTTTTTATTTTTTTTGAAAAATAACACCATTTACATTCATCCCTATATCCCTCCTATATACCATTCGAATTTCGTCAGAAACAGAGATTCCTACGGCCTCCATCCGGACAATAATTTTTTAACGGTAACAAGATTTTTTTAAATCGATACCATCGAGATGGAGGCCGTAGGAGTCTCTGTTTCTGACGAAATTCGAATGGCATGTAGGAGGGATATATGGATGAATATACATGGTTTTATTTTTCAAAAAATAAAAATAAAAAAACGCCGAAAAATGGGGGCAGCCCCATTTTTTCCATATATATATATGAGTTTAATGGGGCTGCCCCCGCGCCGATTTCGACATTTTTTTTATTTTTTTGAAAAATATCGCCATATATATTCATCCCCATATCCTTCCTATATGCCATTCGAATTTCGTCTGAAACAGAGACTCCTACGACCTCCATCGAGACAATCATTTTTTAACGGTAACATGATTTTTTAAATCGACACCATCTCGATGGAGACCGTAGAAGACTCTGTTTTTGACGAAATTTGAATGGCATGTAGGAGGGATATAGGGATGAATATAAATGGTGATATTTTTCAAAAAAAATAAAAAAACACCGAAAACGACGCGGGAGCAGCAATTGTTGGCTGCCCCAAGGGGGCAGCCCCATCTCTCTCTCTCTCTCTCTATATATATATATATATATATAGGATATCTTTCAAATAGGACTTGGTCCTTCCATCCTTAAGGAAGGCCAACGATCACGTGCATCCAAAATTGATCCGGCGGTTGTTATTATTGGTATGTTATTTTTATTATTTAATTAATCAAAAACCCATTTTGGTCATTATTCATTATCTAAATATAGTATGTAATAGCCTAAAATAGCTATTCATTAATCTCTCTCCTAATTTGGATTCACGTTGCCAACAAATCATTCCAAAACCCTAACCCCACACGCAGAAAAAATAGGAGGAAGAGGAGGATGTGCTCGACAGCAACGTTGGCGATGTACTCCGGCCGTCGGCGATGTACTCCGGCCGTCGCTCGTCTCCGCCATCATCAAAGACCTCATCAACAACATTAACCAAGGCCTTCTTTGGAGGTGTCGATACATGGAAAAAAGAGACGTTCTACAAGCAGGTAGAGATATGATTCCTTTTGCATTCGATTTTTACAGGATCTTCATCTTATTTTGTTCTTGTGGAATTTTAGGAGGAAACAAGTCCAGCTGCTTTGAATGGTTACCACTTTTGCATATAATGCTCAAGACAATGTCACGGTGGAGAGGAGTCTCGACCCCGTGCAGATTGTGATGGAGACGGAGCGCAGTGTTGGAGACCTCGTGAGGGCTGCTGTGGAGGCGTACATGAGGGAGGGGAGGAGACCGCTTCTGGCGAGCAGGAGCCACCTCGACTATGAGCTCCACTACTCCCAGTTTAGCCTCGAATGTATTTCGTGCCTTTTTTTCGATTAATTCTGTGAAATAGTTAGTTTGTTGCTGATTAGAAATCGTGATTTGGAAGACCTATTCACGAAGAAGGATTTTAATGTAGACTTCCATTTATCCATCAGAGATAGAATCTGGAGTCGTTTATACATCACAAACTGGATTTGATCATTTGAAGGAACGGATTTCATGCCGCGCCAATGACAACGTGTCGGTCAAACCTGGATGGGGAATTATCCAAGGACTACGCGGGAGTGGTGGTGACTATCGAGAAGTTCATCATGCAAGTTATGATGAAAAAAAAGTGTTGCAGCCAGTACTGGATGAAGAACGATTCACAGTTTTATACAATATTGATGTGTACTATACAATATTAGTCTGCATTGTACAATTTTCTTATGTATTATACAAATTTGTCATGTATTTTTACGTATCAAATGGTTATGGATGAAGATTGTATTTTTTAATAGATCTTGTATATATTGATGTGCATTACACATTTTTGATGTGCATTACACATTTTTGATGTGTTTTATACGTTGATTTTTTTATTCGCGTCAATTAAGCGTGAATGACTACCACAATTTTTACAAAAAAAAACTATACAAATTTTATTATACAAAGAACCATCAAATCGTTACAAAGAAACACACAATAATTACTAATATGAATTGTATTTTACAAAGAGCCACGCATAATTTACAAATAACGGACGACTTTTTGAATGAACAATGGATTCTACAAAAAACATGCAGTCATTACAAAAGGAACCTTAAATTCTACAAAAAAATGCGTGAGGATACAAAAATATACCCAGATAATATCATCCAGAAAAAATTGGATATTTTCTAAATATGGTATTACGAAAAATACCAAAAATAAAACTAGCTAAATTTAGTATTTCGAAATATTAATTAGCGTGCATAATTAATACAAAAATTGATGACTAAAATGCCCTTTTGGCCATCAAAATTGAAGGTGCCGTTGGATTTGAATCTGATGGCCCAGATCGTTGGCCTTCCTTAAGGATGGAAGGACCAAGTCTCATATGAAAGGCCCCCTATATATATATATATATATATATATATATATATATATATATGAAGGACACCATATATTGTTAAAAGGTGTGGGAGAAGTACTATCATTTAAGCTACCTCGCCAACATATTGTAAAAACAAGAACGATTCAACAAACCCTGGTGCGCTCTTTCCTTTCAAACTACACGCGCATGCATACACATGCTCACTTCATGGGAGAGATTGTGGAACAACAAAGGCTCCCACCTCAAACTTGATGTCCCTATGTTGAGTAACCCTTATGCCATCTCAACGCTATTAAAACATATTGTTAGGCAGGATCGACGACCTTACGCTTACGACCTTATAATGCCTTATCGATGCTAATTGTTGATATAGCTGAATTTTACCCATGGTAAATGATCAATCAAGGACTCCTTCCGCCTTAATGCACAAGCTACCAATAGATCCTCAAGTGTTTGAATGGTGTCTTGAAACTGACCATCATCCTCATCTCTTTATTGAGATAATGTTTCATTTCCAAAAATCACATGACATCGTGATAAATCCTAGATTTATCAATATTAATTAATTATTAATCATTCTTGATTAAGAAAATCAATGAAATAATCCAACAATTAATACTAATTACCTATTTGTGTGTTTTAAATAAAATAACCTTAATTAATAAAAAGTTATATAAAAATTAGAATAATATTGTTTATAATTATTTTACCTAATTCATAAATCAAATTTATAAAAAATGGGAAAAGAAATTAAAAATAAGCAATTTAATTCATTAGATTACTTAAATTGCCCCAATAATGAGAAGTAAATTGTGAATCCACATTTAAACTACATTATTTGGGATCTTGTGGAATCAAATAACATGCATATGTATCTATTTTAGAGCGTGCATGATGTTGATTGGTATAAAACATATAGTCTTTGTCAAATTAACAATAATAACACAACTGGCATCCATAACTCCTAATGTATGGGCTAAATTAAGTAGTCATGAAATCCATGGAAAATTCTCTTTTACTTGCTCTCTCTAGAATGAAAAGAGGTTGCAGTAAATTGGGTGAAGGTTGATGTGCGACTTTTGCCAATTGACAAATAAAGCACTTCTTAATGAATTTTGCTACATCCTTCTTTCTCTCTTGCCACCAAAATAGAAATCTTGATGATACCAATGAAAATTTGATAATCTTGAGCTATCAGTCCAATAGACAATATCCTCCCACGTAGGGGTGTCAGAAAATCTCGAGTTCAATATTTGCTCAAGTTCACTTCGTTAAAGGTTCGATTCAGATTTAGTTTGAAAATAAATAAATCGAACCTTGATATAGGTTCGAGCTTGTTTATTTAAACGAATTGAACCTTGAAATGGTAAGTTCATTCAAGTTCGATTCATTAAAAGTTCGATACACAACCCATATTACATATATTTATATAGGTATTTCCTCAATATATATATATATATAGATAGAGAGAGAGAGAGAGAGAGAGAATGAGAAGTTTACACCATGATGCAAATAAGGTACATGCACAAAAGCTCGCAACCCTTGATCAAGACATAATGAAGGGTTGTGATCATTCCACTATTAATTCTCAAAATTTAGATTTCAAGGAATTTAATTTACTGGTAATCAAACCTCAAACAAACCAAACCAAACCTTCATGAATTAGAGTCGAGCCAAATCAATCATGAATACTATTTTATCGAACAGAACCAAATTTTTAAAGATGCTAAATGAACCGAAACAAAACCTTAGTAGGTTTGCTCAAGTTCGATTTGATCATGCCCCTACTTCCATGATTCAAGCAAGTTAGAAACACACGCTTGGTGATGATTTATAGAAGATCATCATAAATATCGAAAGTATCAATCTTATCCTCCTCGATTATGTATATCAAATCCTACTAATATCAATTATGCTTCCAACCAAACTCAAACCTGTTCCACATCTCAATTATTACAAGCAGAGACGGAGCCATAACATTTTTGAGAAGGGGGCACAAGATTTTAAAAAAATATGTCTATCAATTACAACACAATCATATTCATTATATTATAATAATTGTCAGGGACAAATTATATCTATAGTTTTCACGCATATTTTTCATAAATTTTGAACTTATTCATTATATAATAATAGTTAGTTTCGAACATATTTTATAATCAACTATATCTTTTTATTCAATTTATATAAATTGGCATCATGTATGTTCTACAATGTCAAGATTTTTAGTGAATGATATTTATACTTTTTTTAAAAGTAAGTTATATTAAGTATTTTAATTATTTTAAATTCAGTATATGGATTTTGATTAATTTCAACATAAACTACACTTGTACCAAATACATATCAAATCAAAAATATAAAATGCCTAATTCTATACTTTTTTATCAGTAACAATAAATATTAATATCTACGAAGAAAAAATACGCCGATCAAGAATATATGTGCATTTGACCACTTTACTTGATAATAAATAGGATCAATGAATAATATTTGAGACTTGACAATAAACTAATTCTTTTAAAATTTTTATTTTTTTAGATTGTGAACTAAACCCCGAATCTGTATAAGTGATAATGAGATCGGATGAAAGATCGATTCATTCTATAGTTCGATTCTAAAAAAGTGGATAAGCAATAATATTACGGTAGGGATCTATTATAAGTTGATCGATTGAAGATATTGTCCAATATAGGCTGATTTGAGGTAAAATCTATTATTTTTGGGTAGGAATTTTATGTTAAGTGTGTATTATCTATCGGTAAAAATTATTGAACTTTTTCTAAAGAAATGAGGGGGCATGTACGAGTTTTACCCTAAAAAATCCAAATGAAGCATTATAATTATTTTTACCTTAAAATTCATAGGAAAAAATACATATACATATATTATGTAATCCTAAAATTTGAGGGGGGGGGGGGGCACTTGCCCCTCCTTGCCCCCCTCTAAATCTGTCCTTGACAAGTAAGGAACTATAATTGTCCCGATATTTAGCAAACAGTCAACTACTTTGATCGATGAATCGATTGAAAAATTCTTTTAGAAATTCATTTGTGTATTGCTCACTAGATTGATCGACCGATATTTTCGGTCGATCAACTGAATGGTAAACTTATTCAACTGAAGATAAGTATAGATTATAGAGTTTTTGATTCACTTTGTAAGTTGGTAACAATGGTTAAGAAACTTAATTAAGTGGCATTTAAATATAAAAAAGTAGTCAGTTGAAAGTCGTTTAATCCACTAAAATAGAATGAATTGATTGTGCTCTAGTTTAAGTCAACTAAAAATTTGATAAACAATGAATTTAGGTTTAGTACGTGAAAGTACTCAACTTAGGTTATGAATTAGTTAACTTAGGTTATGAATGAGTGGATTTGCTCATTTGAACATGAGAGATAATCCTTTGAAAGTGTCCAAGATACAATATCAAAAACGAGGGTTTCAAGGTAAATAATTTAGAAAACTTATAAGTTGACTTACTCAAATTAGTCAATTAAAGAAACGAGGTGCTCGATTATTTTGACATGATGTGAGCTTGATTATGCATCAAGGGTTATGGTTTAATTAAGCATTCCTTTTTACACTATAAATCAAGCCAAAAGAGACTTTCTTCGCATTTTTGTTAAGCCTTTAAGCTCTCGTTTGTTCTTTTCCTTGAGTGCTTCTTTTGAAGCTTTAATCCTCTTTTAGTTGCGCTTTTGTAAGAGTGACCTTGAATTATCTTTAGAAGCTTTATATAAGTTTTTCTTCCATTGTCTTTCAACTTCCATGGCTTCAGTGCTTCGATCTCCTAATTTCTTCTTGTTCTTCTTCTTAGGTGGTTCTTTAACAACTAGGTCATATAACAACAAGTTTTCTCCTACTTTTATTGACTTTTAAGTTGAAAAGTCGGTCTCTCCGCAACATTTAAAACAACGATCTCACTTATTAATTATCAAGACTATGTTGCTAACACGAAAGTCATGTAAGTAATGCAGCCAACAAGAGAGTGCCTCAACAAGTTGTGCCCTTAAAATAGATCTATAAATCTCATCATCATATGAATTTTATCCATGGTATATTAATAATATAATCTAATGATACAAAGAGATTGACAGGAGACATGCAACAAGCTGCACCGCCAATTCCTTTTGGATGGCAAATCCGATTCTTCGAAAGACAACATCCACAGACATGGAAATCATAGCATTTCTATGCATATTTTTTTTGTATCATCTTGAAGAGCTCTACCGCTTCAGTTACCAAGAATCCAAAGATATCAAAATCAAAAAGGATAAAAACATATTGACTGCCAATACAAGCCTTCTCATGCTTAGCAACTTTATCTGAGGCAGCTTTCTATGAAGCATATTCCGCAATAAAACCACCATTTATCGGACCTACCAATGGAGAAACTCCAGTCAAATCAACACATGCATGTTTCCCTCCAAATTAGAATTACGATGAGTTAAGAATATGGAATATTACCATATCGTGGAAGCATACATCAAGCTTCTGATCTTTCAGGCCAATCCATCCTTGAGATGACTTCAAAGTTATTCCTTTGGATGAGTAAGAATAATCCACACAATACCATGGACGAAGAACAATAGTCTTTACACCTCATGGTTCTTTAATCAAGTAAAGATCTCATATCCCAATCAGGTTCCTGCACAAGGGGGCACTAGACATCTTGCTTTTAAATAATTATAAGATGTGCACAGAGTAATTTGTGCATGCATGGAAGCATTAAAATGAGCTTGCTTTTGGTGCTCTAAATTTTACCACACTCTTTGCAAACCAGCTGGTAAATACATGACAAGGTTGCAAAAATCAATGGGCCACTGATTAAGGATTGATCGATAGTCAGACGATTAATCAGATTAGTTAGCCTTTGCTCAATTTTGATTTTTAAGTGATTACATATAACTCAATTTTGTATACATATAATCTTATATATTTACATAGATTTCAACATTTCAATATTATAATGCATTAATAATGAGATGAAAGGAGTAACTGAAATAAAAAGAAATAAAAAAGTTAATATATATAAATGATAACCTGCAATTTGGATTATGGATTATGCACGAAAAGTTAAATTATTTTGTGTAACTAAGAGGTATAAAATTTGGTGGGAGGTAAAGTCGAAAAAGGGGCTAAAATACTAAATATCAAGTCATGGAAGGGTAATTTCAGAGCCAAATAACCAACTAGCAAGCCTAAATAAGTTCAATTCCCTTCCTCTTGTTGGATCTCACTCGATTGAAGAGAAACATTTTTATTTATTCCTACCTTAAATATGCCATCGGGGGAAGTTTTATCTCGTAGCTACGCGAGTTTGGAGTTAATATATGGGTATATCTAATGATATACCTATTCAAGTGAACTTGCAATCATTTTCCATTCATCTTAAAAAATAAATGTTTACCATAAAAAGCAAAAATAACCCATCTTATCAAATGATATACAGTTAACAAACGAGATCAAAGAAATAAATAGGATACTAAAAATTTGTAAAGAAATGCATCTCCTAATTCAAAGGAGAGGAAGCGCGAGAAGGAGAGGAGAAGAAATCCAAATACGTTGACTTTTATGCATTACCAAATATGTTGGACATGCGAGCCCACGACGAACCATTATGCAATAAATGTTATTGCAAATATCATTCCCTGATCTGAAATAAAAAATAACTAATTTGCATAATAGGTCCTTTAGTACAATTAGGGTTATGTACCATGGCTATCTTAATGATCATACAACCGTTGATTCAATTATTGAATCATAGAGGCTGGTGCTTGGATGAATATCTAAAGAGTTAGATTGGGGACTCATCAAGCACCGTCAAATGATTGTCAAGAGATGATATCCAGCCTGAGTATGAGATGGCAATCCTTTCTCACATAGGCTGATATCTGACTGACCTCTTGATGCAAGTCCTCTGCATAGGAATAGAGACTCGGAGGTGTCAGATTAGTTAAGTCAAAGAGTTGACTTAACGAGATCGAGATAACCAAAGTCCTATGTCGCATGTTGTCACGATATAGGCACGTATCCTCTGAGCAGAGACAGATGTGTTACTATATGTCTGAGTATGTATATTTGGCAGACCAATAGGTTGATGACCTAACCAAGGTCTATACATCGGCGCGCTGGTGTGCATGCAAGGGCATATGAGTAATGCGATCTCTCAAAGGGATCATACAGGTTCATTACTGAACCGGAAGACATGAGCTCACTCATGAGATATTGGGAAGAATCAAATTCCGTGCACGGTCGTCTTGCTTTAGAAGCTTGACTGAATTTGTAGGTTTGATATATACTTTTGGAAAGTATATGATCAATACCTAGGTATGATATATGCTTTTGGAAAGTATATGATCGATACCAACTCCCAATGATCAAATGAGAAACTTACTGATAAAACCCTGAACTAGACAATATAAAGTTGATCTAATACTTCAGGTTTATTATAAGTCTTCCATTATGCAGGATGTACATGTATTGGGAATACCTGAGGGTGATGTGATCATAAACGATTGTATAACCATGACGCTTCCATTCCTAGGGAGTGATGAAATGGGTCTGGATTTTAGTGACTCCTCTCAATAGAGAAGTAATCTGATCTTGGTCCAAATGTTGGACATTGATCTGATTGTGATTCAGATGCAATGACAAGATTAGATTTGCGGTCTTGATTTAATCAAGCATCTATGGGAGGCTCGAGACCTGGATTTGAGATGTGATCTTAATATCCAAGTTATTATACTGGAACAATACAATCGTCCTGTCCTTATCTCCAAGTATCTGCGGAGAAAGCGCATTATCCTTGAAAGAGTTCATGGATAATTTCATTGTTGATATATGTATCCAAGTATCGAGAAATTTGATAATTAATGTGACTTAGTTATCATGGACAATATGAATTTGATTCATATTATAAGGAGAAATATCTAAGATAATTAAATGTGATTTAATTATCAAAGATGTGAATAATATGAATGTTATTCAGATTATTTGGACACATGAGGAAAAGAGATTCAAAATGATTAAATGTGATTTAATTATCATGTATATGAATAATATGGATAACACTATCCATATTAATCATATATATTATAAATGTGATTTATAATATATTAGAGAGAGCATATTGTGATTTATATTTGTTAATTAATTATTGATTTGAATTGGATTCACATTGAATGATTAATTAAAATATAATTTACATTTTGTTTTGGGATGTGAATGTGATTCACATTTTTTTCCAATGGCATGATTGCAATATTTCACAAGATAATTATGATTTTTTGTGAAATAATTTACAACAATTATTGTTGTAAATCCTGGAGATATCACGAGATAATGGTATCTCATGAGATAATGAGATCTCATGAGATAATGAGATCTCATGAGATGTTGGTAGCCGTCCTCCCTTTTAGGGGATATGGTTTATCTCCTCATTATCTCCAAGGATAATTAATTGATTTAATTTGAATTCAAAAATATTGATTTATCGATATATATTAATTTAAATTAAATTAATTGTTGTTGTGTTTTTACAACAAGATCATAGCCATTGAAAGAAACATAAATCGATCTCATCTATTGATTATGTGTTGCCCATGGGTTGGAATCCATGGGTTCCCAAAACCCTATATAAGAAGAGGCATCCATTGCTCTTCATATAGAAAGATAATTAATGAATGCTCTCTTTCTCTCTCTTTCTCTATACATGCCCACTCTCTCTATCTCTCATGTGGCCGTCCACCATGGATGTCCTAGAGAGATCCTCCATCACCGCAGCGTTGTCGTTATTCTGCCCGATCGTTTGCTCGTGTATCTCCGTCTACTTCGACGTGTCTTGCTCGTGAAGAAGACGTCGTATCTTGTTTGTCGATATCAGGAGATCCGTGGCTTGGATCATCAACATGGATTGCGAGAAGCACGCGTCTCATCCATGCGCTCGCAAGCGTCTCCTCCGTCGGATCAGACTTGAGATAGGAGGTCTCTTTGTTTAGAGACTCGATCGCAACCACGCTTCAAGAGGTAATCATATTACTTGTTTGTGGTTTAGAAGAAACGATCCGAGAAGTGTTCTTGGATCATGTGGTTTTGTCACATAGAAAATTTTAATTTCCGCTGCCCGGAGCGACTAGTGCGACTAGTGGCTCCCGATCACATTCGATGCGATCATCACGCTTCCGTGATGCGCTTTAGGATTCTCCCCATATCCTTCAAAATATACATAAGATCTTGCTCAATCAAGGAATTCATTTTGGGAAGAGAAAATGATTTCTAAATAGGCACTGTGGAACACAAGTTCTTAATACTAAATTGCGTCAATATACAAAACACGATGGAGAAGCCTTGTATCCAAGCAATGCCTTGTCAAAGATGCTCCTGAACTCTTCGCATTTGTTGATTCTTTCTCTTGACCTTGTTTCGAGCAAGCTAGACCGGCTTCAAATGGCAGGTCCAGATAGGGTTTCCTTGGGACTTATTTGATAACTAGCTTGGATTAAGTTGGAGTACCCTCATGTGAATAATACATGTTCTACGAATGCAATGAG
This sequence comes from Ottelia alismoides, assembly GCA_037367405.1. Classification (NCBI taxonomy): domain Eukaryota; kingdom Viridiplantae; phylum Streptophyta; class Magnoliopsida; order Alismatales; family Hydrocharitaceae; genus Ottelia; species Ottelia alismoides. The sequence goes on from JAZKJV010007977.1 coordinate 202,302, forward strand.
GTAAACATGGTAATCAAACGAGCCCTTGAGTCAGAGCTGGTTGAGCCTAATACTCCATCTTAATCTAAATCCATAAATAATTATGAAGCTCAAGCTTGAACTTTAGCCCGAGCAAGCGTGAGAAAACTGTGTTGGTTTATGGCTGTACGTCCACCGCGGGTGACCAGACCTCAAGAGGGCAACCTCCCCTTCACCCTCGTCGTCGCCCCCACCGCCTTAAGATCGAAAGAGCACCATCACCACCACGACGAAGAACAAACCCTAATGGAGGACGGCACCGCGACGCCGCCGGCGGCCGCAAGGGAGGCGAGACGACGCAAGATCCTCGGCAGTGGCACCGACCGCCTTGCCTTCATCACCGGTCAGACCAAGTCTGTCCCCCTTACGCCGCCCTCCCCAGCCACCGATCGCGAGCCTCCGGCGGCGGCCGTCGTTTCCGAGAAGAAGCCACTCCCGCAGGAGCGTTTTGAAGGGAAAGGTGCGATCTTGTCACGCGATTCGCTTTTTTTGATTCATAATTTGTCGCTTCCGGGGAGGTAGGATGCGGATTGGGTGACTATGGGAGGGGATGTATTCAGATTTGGAGAGGAAGGTCGGTTCTTGCGCCGGTTGCGTTGGATTATAGAAATTCGAGAGCAGAGAGGGCGCTTTCGGATCAGAAGAGGGAATTTAAAAAAGGAAGATCCTTTCTTGATTTTTGTAATGTAATAGATGCCATAATTTGGAGAATTGGGTAGTATTTCTCATGCATTTGGTCTATGATGCCCGTCGCAGAATTAATCTTTAAGGACAGAATGAACTGATGATAATGTTGTGATGCATTGCTGACCCATAGCCATCGTGCGGATGACAATGTTTATACCATGTTTGGACGCACCGTGAACGTCATGCTTTAAATACGTAGAAAATAACCAAGTTAAGCATTGGAACATTTTTTAATTTCAGTAGCGGTGGTTGGATACCTCTAAATTAGGTTTTGTAAAACATGTTTAGCATCGTAATGATCTGGATTAATTATAATCGGTACCTATATTGTCTTGTAACCACATTTCTGAATCAATCCTCCTTTTAAATGTGTAATGGCCTCATTCAAAATGTCATTAACATTACACACAAACTGGGCTTGTGAAAGTTTTTTAGAAGCAATTATAAATCCCAGCCAAGGTTTTTAGAAACCTGTCTTCAAGTTTCGATTGGATTCAAACTCGCCCAATTACCATTTGAGAAGTTTTGTGCATTTTGGGTCGTGTTTGGGGTTACTTTGGCCAAAACCCATCAATTTGTGATCAGATGCATTGTTTGTTATATTTGAGATGTAAGCATACAACAATATGATTTCCATCAATATGATTTCCATCAAAACATTTCAAAAAAGCACAAATTTGGATAAAAGAGTTAATCATAACCGAATATTTAAGAATGTTATCTCAAATAAAGGTTCATACACAACATAAATGATCAAACTTCTAATCTATGTCGGTCAACAATAACAGGAGGATCTTCTTCTTCGTCGTTCTGAGAATATGTGCTAAATTCTTCTTCTTCCGTTAGGTGCTAGACCTTCCATAATTCCGAATTACACCCAGAAACTTGAATAGTTAACCATTACATGGCATAACCTTGTGTTAACTAGCATCCATTTTCTCCATTAACTTGGATGGAAAACATTAAGCTTTGACATTTTTACCCTCCAAAATCCACCAAAATTTCCAAAACCCTTTAGGTTCCTTATTTTTACCAAATTTCTTAGATATTTCCTCAATTTATGGTGTGCATGATGAAATGGAATGCAATGGAAAGCATGTGTGGGCCTCTAGAGTGATTGCAATGTGGGAGTGGCAGAGAAGTTTTGATTTTCCATAGAAGGATGACGCATTGTGCCATGATGCCTTTCTTTTTTTGAGAATCCAACGACATCAATGGGTTTGGTAGGCTGCCCTATAGTTTCCATGCTTTTTTGGCTGATGTTTAATAATGGAGTCTATGGGTGTATGTCAGGCAGGTTTCGTTAACTGGCTTTCAGGACTCAGGAGGGAAAGATGATGACATACTACTATTCCCTCTGTTACATTAGTAGACCGAATACGACTTTCTTAGATTATTGGCATGGTCCTGGGAATGGGCAACTTTCGAAGGAGTTTTTTGGCGTGTCCGGGGAAAGTTAGAGGGAAAGTGCATTTAGTAAGGTGAACTGAGGTGTGTACACTTGTGGTTGATGACTTGAAGCAGTGCTCATCTCCTGTGCTTGTTCGCAAGCAAAGGCAATTTCTTTGGGAATGAAATATTCTCCTGTTTTGGGTGGACTTTGGAAATGGAGAGAGCCAGTCTTTCTACAAGAATCATTGTTTATGAAGAGCGGTGAAGTCGATCTTGAGGATGACTGATTTCCCAAGTCCAGATTCTGGAAAATGGCTTGAATTTCTCCTTTGGTTGCATGATTAGCAAGGATCTGAACAAATTGGAGAATCATTTCCTCATTTGATGGATATCATGGATGATCTTAATACCAGGGAAGCTAATTATTGGTCCTCTATCTACGATGATCTGGGAGTGTGGACTCTTCCTTTTGGCTCTGATTTCTCTGGTGGTTTTTTTGAAGATTACTTGCAGCGCCTCTTGTTACTTCAGGGACATAAACCTGGAGCAGCTTAGCTAGTCAGTTGGGTTAAGTATGACTGTGAGTTCTTCATGTCCACTTATTATAGAAAGCTCATCATTTTCTACGACGTCTGCCTTCAGTAACTACAAATGTATATGGAAGGTGAAGGCTTCCATGAGGTAATGATCCTTTTCTGTCTTTTCAAAAGAAAGTGGTTGGTGGCAAAGGTCTACAGGGGACATTGAGCTCTATAGTGTTATATCTACTGTCCTCTGTGAGGTAGTGCGGAGTGAGCGTTAGTCACCTTTTTTTCGTTGCCTTTTTAGCAAGGAAGCTTTGGGTGCTTTTTGCAATCTCTTGGTTGGGCAGCTCCTCCGTTTCGTTTGACTTTGGAGGGGTAGAAGGGTTTGGAATGATATGTTCTGCATGACAAGAGGAAAGACCCCTGACCGTGATTTTGGCTATATGGATGCAGTCAATTGAGGTGGTTTTTTGGTTTGGAAGACCTTACGTTGAAAACATGATCTAATCAGTACCCTACTACTGGAATTTTTGTGGCAGGGAGCTGTAATTTCTTTATGTATCCCTTGGATATTTGGAATAAAATTTCTGGTGATCACTAACTTCTAGTTATTGTTCTTTGGCTTTTCAAAGAAAGAAAAACATCCTGCGGACCCAGATCTTTTATTAAAAAACTGTCTTGCAAGAGGATTTTCTTTTTTTGTATAACGGATCTGTAATCGACTCATCATCGGCCAATGTCATACTGTTGATACAGACAATCAGAATTTTCCTTAAAGATGGTCTGTGTGTTATATGTGAACCTATGAAATGAATATTCATCATCTTATCATTTATCTTTTCAAATCTGATTTCAGGCTGCGTTTGCATATGTGCTCCTGCTCAACATCGGAGCTAGGAGGTTGCGGCAAGATAAAAATGAAAGAAAAATATTCCTCATATCAAGCCGAAATATTACAATGGGAAACCACATCCAAGAGAACATAGTATTACGATCGGGTAGAAAGTTTCAAAATAATCCTTCCTGCAGGTCTGCATAAAGAAGTTAATCATAATTCTATTATATATAAAATACCGATTTGATATGGAGAGATTCAATCTAACACATGAAGATGGATAGTCATGTATCTTGGCAATCTAGGCATATCATGAACTTAAATTAAATTAAACTTTCATGTTTTAAGTTTTTGACTTGCATTATTGCTAAAAGAAATCCCTGGCTTTGGGTATGTTGCTGAAATGACATGATATCATTGATCTCTCTCTCTCCCTCTCTATTTGTGTGTGTGTAAATTTTTGACACCGAAAGTAGGGACGATATCGATACAGCTCGATCCTTGAAATGACGTTTCGGGTGAAATATTGTTGAATTTCATAAAATATTTATGGCCATACTGTTTAGAAGAAACATGCGACTAAGTTCGGATAAACTGTACCTGCAGCCCCCCATTCTCCATCCTTAAAAATCCAATCTTTTCCTTTTTTTTCCTCCACAAGAAAGTTTGTCCTGTTTGCTGCTCATGAAGAACAAGAATGTCATCGGATTTCTTTTCCAGTCTCTCTTGACAATGCTGGATTTATGACCATCTTTTAAGGCGGGAGAGTGTCATCAAGTGACTGTCAGGATGTCGAATTTTCTGACTAGTAATCAGGCAAGAGAGGTCTCAGTTTTAGTTGGAAGCTGTGAGAGACAGTTGAGAGCTAGGACATGCTAGGAGAGGCCATGATGGCTGTCCATGGGTTGTTTTTGGAAGGAGTTGGAGGGCCGCTCTCTTTTTTATAGAACACAAGCACTTTAGTAGAATACGTATATAGTTTGTATTATAGCTGCACACTATAATTAGAAAATCGCATACAAAACTGCATAATATAATACAAACATTAAAACTGCACATTATAGTACAAACTGTATATGTATTCTACTAAAGTCATCATTTTTTTTACAAAAAAGGGATCGGCCTTCCTGAGCTCAGGAAGTACTGCATCTTATTAGAAGGAAATCCATATATATATATTTCCATATATATATATATATATGTATGCTCTTTATCCGTGGTTACACAGTGCATCTAGCAGATTAGGGATTTGATTGGACTGCGGATTTAATCCAATACGAATTCTTTGCTCAACGAAATTGAATATTCTTCACCTATCCCAATAAAAAAGATGCTAGACCAATCCAATCTAATAATGTACGGTGGATTTGGATTATGGATTTTGTCCCTTTATATGGAGCCCTAGTTTTCAAATGGTAAATTGATTACTCTTCTTGTCCTTAGTCCTGAACTTTCTGCTTTGTCTTTTATTCTGGTTGGATGCTTGTTCTACTGTAATTTGCTGATTCTAGAGAAACAGTACTCTCCTTTTTTGACATAGGGCTCTATTGTTTTGTGCCAGTTGATCTTCCTCCTATTCATGACGTGAACCTGCCAAAACTGCATTTAATCGATGAAGCTGCCAGGAAATCGATGGTCACTGGGCTCGAGTTGCTTCCTAAACGCGAAAGTAGCGATATGGATGTCAAAACCCATGCAAGTCCAGAAATGTTGATCCCTTCTGAAGGTTCTTCCTTCCAGAGATATGATCCAAATGCTCCCTCAAGGCGTGAGGCAAAGAACAAGATCTTCACAGCCAGCAGAATCAATCAATGTGTCTCGTCCTCCGAGAATATTCGCCTACTTAGCACAGTGGTGATAGCATTATTTGTGGTCTTCTCATACCATGTCGGTTTATTCAGTGCTACCTTCAGGCCAGTCTATCTAGTTCTTATAACAGATGTCTCCCTTGTTCTTGCTCTGCTGCTTGCGAATGGGAAGCCGCCAGAGAATGACAATGAAGTGAAGTTGAACAGTGGAGAATATGATTTGGCAGAGCTTTTCAGCTTGGGTTTGCTGGTGCACAAAGTGACGAGGGCTGTCTTCGCAGATTGCTGTCTGTGTATTGTCCTTGTGATCATTGGCATTCCTTTTGGCGACAAGCTGGTTAGCTGATGCTCCTTATAATCACATTCCCATATTTTTTTAATTTTTTTTGGTTTCTGCTGCATGTTTTGTTGTTCTCTCTGCCATGATCATGCTGTTGAGTTCGTTTTTTTTCTTTGCAAATGCAATACGTATTTTTTTTAACCTGTAAAAATTTTGATCTGCAAGAACTTGATGATATGCGGTTTTGTGGCAATGGAATTTATTTTTCTTCCAACATGAGTTATTCACACTGAGATTGTGGTGAAAAGGCAAAAGAAGAATTTCCCCAGGGACGGCCCAACTGATCGATTGGTCTTGTGTGGTGGCTGGGTTTTTGCATGATCTATAATATTACTCTCTCAGATCTACACCTTATCTTCCTTTATCACATGAGAGAAGAGGTTGTATGAAAAATGGGAGCTAATTGAAAACCCAATAGCAGAAAGTGAAGGTAATGGACTTGGAATATGGAGGATATGGGATAATAATGCCAATTCACATGCCTTTTGCTGGTTCAATTGTGAGGGTGACATTATTAGTGTAGGTGAACAAAAGCACTCAATCAACGAGTTATCGGTTTCATGAGCCACAGGTTATTGCTAGGACGTGTTGGGGATAAAATTGGATGCGCACTCAACCACTTAGTAAGCACATGAAACATGATGGTGATCGATTACCTTTCATAAGCATCGAAAAAGAAAATTCAGTAAGAAGAAGAACAAGTACAACTCTCTTCGTTCCCTTTCTCTCGTTTGTTCTTCTCTCTCTTTTTCTTGTTATTGTCTTTTATTGTGATGGTGGAGTTGGCAATGCCTCACCATCTATATATAACCCAAGTAGTCAAGTACAAGATCCATAGTGCTATTCTTAAAAGGACTCAATACAAAATACAACCCAATTCTTATTAGGATTAGGAGTCAATCATGATCATTATGTCATCTTAAGTATGCAGCGGTTTATCCTCATTATCTACAAGCTCCTCACAAGTTATCACTACTACTGTGTGTCACATCCGTTACTGGCTATCCTCGACGTGCCTCTTCCTAGGCATGCTTGCGCAATTCAATGTTGGGGTTTTTTTTGACGTGGCACCACACATTTCTCGTGATTAGAGTGTGCCATCATCCTCTGATAAAGAGAATGACACCTGCTTCTCCTTGTTTCATGCTTCTATTGCAGAGATGTCGATAACCTGATGTTTTCTTATATTGTTCATCCTAGAAATAATTGGAGCTTCATCACCTATCATGATTCTTCCCTAGAACTTGTACGCCGTAATCAATATCTTTATTTCTTGCATTACTATGCACGCTCCCCTACTTGCTCTGAGACTCCCCCTCCAATTGTGACTTGATGTCCTCGTGAATCGATTGTTCCCTCTAAAACCAGATTCTTTTTTATTGTAGAAATGTGTTTGACACTTGTTAGAATCTGCACTACTCCATCAAACATTAGAATTTGCATTGATTCAACTCCTATGTTGCGGTGAACCTCTCCACCTACCATCTTGATCATGTCATCGTCACATGCCCTATATATACTGAACTGCTCCTTGGATAGCACACTGTTAGTTTGATGAGCACACATGATCTAAATTCATCGAGTGTATAAGCCATCTTGAATATGCCTTCATCTCTCTTGAGCAAGCTAGCAAGTCCCACTTATAGACTGATCTAAACCCCCTTAGTTTGAGCCTAAATCACAAACCTTTTTCTTCCCTTACTCTTTCTCACATCCCAGACAATAATAGAATTACATGATTGGACCACATAACTCGGATTACCCTTTGAACCCCATCTCCCTTGATCTTGACTTGGTCTCCAACACATTACCATCATTTGTCGACCGCCATCATCTCCCTTGATCTTGAATTGGTCTCCAACACATTACCATCATTTGTCGACCTCCATCGAAAGTCATTCATAAGCATTGAAGCAATTGTTTTGTCTAATGTTGTGTTCTCCTTACCATAAAGTAATGTTGCCACAATGCGATTGTAGGAATATGAAAGAGAACTCAACAAAATTGGCTCCTTATCCTCCTCCTTGAAGAGATACTTCCCTTTCTTATTCTTTTCCTCAAGTGTGAGCATGTCTTCCAAAATCTTGTTGAACTCATCTAAGTGTGCATGAAGCTTTGTCTCATCGAACATCTTTAGACAGGACATCTTCTTTACCAATACAATATTAGGCCAAGATTTGAACTTGTATCATCTCTCGAGCTTCTACCATACCTTAGACGATTCATCCACGCCAATGAATTCACAAAGAGTATTACACACCAAGATTAGTTGTGTTATGTTGTTAACGGGATTTCTGATCTCCTTTACTCTTCGTTCTTCATCTTTTTTGGCTTCCGGTCTATTGCACAAAGAGCTTTCACAAATCTCTCTTGTGTGAGCATATTTTTAACCCATGACTACCATAATGTGAAGTTATTCGTTCCATTGAAGGGTTCCACGGAGAATGGTGTACCCTTTGATTTGACTCCACCATAAGGTATGATCTTATTCTAACACAAATCACCTTTATTAGACTAGATCTCCATCGATAGCCTTGAAAATTGTGAAGTCTGGACCGCTTTGCATGGTCTAAAACTCAGCGCAAAATCCTCTTGATCTGAACCTTCTATTATGTCTGAAGCCGTGAAAAATCCATATGTGGACTCATCGATCTCCTCGATTAGACTTTAGATTCTCTTGAGCTCGGGTCACTATAACCATTGATTCTTCATGGTTTTTGAAGAATGCGCACTATTATGATATGGTGAAGTTCAAGTTATTAGCTTGCTTTTAGCTAGGAATTAATGTAAGTACAAAAAGACAATACAGTGAAGTTTATGTTAAAGCTATTACTAGATATGATCAAGATGATAGAGCTACATGAAATTACGTCAACATAAAGAACAAAGCTACAAATGAAGAGAATACCAGAAGAAGCTAAAGACAATGAGTTCCAAGAGTTCTTGTAATTATATGAGAGTTGCATTGTAAATCTCATGCGTATACACGACATACAATTCTAGCTCTGATCAAGTTCTTAGATCAAATCAGTCGATCGAGTGAACTTCCAGTCGACTGATTTTCTTTTCAGCTGACTGATGGCTTTGATCAGTCAACTAAAGTGGTAAACGATGTTCATTTAATCAACTACTACTTTTTAGCAACTGACTGGCAGACTGATCTAGCTTATTAGATGATCAAATTTTGAGTTTAAGCGACTCAAAGAATTTGTCCACTTGACTAAATTATTGCTTTAAAATTTCCTATTTATACCGTCTAATTTCTAGTCGACCCGCTTCCTTTTCAATCGACTGATTTGATTTTCGATCGACTATTTCGAATTCTAGCTGACTAATTCCAATGAAAATTCCTGGATGTTTTTATGGAGAGATGTATCTTTTGATGAGAAAACATACTGTAAGACTATTTAAAAGATTCAGTGGACTCTGTTTTTACCCATTCAAATCACATTATCTGCACTTCACTCTCATCTCTCTGGTGACTATTTAAAAGATTCAGTGGACTTTGCATTATGTCTTCTAGTGTTGAAAGTGTAATTGAGGAGGAGCTGGTCTTGTTTAAAGCAGCTTGATAGGGGAAATGATGGAGTGATTTAGTCGGTTGAAATCCCGAGTCGGGACGACTCTAGTCATGATTTTTACTTGGTTGATTTTTCTTGTAAAAATGGATGCTTATCTATGTGATTAGATAATTACGCTCGTGGTTGTTTGCGTTTGCTGCTCCAGATGCGACTTATGTGATATTTCATATTTATATAGTGCTTCTGTAAATAAGTTGAAAATTTTGTGTGCCTTTACTGAAAGCAAAGCGTGGTATTTGAAAGATGATTCTATTCTCACTTCGTGTTGTTTCAAATAGTAAAATTTCAAGGGCAATTATTGTAGTTAAGAGGTTATTGCACCAATTAGGATGCTTAACTTCTTATTTGCATTTTCATTTGAAGCATGGTTGAGCTAGAGAGAAGAAAAATAGTGCTATAACTTTTTGATGGGCTCATATATATGAATCCATTTGAAGCTCTTGTAGCAAAAAGACAAAGTGGGGGCACGAAGGGGGCGCACATACTAATGCTTAGACTCATGTTATGAACTAGAGAGTGAATTCAGAACTCTAATCTTGATTTTTTTCAACAGATTGCTTTATGAATTTTCTGGATTAATTAAAATCCATGTGATCAATTTTGTAACCCAAGGCTTTGTTCGTTTGGAGTATAAACACTGAAAGAGTACGGCTATTTCTATCCATATCCCATTATTTCACTTTCTTACACCATTATTCTCATCTTTATTCCACCTTACCTACATGTATTCTACTTTATTATCCTTATTCCTATTTTTTCAATCGAACAGAGAATAGAATAGAGCTTTATTCTTTTTATTCTACATCCTTATCCTTGCTTATTCCTGAACTAAATGCCTCCTAATAGTTTGATTTCCAACGAACTGTTTCTTCTTCTCGGTTGTTTTGGGAGTCCAGTAGGTTGTGGTACCTGGAGCAACTCGTGCTCTTAGTGTTGAAGATGCTTAATGTTGAGTGCACAGACCTCTATCATGTCTCGTCATATCTTAGGAGTTGATCACAGACCCTACGAATCGGTAACGATTCATACAATTTGCTACGATCAATGTTGGTAATTAAAGAAAATAAACTAAGATCGGCGGAAATAATTACCATGCAAATGGAAGTCCAAGGTCTTGTTGGGCACAAACTCGTAAACAAGCAGCCTCTTCTCCTGGTGGATGCAGTATCCAACCAAGGACACCAGATATCTGTGGTGCATCCTACTGATGATCTCCACCTCCGCCTCGAACTCGCTCTCCCCTTGCCCGCTATCCGCCTTCATCTGCTTCACCGCCACCGTCCTCCCGTCGGGTAGAACCCCACGGTGGATGTATCCGAACCCCCCTTGCCACAGGAAGTTGGCAATCGCGAAATCGTGTGTCATGGCCGCGATCTCTTCGTAGCTAAATGATGACACTTTTGGAGGGCATGCAGTCAGCCGTGGACGGTCGGATGAGGTGGAGAAGGAGCATGAAGTGGAGGGAGACGATCCACTGTAGTGATCCAGTAGAGTTCTCTCCGGGGTGCTCAATGGATTGCTGCTCACAGCTGGAATTGGGATAAGCACATTAATTAATACTAATTTACAACTATTTTTGCATGCATTTAAACTATAGTATAGTAACTGTGATCGATATCTTATGTCGAAAAAAACTATTTTTTTTGAAAAAAAAATCGAGTTTATTCATCATTAACAAAAACCAGCAAACGGAAGTAGTAGCCCACGGTTGGTAGAGTTTGCTTAGATGATCAGATATTTAACATCCCGCACGGACTGCGGGGGACACAATAAAAAGTACAAGCAGAGATAGAAATTTAGAGTATAGTGTAGTTCATCCATCATCGTTGTTGTACAACGATTCTTCCCTTTCATCTTAAACATCTCTAATAGAAATCGTAAACAAAACAATATCAATTCCTGGGGATAGATGGGTTTTGTATATGTTAATTTTCATATAAATTAGTCCAAATTGGCTCCCTACTTTCATCTGAAATAGGCCGTCGAATATCATCTAACGTTTCAAACATGTTACCACGATCATCGGTTGGCATAAAATTTCATCATGATAAACTTCTTCATTATTTTGTTCAGTTGTATTACAAATCCCTTCATTATGATATATCCAATTTGTATGATAAAGACAAATTCTATTTAAAATAAGATGCTCGTAAACTACACTTCAATTGTTAGTCAGAGTGTTCTTACATCTAAGTTCTTACATCCATGGGCGGACCTAAGTTATGGGTAAGGGGGGCATGTGCCCCCCCTCCCATTGCTAATAACCTATTATCTATCTTTAATTGTGCCCCTCACCTCACTTGTCATGTTCATTTGTGCCCTTACCCTCCCAATTTAAACCACTGTATCCTATCTAGGGATAAAAACGGATCGAATACTGACCTCGGATATACCTATATCCATATTCGCTTCATCTCTATTGAATACATATACATATATGATCCGGATATGCATTAAGGAAAGTGTATCGTTGAAAATACGAGTACGAATTCGAATCGGATATTTATCGAATCCGAATACGAATAGATTAAAAAGAGGACCCAAATAATGATTGAATAAAGAGCCAATCCAAATATGAATTAAATAAAGAGTGCATAAAATATGGATCCAATAAATAGAAAATCCAAATATGCACTACAACAAAAGTGAGCTATAGTGACTTTTTTTTTCAAAATTTGTCACTAAATTAGCCGTTGTTAAATATATAACAATGATATTATTCGTTGTGAAATGATTTTTCGTACTCAAAATTAGCGGTGAATATCATATATGTCGTTATATCATTAGCGAAGTTTCAAAAATAACAACAAATAAGCGTTGCTATGTGGACCATTGCTAATGATATAACGACATCTATGATATTCATCGTTAATTTTGAGGACAAAAACCATTTCGCAACGAATAATATCATCGTTATATATTTAACGACGACTAATTTAGTGATGGATTTTGAAAAAATCATCACTATAGCTCAATTTTTTTATAGTGACGAATCAAATAAAGACTACATACGAATATGAATTGAATTTTTATCGAAGTTCATAATGATTTTAGAAAAATGACAATGGACTATAAATAGGTTCACCATAATAAAAGGGAGCGTCGAGGTGACATGCGTTCTTTATCGGAAGTAAGAAGATGGATACGGTTTCATAATTTTTGTCTGTGTCCATCTCCAAACAAGAAGAAGTTTATTAATATCATTAATATATTATATTATATAATATACTACTAATATAATAACCTGAGTTGTTCCTTATATTACATTAACTAATGTATAAAATAATATTAAATATTGTATTTAGATATATATATCCGGATCTGGATTTTCAAGCCATTACTATTCATATCTGGAAATTTTTACAACCCATATCTGTACTCGATTAATATTTGTGTATGGATATCCGTATCCTGTATTTTTTAAATACGGTAAGTGGATATTCGGATATATCTGTATTCGGATCTTCCAAAATGTTATCGTTTGTATTTCGTATTCGTCAAAATTAAAGATCCAATTTGTATTTGTATTCGCATGTATTGAATTTTAACACATATGTGCATTCTTATTTGTCAATATAAAAAAATTTCATTTGTATCCTCCATTTAACGAATGCGGATACAAATAGATATGGATATGTTAGTATTTGTTTACATCTCCTACTATGAAGTTTGCAACGTATTGACAAGCAATTGGTTTGCCACTCCTAATCTATAATCCTATGTCCGCCACTGCTTACATCTAACACATGAATAATGAATCTTATCTCCTTCACCTCCAACAATATGGTATAGTGATTTGCACCGAAATGCATGATCTAGAAAATCGATGACACCTTTATTATATGTCCAATAATCATCAAATATTTTATTCATCCAACTCTGCCCATTTCCCTATATCATAAAAATTAATATAAGGTGAAATAAAAGTTTTTTTGGAAATAACGAGAGATCTGGTAAATAAATAAGATTAATCCCTATTACTAAATTCCCGATCAACCTAAAGGTTAACTCTATTATAATTTGAATATTAATAATGCACCAATCACACGCTGGAGTGCATTGTAGTTCATAATTCATCATGGAAATTTAATATCTAACATTATCTACTCCATCACTTACCACATCAACCCAACAACAAGCCTCAAACCCATTCTAATTTCCTAAGTATTATCTTATCATTGGATCTTACTGGAGACATGATTTTTCTCCTCTCCTCGTAATCACCATACATCATTGGATCTTAGTGGTTTCTGTCCCCTCCTCTCATCACTTCGCAAAGAGTGATATTCTTTATTTAGGAGTCTGAACCCAAATTCAACCTTTAAATAATTCTTCATGGCTTGCATTACCCATATATAAACCATCGTTTTAAATGTTTAGCTATAATAAAGCATCAATAAAATTGCCTAAAATCAAATACTTATTCCTCACATTCCTCTCATTTATGAATGTTTAGCTATAATAAACTCGATGCACATGTATGCCTTATCAATTAGACAACTAAAACTCATCGTATAGTGGGAATCTCAAATTGGAGTACGATATGCATGCCATTTAGCTAACCACAGACCCATCACTTATTTTCAATGACAGTAGCGACTGTACGCTTCCGACTTAGGTCTTTTCGGGTTGCCCTTTCTACTATCAGATGGAGCCCGCTCTTACAAACATCCATTTCTCAAAGTACTTACAAACATCCATTTCTATACTGGAAGGACTACTCCAAAACTTGAACATTAAAACTAAAATCAATATAAACAAACATCCATTGTATCAACAAACATTTATTCCTAAGAATCAAAACTTTGTTCGTACATTTAATACAATATCAACTTCAACAACGTCATAGATAAGATTTCATAAGTTACCCGGATTCATCTCGAATGAGAGATGTATATGAGATCGACGGAGAAGCGACATAGAGCGCGGCCAGAGAAGAGGAGGGAGGGCATCGACGAATGAGAAGTCGAAGAGTCGAGAGCTCAAGGAGGGAGGGTGAGAGGTTGGGGCAAACAATAGAACGAGAAGAGAATCATGTGCAATTCATAGTATGAGACCATCAAGGACGTCATCAAACTGTCCCTTCTTGTTATGATCAGGGACGGTCTCTAGTAAACCGTCCTCTCCGAGCTCGAAATTTTACGCGGTTTACCATCACAAGAATGGAGGTGACGGGCGTCAGTGACCGTCTCCAATCTCTTACTAGAGGGAATGATCGCAACCATCGCATACTATTATCCATATCCGGCTAATGAAGACACACGCAGATAGGACTGTCATAACCGTCTGTTCTGAGTGAGTACAAAAAAATGGAAACATCGAGGAAGTATGGAGGGGACGGTTGTAGAATTGTTCACTTACGTATAGATAGGGACGATCAATGGTCATCCACTTCGGGGCTCGCCTTTAATAAAATTTTAAAAGCTTCGTAAGTAGGGACGATCATATAGACCATCCCATCCCATATGTTAACTTTAGGGAATGGCTTTGACCATCCCCTAAGTTTACATGTGTAATAAGGGCCTCGTGCACTGGAGACATGCACATGTAGGGACGATCGTAACCGGCTACAATATACATCAAATGACTACAATATGCATCCAAACGGGAGCATGCTACGAGAGCATGCTGTAGCCTGTAATCCCCATTTTTTTGCAAAACCTTGTGAAAAATCCAACAACGTGGATTTAATCAATGCATGTTGTTTTATATACCCACTAATTTTCTTTTTAATCGGATGTTCCTAGCTATTTTATCAAAAAGATCGAAAAAAGGAAAACATGGGCGATACCCATTAAAGATCATTTCAAATTTGACTTTTTCTTCGACCTCTAAGATAAAATAACTAGAAGGATATGACGGAACAAAATTCAGTAGGGATATAGAACAATATGCATACATCAAATACACACGATTGGATCTATTACAAGGGTTTCACAAAAGGAAAATCACGATTACAACATGCTTAATAGATTAAATTACAGAAGAAACAATCCAATTATATCCAAATGAAAAGGACAGCGTGAGTTAGCACATGTATAATTAAGAAGGGCCTTAAGATCAATAAGGTGTTTGTTGGATCAAGCTGGATCATCTGCTGCAAGGTCTGCTGCAGCAGACATTGCAACAGACTTGTGGATCGCTCGATCGTGATGGAGCGATTCACACGAATTCATCCTTTTTGTGGGTCCGTATCTGATGAATTCGTGTGAACCGTTCGATCACGATCGAGCGGTCTACAGGTCTACCGCAGAGTCTGCTGCAGCAGACCCTACGACGATTGGTTCCCTTGTTGGATAAGGTTCGAACTGTCGCGTTGGTGTTGTGGGATACATATATACATGCACATGCACTTGTTCCCATACAGGAGAGTTAGCAAGTTTGGGGTTAGATGATATTTATGAAAATTACAGGATCGAAAAGTTAATTTATAAAAATTTTAAGGTCTAGGTTGTAATTGCAAAAACGTCACTCCCTTTAAATTTTCAAAAAAGAAATAAAAAAGGGGCATTCCGAGAATTGAACTCGGGACCTCTCGCACCCTAAGCGAGAATCATACCACTAGACCAAATGCCCATTGCTGATACGGCCATTCAATAAATATAATAATTAACATTTCTTAAAGTTATCTGTTTCAATTCTTTTCCTAATCCAGTATGTATTACCCATTCATCTTACACAATCAAGATTAGTTGATTTTAAAATCAATTTCAAAGTGCTTGAATCTTGATAGCTTAAGATCAATAAGTAATATGCATTGGACTAACATGAAATTTGATATGCACATAATTGTTTGATGCCCATTGATGATCTCTTTTTGGACGGTTGCTCTTATGAACATTCTGTTTGATGTGCAGTTGCCCATCTTTTTTTAGATCCCATGCAGTGTTTGCTTTTTTAATCTCATGTACTGTTTGCTGGGGGGGGGGGGGGACCGGTTCCTCTGCAGTAGTGCAGAGCTGGCTGTAAAAGAGGGTGTGGTATGAATCGTTCGATCATGATTGAGCGGTTCGCATGAAATCAGAGTTTTTTTCAGATCTTACCGTGTGAACCGCTTGATCTTGATTGCGCGGTTCACGAAGCACCCTACCTTTACAGTCGGCCTCTGCAGTACTGCAGAGGATCCGTGCTATTGCTCTGGGTGTATGTTATACTGCAAAATGTGCAGTTGCTCATCAACCTACTGGCAAGTATCTTTAAACTCCTCAAACCGCCTTTCGAATTGATGAATGAATAACTACCTCATCAATTTTCCAAAAAAAAAAGGAACACAACTATGCGATTAAGGTAGCAGGCGATTATCTGCGATACACCTTCTCTAAGTTCTCTTTCACATAGAAGATTGCTCTGATACACCTTCTCAAAGCTTTTGACAATCTTGGTTAGAAAATCTTATTTTTGTAAAAAAATTACAAAAGAAGGATGATTGTTTCTTAAGCGACAATGAACTAATTAAGGACATAGCCACTTGAAACAACAATACATATCTTTTGTGATAAATCCTTTAACACAATGTAGGGAATAACATTTTAAGAGAAGATTAACAAAAGCCTATGGGAATTCTTTTTTATTTTAACCCTAAGAGTTGAACAATGCCGGTAAAATAAAACATATAAAAGAGAAGTGAAGTGCTACTCTAATATTCATCTACACATGGCATATTATCTTCTGCAATTCAATTAATAATATACATTTTATAGACAACTTTTACTTTTATTTGCTAACAACAAACTATTAAATCCTAATTCTATAGCAGTTCTAACAAGCCATTGATCCAATGCTCTTATGCAAAGTTTAGGTATAGTGAGTGCCCAACATGTGATTCATCGACTTTATTTGTGCATATTGTGCTAAAAATCTTAATAAATACCCGCAACTACATGTTAGTACCATATTCGTGTAAATATTCTTCGGAAAATAAAAAATACCTTCTTAACCTCGAAGAATGCATAAAAAACAAGAAAAGAAGAAAATACAAAGAAAGAACGAATCGTACATATGTGCACATAATTGAAGACTGAACTTAAGAAGCGAGAATAAATAGGATTGTAAATTCTATTTATGATTGAACTTGAGGTCGCGTTAGCATAGCTTGGTCGACTCAATAAACACAATGAAAAATAAAAAAAAATCTCGAAAATAGCAATATAGTTTTTAGAGCATAGCTTAGCACACTTATATTTGACACACATACACAAAGTTATAACAATTTATCCTTAATTCATTTTAAACTGATTATTTTTCCATTATGTGTATAAAAGTAAGCACAAACAATAAAAATACATGATAGTACCTTGAATAACGTAGAAGAAAACTCAAACCTTAATATGGGGATATGAAAAATGTCTGTGTCTTTTTATCTATTAATATATAATACCATATTAACAACATTCACCTTTAAACTTTACCTTACAAGAAATACTAATTTATAAAAACAACTCAAAATACACAACTGGTCAAAGGATTAAGTTTTTGCTTTTTGAGTACCCTTTGGACAATTGTCTGACATATTGGACAAATCTTCAAACAAGACTAACTCTCTGCCTTAATTTTCTTGCCCTCTTTCTCTCTCTCTGTGGATAAAATAGCTATAAAAATACAATTAGAATCCAAAAAATATCAACTTCTCAAATACTAATTAAACATAAATTCTAATTCCAATATGCATATCACTTCAACAAAAATTGAGCTATATACAGTGACATTTTTTTTTCAAAATCCGTCACTAAATTAGCCGTTGCTAAATATATAATGATGATATTATTCGTTGCGAAATGACTTTTCGTACTCAAAATTAGCAACGAATATCATATCTGTCGTTATATCATTAACAACAGTCCACCTATCGATGTTTATACGCAGCTATTTTTCAAAATATCAACTAATCATCGCTATTTTTTTAGTTTAAAATTTAACGACAATTAATTAGAAGTTCGAAAACTATCAACGGATAAACGTCGCTACGAGGAACGTTGCTAATGATATAACGACATATATAATATTCGTCGCTAATTTCGAGTACGAAAAACTATTTCGCAATGAATAATATCATCATTATATATCTAACAACGACTAATTTAGTGATGGATTTTGAAAAAATTGTTAATATAACTCATTTTTAGTGTATATTCACATACATATATCTTATGCATGTAAACTCAATTTTGACTTCAATCGTCGTTAACTATAAAAACTAAATCCTAATATTATTTTGGGGCTATAAGTAGGTTTCTCTTGTCAAAAAAATAATTTTGGGACTTTTTTTGTATATAAATACAATTGTATTTTGATTTTAGATAAATTGTGCATATTACATTTAGATTCCCTTTTCACTTTCATGTAATTTTATATATAATTTTGATACCCTATTTTTAAAAGCAACACGGAAATTATGTTTATAGGTCAAAAAAATCTATTTATAATCTTATGTATTTTCTATCTTCTATATATAAGAAAATAAAAAAATCAACAAAAACGCATTCATGGACAAAATATACTGTAATAAAATCAAATATGCACATAGTACTAACAAGAAAACAAAAACCAAAATTGAAAAAAAACAAATCCCATATATAATATCCCTCTAAAAATGGCTTAAATTCCCATCTTGCATATATTGTCAAATTTACAAAAACTTTTTTCTATAAAAATGTAGATCTCACAAAATTATATAACTTTCA
Source organism: Ottelia alismoides (assembly GCA_037367405.1). Taxonomy (NCBI): domain Eukaryota; kingdom Viridiplantae; phylum Streptophyta; class Magnoliopsida; order Alismatales; family Hydrocharitaceae; genus Ottelia; species Ottelia alismoides. The sequence continues at coordinate 221,167 of JAZKJV010007977.1, forward strand.
CATTCCATACATTCTCTAAATCATTTTATTTTTTTATTTTTAAAAGACTATAGGATTTTTAGATTTATTTGGGAGCGCAATTAGTCACACTCCCATTCCATCTTCCTCGATCGCAGGCGCCATGCATAATGTTTTAGTCACTCATTGACCTTGATTCGCAACCAACCTGCTCCAACTCTAGTCCTCATCCAACCACGACTCGATAACCTCTTTTAACCTCTCTCGATCACTACCATCGTCATTTGAGCCCTTTAAACCATTCGCAAAGTTCGACATCCAAAATTATCATAACTAAACCCCTCAATCGGTTTATCTTCTCTTGAAAGTTTCTACGGTGTGACGACGCATCAAGGTTATAATCTAGAGTTGTGGTGAGACTCTAGGCGTCAAAGGAATGGTCCATATCGTTACTTCAATGTCTACAACACACTAGAGTGGTGCGTCGAGCGATAAGTGGAACCAATTTCCAGCCTCTCCGCAAGTCGACTCCCTTTTCTTTCTCTTTCGAAGTTGTAGTTCGTCGAGTCCTCTACATTTTGCCTCGATCGATTTCAATATTCATCCTTTGTATCTCCCCAAGTTTGCATTGCACCAACATCTTTTCGTTTCGACCCATTCTTGTTCATAGATAAAATCTACCCTCATCTGCCATCTCCTTTCCTCGTAGATCACCGAGCGAGGTCTAGGGCTTAGTTCTCTTCCACTTCCACCATCTTTTTAGAGTTCCGTCCAAAATGACACATCGGGTTTTCGGCCGACGAGTCGACTACACATCAACTACCAAGGTTCCAAAGTTTAGGCAAGTTATGACCTCTAACATGCCTAGAATAAGTCGGCACACCCACAACAAATATGTTGAATCGTCACCACCTCCACTTTAAAATAGGATTTGCTTTTGCATATTTACATTCAAGTCCATCTATGGTTTTTAAAATAAAAATTTAGCTTTATTTGATATTTTTGTCTTTCTATTGTGAATCGCGGATGTACAATGTTCACCCGTAACTGGAATATGTCTTTGGCAACAACGAGACCTTTGTCTTGTTGGAATTATGGCACGATGGGAAGTGGTGCATATGACGGTTCTTCAATCGGATCGGATGGTTAGGATTCGACGCATATCAACACCTTCAACCTTGATAATTTTTTATAACTTGCTCATTTTAGATTACTTTTGGTTGAACTATTTTTCAGAGGCTTCTACTAAATAGCCCCGTTTCATGTAAGTTTCTCATATTTTTCGGACACTACCTTTCATTTTTACTATTTATTTTAGTATATTTTATTGGGGGGGTGGAATCCTCTTCATTGGAGTATATTATCTAGTTGAGTTGTTTTTATATCGTTTTTCAAATAAGGAAATATAGGAATTAAAAGGACATATTTAGGGGATGAAAATAGAGATAGCTTTATATTTGCTATCATATATTCTAGTTGTTAAGAGAACTCAATAGTGTTTTCTTATAACTTAGATCAAAGTGAGATCGTTTTTCTTTATATTCCATATTTTTATTTAATAATGTAGAGAGAGAATTAATCACAGGCGATCGGGGAAGGTTCAAGCAAGAAAGGTTGCAAGAGAGTTCTACTAGAAAAGCCTTCCTGACGAATGTGCGGACTTCCGTTATTAACTTCACATAACCTGGCCAGAAAATGTCTTTTGTTCTTTCTTTCTGCTTCTAGGACCCCTATATATAGCACATGCATTCCCTAATCATTTCTCTTCAATGATGGCATGAGGGAGTGTTATGAGATGAACGATGGCTATTGATTGATGTTTATTGGTGAGCGGTGATGCTATCACATATTGGGGCCTTTTGGCAGTATAAACAAGGATAGATTTATGAATGAGAAATAGAGATTTCCCACCTTATGGCAAATCGGTCAAGTGGACTGTCTTCAATCAACCTCCATGCTTCTGCATCCATTCTTGCGATTTCCTCCCCATTTCGGAACCTACCCTCTAATTGGGATGCAAGAAAATAGACTCTTTCCTTCCTCTCTCAAATATAAAAAAGTAATGAGGAGAAAGAAATAGATTCTGAAATTAGTATCGATTTTCCCTCTCTTCAAAAAAGATTACAACAACTACTCGTTAGGGTGACTGCATATCCCCACTAGACCATTACAAGGGGTTCTGTTTGTCCTCCTTAGGAGTATAAGCCCTCATAAAATCTTTTAAAATGCCTTGTTTTTAAAAGTTAAAACCCAAAAACACTTCGAAAAACTTAGAACATCTATAAAATCCTCTAAATTCAAAAGGTCTAAAAAATCATATTTTGACTCTTCATTTCACTTATTTTTAAAATAAACCATTCGATCTCATATATATATATAAAATCTTTTTTAATTATCCCTTATTTTCTATTCCTTATAATTAATGGAGAAATTTCAACCTTTTCATATTCAAAAATTTAAACAGGAATAATAGAAATATAAATGCTTTTATCCATTATCCTTTTAGTATTAAACATCACAAATCTTCTCACATATACTATTATAGCCTCAAGAAAAATAAAGACCTTACAAACTTATATATACAAAAATAGTTTAAAAAATATAAACAAATTCAAAATTCACATTATAAATATAAAAAAATTAAAAAGAAATACAAAATAATAGTGTTAATTACTAAAATATAAAATGTATCAATATACCTATAAAAAGCTCAAACTCATGAAAATTTAAAAAAGCACAACACACCCGGTATCACTTTTATTTTGTTTGATTCACCTGAATCATTATATATTGTTTTAATCATTACTTTTTACATGGACACAAATTAGCACTGAAGAGCAATCTTGTATCACTAACCACCTAGAGCTTCATCTTCACATATTATTCTTATTATGAAAAGCTAACGAACATCAATCGTTTGAGAATAGAAGACTAGTCATTACCTATAATCGAAGTAGACCAAATTATACATGCCTAATCTCATTCTAAATGTGATTGTACATATTCTAATCCATAAATTATCAGATAAATCCACAAACATGCTCCCACTCAAGATCTCATTTTCGTCGCTAGCTCTTGGATTCAGGCTTTCAGGTGAAGAAAATCGGAAGGTGCATAAAATAGTTAAGCCTTCGATATTGTTCTTCGTAAATTATAGTTGGTCGTATTCATTTCGATCATTCTTCTTTATCGTGAAGTTCGTCTTATCAATCATGCCAATTGAAATGAAAAAAATATAAATTACGAAAAAAATATAAAGTTGGCAATTATATCATGCATAGTGTGCAGGAACCAAGACAACTACAATCATAGTTAAAATCCGAACTACAAAGAAAAATTAATCGCAAATGCAAAAAGAAATTTGAACATGGAAAAATCTCCATGTGAGAGTGAAAAACAACAGATCGCAATCCAGATTCAAGCACTATAATGAAAAATATATCTTGTGAGGGGCTTATCCAAAGTCGATCCTCTCGATGATGGTAGTAATTGCCAAAAATATGGAGCTAGATCAAGATAATTAACCTTATCATCTAGTTCACTAGTGGGTTGACTTCTTGAAGTCATGAATGTACATGAATTTATAGATGTAGATGTATTCCAACCACTGATATCACAAGCCAAAAAGGCCAATTCTAGGTCAAGGAGTAAGCATTTCTCTCTTATTTATCTCTTCATTTTCTTTCCAAATTAAGTTGATTATTTGGATGAAGGGACATGAGAAGTGAAGTACATGAAATCCTACATCCCACAATATTGATGCATTTCCTATTTGGAGGAATTTCTCAAGTCCATCAAATTAGAATTTCGAATACCATTGGGACTAATCCATTCCCTCTTAAAGGTTGAGATTTCATCTATAACACAAGGGTAATTATTCTCACAATAAAACTTACAATTTTCATTTTTACCCTTACCTAGTTGTGTAAAATATTTGACTTCCCATGCAATATCATCATACAGATCATTAATGAACTTAATTATGTATATTAAGGATATTCTTTTCATATCCATGCGTCCCAAACCAAACTTTTATATGCATCCTTGCGGTTAGCCATATTTGCACATATGCTCATAACATTAACAAAGTTGCACATATGCACATAACATTAACATAATTGCACATTTGCACAAAACATTAACATAATTGCACATATGTACATGATATTAACATAATTACACATATGCCCATAACATCAACATAATTGCACATATACACATAACATTAACATAATTGCGTGTATACCCATAGCATTAACATAATTGCATATATGTCCATAGCATTAATATAATTATAAATATTGTCATAACATTAACATAATTGCACATATGTCCATAACTTTAACATAACTGCATATATGCTCGTAAAATTAACATAATTGCACATATGTCTATAACATTTACAACGTTTATGGTTGTCTTGATTGTTAGATTCTTAGAGAGCCTTGATGCCTTTGCCACCGGCACAAGCAATTCATAAACATAACATAACATGACAATGTAGCTACAACTATAGAGAACTTCTCTTTTTCTCACGTCCCCAAGAAGCGTTGGTCCTTTTGGTCTGACGACACCTTAGCTCGAGTCGGTGCCGAAAATTTTAACATTAATTAAGATGACTTATCTATCTAATAATCACTAATTCGTAATTAAACCCATAAGGTAAATTTCCACCACATTATCACATGCAACAAACTTATAAAGAAAGCATGCGGTTTGAAGCATGCGATTTGAATCTACGCGTATGCATGTAAAGGATAAACAAATAATTATGAATATACAATAACATCTGATTAATGTGTAACATCTGATTAATGTGAAGAGGAAAGAATATCATGCAAAAGAACTTTTCAACTTTACTAATTTCCCTTGTCATTAACGATATGGAATAAAAAATTATTACAAATCTTCGACAAAAGTTAAAATAAATGAAACCTACCATGCAGACACTTCTGTAAATCATGGTATCGTGTTCTTAATTAGAGATCGACACGTACCTCGATGGTGCGAGAAATCTTCCCACAAGGATATCGATTCTGCCTATCTAAACCATCATCGACTACATTGTGATTCCTCCGATTTTACCGGATCAAAACTTCGACGTCGATGGAGAGGGATGTCTTTGTTAGATTCGAAAACAACACTAATGAATACCCATTCATTCACCTTCATTATTTTGTCTTTAAATCCGTAGTTAAATACATGTAAATACATCTAACTTGCACAAATTAACACATTGACTGTTGTCTATATGTAATATATAAATACACGTATTTAAATCCAAAATAAAATAATAAAGAAAAGAAAAGAAAAAAATAAGAAAGTATTGTAAATACTAACTGACCATGTGATCATGTGTTCACGTTATTCCTTATCGCTCATCAAAACGAATAAAAGAATATATTGCAATTATAACTTTTTTCAAAGAGAAGAATTATTGATCTATTATTTTCCAAAAGATGAAGAAGAGCATATAAAGAAAAAAATTAAACGAATCTTTAGTCTATTTGTATACATGTTTCCATTCCTCAATCCCCTCTCATAAGAAAATTTTTAAGTTTGATATTCGTTTAGGTTCAACTAGATTAAATAGAGGTTCGACTAAGGTTAGATTCGAAAATAGACGAACCAAACCTGAACACATGTTTAGGCTCAATTAAATCTGAACCTAAAAGTTGTAGGTTCGCTCAAGTTCGATCCGTTTGCACCCCTATATATGGGTGTGAGACGGAGTGACTATTCAGAATTTCTCATGTAATTCGTGATTATCGAAAACTATGTACGTAAATCAGAAAGTGCCCACGGTTATAGTTGTAAGTATCCCGTTATTTAAACACTTGTTGTTTACATAAATTGCATGCTTTGAAGCATCCCATGAATGTCTAGACGGTACGTTTAGGGGTGTTCATGGGGCGGGTATCCGCCCCATTTGATTGTGACCCGTCCTGTCCCGTTAGTATTGGATCACGGGTCGACCCGCCTCATTGTAACGGGTACCCGATTAATGGCAATGGATATTGGCTATTCGCGGGTACCCGTGGATACCCGTGGGGATAAAGAGAGATACTTCTAATGAATGGTGGTATATATAAAAATGCAAACGATATGTCCAACTATGTCGTATCTATATCATATTCATAATGATAATGCCGGATATGAATGGTATGGAATGCATTTAGATAGGGATAAATAAATGTAGATAAATAAATTAATGAGGATGTATACAACTATGTGGGTAATGTAAACCAAATGAATACATGCAACTGGAAGAAATACCATCAAATACGAATCCAGTGGTGACACATTCGTGTAGGTTCATCCTCATAATAAATCAAATACGGATAAAGAGATGTCAATATATATAATCGGAGAACAACATGACAAACAATATATAAGTATATATTCCTATTCGTACATGGGTGTATTAATTATCATCACAATTGGTTATCGCAATGTGTGCGTCCACACTATGTGTGTGCGTGTGTGCGCGTAGGCGCATGCGCGCGCACGTGGGCATGGGCGTTTGCATGGACGCGAGCGCGGGCATGCGTGTGGGTGGGGGGACAATTCGTATTCAATTGTATTCATTATCATCATGTTTGGATGCCGGAATGTATATATATCGATTTGGATCGTATCCGATTCGTTATCATATATGTTAATTCCAATTTTGACATCCATATATATTTTGATTTCAAAATGGATACATATATGAGCCACCCCAAACATATAAATTTCATCTTATCTATACAATTTTGATTATATTATTTTTCCTTTCTAATTTGCATCCATTTAATTCCGGCATTCATTTTTACTGACTTGGCAATATATTTTCCATGTTCACCGATATTTATATCCGCATTCAATTCTATATTTTTAAAATAGATAAGAATAATGTAACATATATATCGATGTTTGTATCTAACCATTTGCATTTTTATAAATCAATTTATAGTGTAAGCCTCCAACTGGGTACCCACGGGTACCCGTCGGGTTTTTTATATGGCCATGGGTCATGACATTGCGGGTACCCGACCCATCATTTTCAAACGAATATCCGAGAGTTTAGGGTCAAAATGGACGGGTCAAGCTGGGTATCCATTGACCCGGATATTTTTGAACACCCCTAGGTACGTTGATATCATTTATGTTTGAGCAGGAAATGGTTTATTTGCATATTATGGTGGTGTGCAGCATATTCCGAAGGTGAACACCATATTCTTCCTAAATTTTCCTAGAAATTTCTATCTTAATATTTTTAAAAAAATCTCAAAATATTTGTTATATTCTAATTTTTAAAGTAGATTACTTAAAATTGATACTCTTGGATTTTTTTCATATATGTTTTGAAGTATTACATCTCTATTTACGTGATTTTTAACATATCGTATTACAACACTAGTAGTTTTAATCGTTAATAATCTTCGAGAAAATTCCTTGATATAATTTGTAGAACTCAAAATATCAAATATATTCTATCTTTTAAATTAACAAATTTAAGGTTGTTATTCTCGAAAGTTCTTGCATATATGATTATCAGATATTTGATGTTACTCAAGTACTTTGTAATTTTTAATATCGTATATTTTCATGCATTTTTTTTGATATCACCGTATTACAATATCATTTTAAAGAATTGTCCTCTATATTTTATTAAGGTCAGAATGTATATATTCCATAATATTTATGGTTCATTGCATGAAACTTTAATATATATATATATATATATATATATATATATAAGATCATGTAAATTTTGTATATATACACTTGTCAATTTTTTCTATTTATAGATGGCTCTATTGATTTCGATATATAGAGAATATGATACAAAGTAAAGAAAAAGAAATAAATTGCTCACCGACATTCGTAATAGATTACATTGTAAATCATTTAATTATATACGGCACCATAAATTAGATCATTTTGAACATCATGTGGCTGTTTTAAATGTAGGTCATTTTTCATCAGTTTTTTTTTGTAAAAGATCTTTACATAGATATTGATATAATTACCTTACATTATTTAGACCACCTTATAAATATTCGACATATTTTCGTGCAGAGTTATCCACATAAATGACACAATATTTAGATTTTCCATGTATGTTTCTCTTACACAAATGACGATTTAAATACTTTGTCATATATTTTTTAATGCCAATTTATAGTAGCTTCTATCCACTACATTAGTTTCTTGTTCATGTGACTTTTAGGTATTTTATATAACATGTCTTTATAGGATCTTTTAATATATGTACTTTCATTCTTGAAATTGTTTTTAGGTTGAATAAAACAATAAAACTGTGTATGTATACATTTATTTTTAACTATATTCTTACATACATATATGTATCTATTTTATATCCATTTTTAGGTTGACTTTTAATATATAAAAATACTTACATATATGTATGTAATGGGCTTTCTATTTTAGGCTAGTAGTAGATTATAGGGATTTTTACACCCATAATTCTGAGTAATTTTCCAATTACAATCACAACCCTACGTAATTGCAAATTACACTCAGGACTATGAATAAGTGTGACGTCTTACACCCATAATCATATGTTAGTTTAGTTCATTAACTCAATCAGATGGTGTCAATCTAAGCAATCCACGATCTGACGGTTGTGATTCATCAAAAGAAGAAAACTTCCCCCTTCCACCAGTGTAGTTCATTAACTCAATCAAATGGTTGAGTTAATCTAACCAATACACGATCTAACGTTTGTGATTAATCAAAAGTAAAAAAATAAAGAAAACTCCCCCCTTCTACTAGCCCCCTCCAACGCCACCACCTCCTCCATTTCTCCTCCCTCGGTTCCTCCCTTTGCCGCCACCGACCTCTCTTCGGCCTCCAGGCTTGCAAGCATGGGTGGAGGGTTCTTGATGGCAGGGGGCTTTGCTGGAGTCGGACCGGTAGAGGCTTACTGGAGGGGCGGTGGGCCCTGTTATGGGTATGGGTTTTTTGTGCGGGCAGCAGGGAGGTGGGAGGGTCGGGACTTTGGGCGACCAGGGGGGGGCTTTGCTGAAGAGCGACGACGATGGGGATGGATTTGCAAAAGGGAGGCAACAATCAGGGAGAGGGTGGAGCAACCAGCTGGATTCGATGGGAGGGGGGAGGCTTTGCATGCAAGAGGGGCAGCTAGGAGGCGACCAGGGAGGGCTGGAATGGGCGACGATGATGGGAGCGACAGGGACACCGAGGGGGGGTCCTTGGAGGAGGGGCAATTACGACAGAGAGGCGACAAGGGGGGGATGTTTTGACATCAGGGAGGCAACCAAGGGGCTCGACGTGTTGGGCCACTGGGCACAGGCTAGGCAGTCGAGAGGGGCATGGGGTCTGGAGGAGGTCGACGGGCGAAGACAATCCCTGCTGCTTGGTGGCGACGGGACGAGGAGGGGGGGGGGTGCCAGAGAAGGTGGTGGTCAAAGAAGGAAGGAGAAGATGGATGTTGAGTGTAGGGAAATGGACTCATTTATAAATAACAGAATTTAAAGGGTCGAAAATTTAAAATATTTAACGGATATCATTATAGTTAACGGGAAATAGGATGGAGTCTAGCACAAGATTATAGGTGTAAGAGTTAAGCATTATTGAAGGTTCTGGACGTAATTCACAATTATACAAGGTTATGATTGTAATTGGAAAATTACTCTGGATTACATGTGTAAAAATCTCTAGATTATATATATATATATATATATATATATATATATCAATTCGAAGGGTTCAAACAAAAAAAGCGGAATCCCGGGAATCTCAATCGGAAAAGGACAAGAAGCGTAAAATTTAAATATAATAAAACTTAACATGGTGTCATTTTACAGCACCATTTAACAATAACCGGACAAGAAACTACAAGCCATTAAGAATATCAGCCAACAATGGAAAACAAGATCGCACAATGTTACAGGATGAACTACTAAACTAGATGAGGGTGAGCTCGAGCTTCGGCCTGTTAGACCGCCGTTCGACTACCTCCAGGTGAATCTTCACAGTCTGCAGGACGCCATAACTGATGTTCGTTCCCGTCTTGGTCAGCCGCTGATGCACCTCATCCACCTGCCACTCATTGCCCTTGTCTCCCTTCGGTGCCAGGTGCACTGGACCTTCAATACCAAACCTGAAATGTTGATAAGATTAAATTCCCCCTTTCATTAGCATTCTTCAGTTTAATTTTCCAGCGTGAAAAAAGATTGTCTCAGTAGCAAAACTGTAGTTATATTTTGCCAGGAAACTGTTTTCACATCTAGAAGTGAGCTCAACCTTTTCCCACTTCATTTTCTTACAGATCTGAACAGCCAAGAGAATGACCATTGGATGGAACTTCATTAATGAAGTTTACAAGCACAAAAAACCATCCAACACAACCTATAATGAACGGTATGAACCCACAAAGACGGAAACATTGCTAACTTTTGGAACATAAGCTCAAATAGAATCTAGCGCCACAAAAAATTACAATTCTACTAGCACTATAATGCTCACAAAATGGGGACGACCGACTCCGTGAAACAAAATTGGTGCAACGCGCTCTTGTGGATGAGGGTCCTCCATAATTAATGACAGTGAAAACAGTTAAGCCACCATATTAGACATCCCAAGTTTCTATAAAACTACCGTGAAAGTGGTTGATCAAAGTCTTGTAATGCAATAAAGACTGAAAAGTAATGAAGATTTTATGAAACAGATCTCTAAAATTCGTTTAGATAGTAGTAAAAAAAGTGTTTTCCTTAGTATATCATATACTTAATTTCGAATAAGGAAATAATTTAAGAAAATAGAAACACGTAAAACAAGTACTCGGTTGTGTCATGCATATTACAGAATATACAATGTTACAGATTTTGGTTACTCTTTCTTTCTTGTTATTAATTCGGTTCACAATAATAAGAGATGCAAGAAGAAACAAGAAGAAATGGAGAAACGCATACTTTGGCACAAAAACTATAAATCCATTGTTCTTTATCTTCAGTATTCTGGCTTCAGTATCAGTTGGTCTGCAAAAGGTGCATCAGGATATCATGAGAGGAGAAAAAGTAGCTTAGACCAAGACTCTGCAAACCAAAGAAGTTCACCTTTTACTGAAATACACTATTGTATGGAGTTCAACAGAAGCTCGACTGGCCATTTGAGCATTCCGATGTCTGTAATTTAAATCTGAAATGCAAGATTGTCATGACAATCAATGATGTCAGACAAAAAAATAAGTTGCCCAAGTAAGTGGATGCTTACTATCAGCTATGCTGGTAAGCTGGGCTCTGTCCTGAAAGACTGGAGGAAGCTTTGATATTCCTAGAGCTGCAGCTAGTAGTCGGTGAACAATGACATCTATAAATAAAAATTCAGTTAGAAGGTGCCATAAACTTTTTTTAATACCATGTAGCATCCGTTCCTATGAATGTTACTGCAAAAAAAATAAAATCAAGCAAAAAAAACAAGGACATCGCCAGCATGTGTATGATTTTGTTAGTTTATTAGATGTCGTGTTGTGCATAGTTACTGTTGAGAGCTATGTCGAGGCTGCGTTCCCTCGTTGCCTTCTCTTGAAATTATTTTTTATATTTTGGGCTTTCACGTTATATTTCGCATTGGTCTCTTTATACAAATTTCTTCCTCTTATGTTCACAATTCCAACCGAAATCTCCATCCAACCATCTCGGTGGCTCCCACATGGCCACCACCTCTCCGATGAGTGAACCTGGGCAGCCACAACACCTCTCCGGAAGCCACAGCAGCATCAGAGACCTGCAGCCATTTCGGCCCGCAGGGCAGTGGTGGGGCACCGATCAGATTAACCACCACTGACAATCCAGTGGTCCGATAATCTCGAACCAAAAGTATAGCCCAATGCTCATGACATCTATCCGCCCATGAATTCCGGTCGTCATTCCGAGATCACCCATGAAGGGATTGGGTCCTATTGTCAAGAGGGATGGAACATATTATGCCTTGTTGGACATGCAATTCATCAGCACAATAAAATGCTACGAGCAGATATGTTTAGGAAACCCGAAATGGTCAATAAAATCAAAGTTAATGCATCTGGGAACATGTGCAAAATTTGGTAGGCAAGCTCCCTCTCCCTACGAATAGCCAATGATATCCTCAATCAACCTACGGCAACAAAAGCAACATGGAAGATCTTGGTGATGACGTTAATAATAAGGTATTTCAGCTCCACCATGGTATGTGTCACAGGGTCAAAATCCCGGTATCGATTTCGACTGATTCTGTGCGGCGTTAGCTAACCCGTAACTAACCAGCCTTCTCGAGTAGAACGGTCACGGACGCGCTCCAACTCTTCTCGTACTCCTGCTTGCTAGCGCACCGACGCTTTCAACACAAACACGAGCACGAACTCCGGATCGCTCAAGAACACGCTCAAGAACGCTCAAGAACTCAACCAAGCAATCACACGAGCACGGGCACAAAGCTCTTCTCTTTATTAGAAGGGGAACTCTCTCTCTGGAGTGGGTGGACACTCTATACTTTCTCTTGTGTAGACTTGTGTGTTTACAAATGAGCCACCACCTCTCCTTATATACAAGACTCAAGGCAACCCAAGGGACACTCATTATTACATCTACAATAATGATAAATAAAGACACAAGAAACCCTTCGAGTTCTTCGGCAACCCTTCGCGTTCCTCAGCAACTCTTCGTCTCCTTGTCTCTTCGACTCCCTCGTTGACCTTTCGTCTTCCTGCACGGTTGATGCCCAGTCAACCGCCCAGTCATCAACACACTCGCGCTCCAACGCTTGCTGATGCAGCTTTGCCATAATTCACCAAGTGCTACCGAACACTTGGTCTTGTGCCAAAGGGAACCCGCGACTTCCAGACCCTCGTGCGGTAAACCCTTCCTTAGCGTTCTCCATGCTAAGGGAAAGTCCTCCAGAACTTCGCTATCTGGCCTCCAGACCACTCTCGTACGTGTATTACCGAGCATGCTCGACAATGCTCGTACTCAACACCTGCAACGCTCCATGCCTCCTTGGACCGCCACGCATCAATACCGATACCTTGCGCCTTCGTGCGTACGCCTCTGTGACCGTACCGCATTGCTCCTCAATGCGTACTGCTTCACTACGCACCACCCTTCTGCGCTCGCGTATGTACGACTACGTGTATCCACTGTCATGTCTTCCACTGCTGTCTGTACTCGCTGTGCTCGTACTGCTACAAGCACCACGACACTCTGCTACCGAGCCAGTGTCCTGTGTGACGCTTCTCCATCAAGTACGGTAGAGCCTCCAGACTCTCGTGGATAACCTCCCTGATATTCACACATTTACGGACTCCTCCTGAAGTCCAGCTTCATCGATCATTCTCGAGCATCCAGCTACCGTGTCTGCACGATCATTCTCGATCACGGAATTTGGGGGTGTGACAAGCCTCCCCCACCTGAAGAATCGGTTGTCCTCAACCGAACATTTCCTCTTCAGCTGGCGTCCCGTCACGATCCTCCATCCGCTACGCACCTCCTGATGCGGCTCAATTGGAAGGGCGGTGCCGCCTTGCACCGCCTCCCTTCCTACACCTGGTCTTTTCACGGACCACGTCCCTCCGTGACTTGGTCTTCAACGTGAAAAGTGGAGCTTCCTCGTCAGCTCCCATTTTCGGTGTATCCCTCCTGGATACAACAGCTCCATCGCTGGTTTGTGGCAGCTCCAGCTCCACATGTGGAGTACTCACCTCTACACTCGCACGTTGACGATCCCGATCGTTCCCTGTAGGCGTCCCTACATCTTGGGAAATGAGCACCTCCTGTGCTCCGAGCATCTTCGGTATCTTGCCTCCTGCAAGATCATCGGTGGTGCGGTTCGTCACCACTCCACCCCCATGGACATGTAACTTCTTGCCCATGCTGCATTGCCCTCCAGAGCTCTGCTTTGTCTTCTCATGCACGGATGTTCTCCTATCCGCGGCTTTGGTCGTGTGCCTCCTGCACACACGTTGGTGCTCAACATGCACCTGCGCACTCCTGTGCGTCCTCGATCGAGCCTTGGCACCAACAAAGCTCTCTGTTGTGGAGTTCCCTCCCTCCACCGAATTCGAAGCTCTAGCTCGAAGTGTCGTGAGACGTACCTTGGGCATCGCACCTATTGCTCCCAAGCGTATCTCACCTTCTACTTCCTCCTCCTCGTCCCCACGAAGAGAGTTCAACTTCTCCTTCTTTGGGCACTCCCGCGCCCTATGCGGTCCGTCGCATATGAAGCATCCCTTTCTCTTGGGTTGCTCCCTTCTCTTGGAGTACTCCCGTTCCTCCACTGGTGGATCATGGGCAACGCCTTTGCGCTTGTCCTTCGACCGCGCCCTCGGCTTGCTGGTGAACTCCTTCTCTTCAGCATTGTGACTTGGTTGGGCCGCCCCATAATCGACCAACGCATCTGCCACCACGATCGTTGAATTAAGGTCCTTCACTCCCTGCCTCTGCAGTTCAGCTTGCGCCCAGCTTTGCAATTGAAGAGCTTGTCCTCCTCGGACATCCCCTTGATGTCCAGCAACAAGGACGTGAACTGCTTCACGTATTCACGAACAGTGCCTGTTTGCTTCAGTCGTCGAAGAGCCTCCCGTGCAATCCACGCAGTGTTCTTTGGCAGGAACTGCGCCTTCAGTTCCGCGACTAGATCATCCCATCTGGATATCTTCGGTCTTGCCTCGTCTGCTGCACGGCTCCTCCACCATAGCTTGGCGTCGCTCGACATGTACATCGATGCCAATCCGACTTTCTCGGCTTCCGTCGTCTTGGTCGCCTCGAAGTAAACTTCCATATCCTACAGGAAGTTCTCCAAATCCTTAGCACTCTGCGTACCTGTGAAGGATTTGGGCTCGGGTACCTTGCATCGCTGCACACCCATGGAGCTCCCGCTATTCGCCAACGCCTTCTTGATGAGGGAGATCTCACTCCGAAGATCCTCCATCATCGTGTTGAACGCCTCCAGTTTGTCCTCCAAGGACTTGATCGGCTCCGCTGAGCGTTGGGTCTCGTCCCCAACATCCGATCCTTCTGAAGAGCGATCCTCCAAGACGACGATGCGATGGGCATGAGTCCCAATAGTGGACTCCACTTCTGCCATCGTCTGCTCCAGTGCTGCTACGCGATCGGTAACACCCACCATCTTCGCTCCGCTGATTGAAGACGTACTTGCACCGACAAGTATACCCTGCTCCCGCGATCGACTGCACCAACAGCCGCTCGTAGCTTTGCCCGCTTCTTGACACCGACCAAGATCTGTGATCTGCTCCTTGGCACCGACCAAGCTCTGATACCAAATCGTACCAACGATTGGTATTGCATTCAGCTCTGATAGCAACTGTCACATGGTCAAAATCCCGGTATCGATTTCGACTGATCCTGTGCGGCGTTAGCTAACCCGTAGCTAACCAGCCTTCCCGAGTAGAACGGTCACGGACGCGCTCCAACTCTTCTCGTACTCCTGCTTGCTAGCGCACCGACGCATTTAACATAAACACGAGCACGAACTCCGGATCGCTCAAGAACACTCTCAAGAACACGCTCAAGAACGCTCAAGAACTCAACCAAGCAATCACACGAGTACGGACACAAAGCTCTTCTCTTTATTAGAAGGGGAACTCTCTCTTGAGTGGGTGGACACTCTACACTTTCTCTTGTGTAGACTTGTGTGTTTACAAATGAGCCACCACCTCTCCTTATATACAAGACTCAAGGCAACCCAAGGGACACTCATTATTACATCTACAATAATGATACATAAAGACACAAGAGACCCTTCGAGTTCTTCGGCAACCCTTCGCGTTCCTCAACAACTCTTCGTCTGCTTGTCTCTTCGACTCCCTCGTTGACCTTTCGTCTTCCTGCACGGTTGACGCCCAGTCAACCGCCCAGTCATCAGCACACTCACGCTCCAACGCTTGCTGATGCAGCTTTGCCATAATTCACCAAGTGCCACCGAACACTTGGTCTTGTGCCAAAGGGAATCCGTGGCTTCCAGACCCTCGTGCGGTAAACCCTTCCTTAGCGTTCTCCATGCTAAGGGAAAGTCCTCCAGAACTTCGCTATCTGGCCTCCAGACCACTCTCGTACGTGTATTACCGAGCATGCTCGACAATGCTCGTACTCAGCACCTGCAACGCTCCATGCCTCCTTGGACCGCCACGCATCAATACCGATACCTTGCGCCTTCGTGTGTACGCCTCTGTGACCGTACCGCATTGCTCCTCAATGCGTACTGCTTCACTACGTACCGCCCTTCTGCGCTCGCGTATGTACGACTACGTGTATCCACTGTCATGTCTTGCACTGCTGTCTGTACTCGCTGTGCTCGTACTGCTACAAGCACCACGACACTCTGCTACCGAGCCAGTGTCCTGTGTGACGCTTCTCCATCACGTACGGTAGAGCCTCCAGACTCTCGTGGATAACCTCCCTGATATCCACACATTTACGGACTCCTCCTGAAGTCCAGCTTCATCGATCATTCTCGAGCATCCAGCTACCGTGTCTGCACGATCATTCTCGATCACGGAATTTGGGGGTGTGACAGTATGCATCTCATAAAACAAGATGGTCAGTTCCTACAAAGCTATTGTGTTGTTGAAAAGAATGCTTAAGAAGCTGCATGGCTACCTTCCTCCATATAATATTGGTGAGCAAGACCTATATGAACATGCTTATGATGAGAGTGTACCTTACAAGACTTGATCATGTCTATGATTCACCACATAATCAGTCATTTACCAATGCCGTCGTACCACAGACAGAAGAAGCCCGCATACTACAGCAAACTGAGGATCATGTCTATGATTCACCACATAATCAGTCATTTACCAATGCCATTATACCACGGACAGAAGAAGACCGCATACTACAGCAAACTGAGCACGGATTCCGTTCCTACTACCACCTCACAAACATCCACTATGACAGTTTCACGTAGCAAAGGAAGATTTGCATCTTGTAGAGATCGTGATGATAGAGGTAGAGGCAGTGGCCATGGAGGCAACCTCACTACTATCCGTGTTAGTGACTTGGACACACAGAGGACACATGTTAACAAAAGCGTGGTCAACTACCTTGAGTTGCATTGAGCACCAGAGTAGACTGATCACAATGTTACTATGACCCGAGACCAGAAGTAAAACATTTGATGTCCTATCTGAGGGAGACAAACGTCTTTCCCTCTCCAACTCCTGCACCATTTGACTTTAATGTTGTCCGTCCATCAGTTATGAATCTCTCTTGTCCGGTTGCTAGGTTGAGATTCTTATAAATGTATAGTTGTTTAGGAAATATTTATAAAAGATGAATGCTAGGCAGAGAGACCACCTGTCAATGCTGAGGGAGGTCACATAATGAGATCCACTGTATTAGGCAGAACAGACGGAATAGGATTCAAGACATCTCAATATTGTCATTATTATTTGTTAACCTCGCAAAACATATAAAATTCATCGACATATACTTATTCAGAATTTTTATGCACCACAATATTTTAGTGACAAATTTATGATCTTTGATGTTTTCATGACAATATAGTATGACTCTTTTATTGGATGCAAATTTAGTAGAAAGGCTTATAGAGTTATATCTTTTTTGGTGTTCTTATCGCAATAATGTCATATATATTAGATGTTAGCCAAATAACATATAATTTTGTCGACATAGACTTTATTGTAGTTTGCACTATAAACTGAGTCTTACGCCTCAACAATCTTGAGGTTATGCCTTCGATTCCCGGAAAAATGCATCAGTCGACCTTTCATTTTTTTCTCCTCAGCTTGAGTTCTGTGCGAGGTGATGCAAACACAAATCGGCGACGGCGAATAAATATTTTTGGTGGATTTTGATGGGAGAAATAGAAGGGTTGAGGAGAGAAATTGGAAGGATTGAGGAAAGAACACGCCGGAATGCGCGGGGTTGAAGAAGAAGAACCGCGGAGATCGCGTGGAGGGAGAGAGAGGAGGAGGGGGGATAGAATGAGATCAACTCAAATTTTCATTCATAATGGACTGACTAGAACAATGGACTACCCTCTCTTTATATAGGAGAGAGGGTTTACAAAAATAGTAAACAAATCAAATTAATAACTAATTTGATCCTAATTGACCTCTAACTAACTTAATTGGACTCTAATTATTTAATTGACCAACAATTATAATTAAACTCTACGAAATCAACGTTGAGATCACAGGCGATCTCAATTATTAAATTGGACCACTACGACCGCTAAAAAACGTAAATAAAAATGATAATTATCTAATTAAATAAATGTGGCCCCATAATTTGGGGTCACGCTGCATCACGAGGCATGTCAAATTGACAAGCACTATCACTCTAATTTCCAGAGTCGACTTACTCGTAATAATAGTTCGTGTTTTAGATTGATTCATCTTAATATCTTCGTTCCCGTTGCGTAACGGAAATAAAAAAATTGTCTTGTCCATATGAAGTAGGTTTGATACTCCCATTCTCTTGAATTTTGCTACATGCATCTTGCTCAGTTTTTAAAGCCTCGAGAAATACTTCCTCAGAATATGTGCCCGTGTAACTCGCTACAAATGGTGTTACTGTTCAGATGAATATAGACCATGGCCTCAAATTTCAGCGAAATTCGGTCGAATTTCTGTCGAATATCAATATCCAGTCGAAATCGAAATTTGACCGAAATGACCGAAATGACCGAAATATGGGAGTCCTAGTACAAAAATGACCGAAATGATCGAAATTTCGGTCGAAATTCCACCGAAACTACATCGAAATTCTGTTTTGGTCGGTACCGAAATGGTGACCGAAACCGACATTTAAGGCCTTGATATAGACATACTCTAGGTGTCATCTGTGTGCATACCCATGCTTCAATCTCTTACTAGGGAGTTATTGTATTTACTGTGTGCTACTTGATCAATTGTAAGCCCTAATTTCCCTGACAGTGATCGATATACTATTCATCCTTGTGCTTTTGGATGTCACCCTTGTCCATGTCTTAAATCATCAACAGGACAAACTATCCCCTAGGGCTATTAAGTGAACGATTATTAGGTAGTCCAGGCCAGAAGGAGTATTGATGTTATGATCCAGTTCACAGGAATTTTAGAGTGAGTGTTGAGGTCACCTTCTTTAAGTCCATTGGCACACCCCACAGCATCCATGATGCTAAATTTTGATTCTTCTGAGAACACGGTACCCTTACCTCCTACAAATTGTGCGCCTTTTAACACTACTTTTGTAGACGCAGGATCTGCTCCCCATTCTGACAAGGCATATACCATTAACCTAAGCCAGTGTAGATTGATCCTCCTTCCTCACTATCTATCCAATCAATTAAGTATGTGCAAGTATGCAATATTTGATATCTACCACTATTAGTGGCAATTGTAGTTAGGTTCCTTTGTAGGACACTGGTCCTCAGTGAGATGAAGACGCAGTGGAACCCTTAGAAACTCTAATATACATATAGCGAGCGTAAGTACATGACCTACACACCCACATGCTACATTAATTTGAGCTGCTACATTAATTTGAGCTGCTTTGACAAGAATACACACAGTTTATTGAAGGTCTCTCAATGATAGAGAATCCAATGGCATATCACGAGGCTCTTGATTATAATAAACGAAAGGCAGATATGATAGAGGACATGTTAGGCCTACAGTTTAGATATACATGGACTCTTGTTTCTGCTCTTGCTAATATAGTAGTGGTAGATTGCAAGTGGGTATTTATAATGAAGCACAAAGCACGGAAGGCCGTATCGGCGATATATCGCTGATATATCGCCGATATATCGATATCGAGACGAGACCGATATGAGTACCGATATGACGATATTTCCTCCTTTTCAGGCATTTCCTTCACAAAAAAGCGTCGATATGGGCGATATTTCGGCGATATAAGCCTAAATATCGAATCAACATGATATCAAAACGATATTGAAATCAATATGGCCTTCCATGGCACAAAGCATATGGTAGCATGGAATGTTACACGTCTAATAGGTGCCCAAACCTATTTTTTTTAAGCAAAGAAGGGGGAAACACACAAAGGTGCACGCCTCAAAGCTTGTTGAAGTCGAAGTCCATCATTGAGACTCATGGCCACCGCATCACAAACCTGGAGGATCGACCTTGGGAGGGATCGGATGTTGGAGACGATGCCCAACGATCTTCGAAGCAGATCAAGTCCTTGGAGGAGAAGTGGAGGTGTTCAACACGATGATAGAGCATTCTATTTGTCATTGCAATTAAGTTGATATGATGTACCTATGGTTATTCCTACTATGATATGATACATTCTCTCCCATGGCTAGACATGATACTTCATTGATTCTACTTGCCGTTGCATTATGAGCAAGGATTATAGTCTCTTTCAGCTACATGTGAAGAAATTTCTTGGACGGTAATTTGAAGTCTACATGCAATAATCACCACGATTTACCGCTATGGGGGGGGGGTGTGGAAAGTGTGCGAACTTAATAAAACTATCTATAGACTTAAGCGAAGTCCATGAGCATGGTTTCAAAAGTTGTCTAAGGTTGGGACAAGGGTTCACCCCTTCCATTGGAAACAATACCCTACAAATGGTACAATAACTAGCATTGTTTATGTTGATGAAATCATAGTTATCGATGATGATCAACAAGGAATAGACATGACCAATGCCTTTTTGAAATAGAAGTTTGTAATCAAGGATCTGGGCCATTTTTATCATTTTATTCATTTGGATTTTGTAAGAGTGATGGGGATCTTGTGATGAAGTCAACATAGAGCTGGTCAGAATGTTCTTTTATGTGACTATTACCAGGCTTGATATTTCCTTCTAGGTCATGTTAGCCAGATTATAAATCAACCTTGAAATGCTTACATGAATTTGGAATGGTGATTATTACATATCTGTTGAAGACTTTGCCAAGATGGGGTTTGTTTTTCAAGAGAGGTGGTTCTTTTGCCTTCTCTAATTATGTTGATATTAATTGTGTGGGTTGTCCGTTGGATAGGAAATCTACCGTTGGGTTCATTGTGTACATCAGTAACCCATCGGTTACCTGGAAATACAAGAAGCACCATGTTGTATCAAGATACAACACATAGTCTAAACATAATACAACACAGCCTAAACATAATGCTGTAGTCCAAGCTACCAAAAATTGTTTTGGGATAGATTGGTATTGATAGATCTATATGTTCAACTGACTATCCCAATGTGGTTATGGTGTATCAACCAAGTAGCTTTTTCGAGCCAATAATTCTACCTTTTATGAGAAAACCAAGCACATAAAGTTACTGTTATTATACCAGACATATGATAGGAAACGGTCTTATGACTCTTATCTCCACCAATTTAGAATCTTCTAAATCTGGTAGTAATAGATAATTAATGCAATCCTCTCTATTTGGTGGTACTAAGACAACCGATGAAATTTATGTAATTAATGTAATTGGAATATATGATTTCTCACTTTGTAAGAAATCCAACCCCTCAAATAAAATTATCACATTCATCATGTTGCTCTTCAGCATGGAATCCGAGCGATGATCCTAGATCGGACATCTCGACCTTTCTCGCACAGAACTCTAACCCCCACTACCAACCCATTCTCTCTCCATCTATGTGCCACCAAGCATTGTTGGGATCATATTTGCTATTTGGATCATCCCGTCAACAACAGGTCATCATCGTTAATTGGGTATCTCTGCACCAACTTCATGCTCTGCAGTTAAGGCATCTAGCTTGCTTCTTTTATAGAAGCATGTGTCTAGCGCGCGCTCTGCATGTTACAGCCAGCCATCTAGCATTTCTAGTATCATTGTTTCTCTCTATATCCAGATCTTTCATCCAACTGTAGGTTATATCTCTCCATGAAATAATACTGTTGGACATGTTGCAGATCACACTACCATCTCCGGCAGACTGCCCAGGTTATGCACCACCTTATGCCTATAGCAGATCGTGCTACCATCTCCAGCATATTATTAATGTCATTCACTGTGTAGCAGACTACATGCCTTTAGCTCAGCATGTGCATAGATAGTGCAACCTGTGCATCCATCTTCAGCACTACAATAGTGCATCACCTTCTCCATGTTACAGGTATCACGGTTTTTCAAAAACACGCCCCCACAGAGATGAAACATACATTTCAAAGCATTTTTGGCAGAAAATAACCGCAAGGCTATAACCTCAGATTGCTTCATCGAGGCATAAGTCTCAATGGATCGAGGCGTTGCGGCATAAGGCGGAACCAAGGCGCCGCCTCATTTGTAGGAGTAATTAAAAATGTCTACGCTTTGTTCATGCTATAACTTCGAAAGTTTTACTTTCCTGGAAAAGTAGCTGCTTCGATGGCTACTACCCTTTGGTTCTCTTATTGAAAGAGGACGGTTTTGGTTACTACATTAGGAAATAAAGCGATCCATTTGGCTGCTATACATTCAACAAAAAATATCTTTTCAAGTCAAATTTGGCTTACTTTTATTTAGAAGAATGTCACTATTGTCTATTTAAAAAAGAGATTTGAGATTAAAATTGAATGCTGATACTGCGGTTTCAACATTTTTTTATGGCTACAGATTATAGTTTGATGAGCTCGAATTTGTTCTTATTTGAATTTCTCCTTCGGTATTTTATGCTTTTCTCTTGGTAGGGCCCTATTACAACTATATGTGGTTTGATATTAAGGGGTTACTCGGAGCTCATAGGGCTTATTGGTAAAACAAACTAGGGATAACTTTTGTTCTTATTCAAGATCAAATTAAGAAACTCTGTAAAATGATAACTTTTTGCCTCACTACTCAGTGACATATTTTCATGGAATTTATAGTTGATGAATCCTACTTTTATTGAATGGAAATTTTGTGAAAAGGGGTATGGAGGTATATCTTTTCTTTTGGTATTATTATCCCTATAAAATCATCATATGTTATACCATATATTATATTTAAATCCATGTACCATATATTATATGATAGCATGTGATTTCGTTGGCATATGCTTAATTGGGTTTTATGTGTATTTTTTATGTGAACTAATGCTTGCGCCTCGCCTCAATGATAAAAAAAACATTTTTTAAACCTTGATGAGCATCACCATCTCCAGTGATGCATTAGTTCATCTTTAAGATCTACATTTGTACTGGATCTACAGCTTCTGCAAGCAGTAGTTCATCTACTATGTGCAACCTGCGCTAAAGCGGCGTCTCCAACATTATCACCACGCATCATATGCAGTAGAATGAGATTTACCTTTGCTTGGACATCAGTTATGTCGTGACTAACTTATAGAGTTGCATGTTATTTGTTTATATTGCTGTATAGTGACTATGGAGTCTTCAACTAGTCTTCAACTTTCATCCTAGAAGCAAAATCTATTGCCAGAAGCAAAATCTATTGCCTCAACTATCTCAGCTCTGTCTGGCACCTCTATCTATTGAAGATTATTGTCAGTTTATACAACTTCTCAAAAAAAGACAGAATGACCCAGGCTCAGCGCATTATTTGTGAATTTCATTGTGGCTATTATTATATTTGCTGAACTCCAGTATATTAATGTTTTGGATAATTCCATGTTTGCTGGTGACGTGTCTATTTTAGATGGTCCTTTTCTTTGGTATTTACGCATTGAACATGTTTTTGCTAGTGCTCTCTCAGATGCTCTCTCAAATTAGCTTTCTGAAGTCATTTGTATATGAGGCTTATCAATTTGGGAAATATCACAAGGTTTCATTTCCTAAGAAATGAGCCACGAAGACCGACTATGTTTAATCTTGTTCGCAGTGATAATTGGGGTCCTTGCCCAGTGCGATCAAATACAGGCCATAGATACTTTGTTGCTTCTGTTTACTATAGTAGGACTTAAAGGGTCAACCATAAAAGGAACGATTGCAGATAAACCATGTTGTCAAGACCTTTGTAGAGATCATCTTTTGCAGTCAGCCTAGATCTGATAATGCTTTTTAGTTTATGGAATAAGATTTAGTCGGTTTATTTAATTCCCAGGGAACTACAACAACAGAATGATATAGACCTCACAACAGAATGATATTGCAAAAAAAAACTCCGTCATCTTATTGACAAAGTTCATAGTTTCCTTCCGCATTTAAAAGTCCCCAAAACATTATGTGGTGTTATTATTCTTACTGCAACGTATTTGATTAACTAGTTCCGTCCTCCATATTAGCCGTCCTCCATATTAGGAGATGTTATTCCATTCTGACAGCTTAATCCATGTGATGAGCCATTTCCACCACCACTGTGTATTTTTATTTGCACTGTTTTGTTCACAATAGTGGGTGATCTCCGCCCTTGAAACAACGGGGATTTCCCTTAAAATATACAAGTGCTCAACAAGCTTCTTCAAGCCCAACAGAGGACCTCACCAAGGAAATCCAATCTCTCCTCTTCCTTTCGTAAATGCATTGGATATTTTAGATGATGTGTTAAAAAAATGGAAAACCAAGGAAAAACAAATGTCGTGGTCATCCCCGGTCTTGAAACATTAATTAAAACATCCACTTTGCAGATGATCTGATCATTTTTTTGGTGATATGAAAAGGCCATTAAAAACTTGGACGCTACTCTCAAGATCTTTTCACATGCATCTGGCCTCAAAAAAACAAGGAAAAGTCCTCTATTCATTGTTTAAATCTCTCTTAGTCGGAATAAAATTTCGCCTCTATCCCAACTCAACTGGAATTTAAGTGGCTTCCCTTTTAATTACGTATGCTTACCCCTAGCCCAAAGCAACTTAAAATCAACAGTTGGCAACCTCTGATTGATAAATTCACCACTAAGCAGAGTGATTGAAAGGCTTGCATGATGGATTTACCAGCCCGAGTCACCTTCCTACATACGAGTCCAACTCCACTCACATATCATCTCTTATCCACCCTTAAGCAACCCAAGTATGTCATTGGAAAAATGATAGATAAAAATATTTTTTTCTATAATGGCAACAAAAATTAAAAGCACTAAAATTTTATGGCACGGACAAAGATTTGCAGACCTAAGGAAAGTGGCAATTGGGGAATCTCAGACCTTGGAAATTTTAAAAAATCCATGCTATCAAAAAAACATGATAGCTATACTGGGTGGGAAAAAATCCTTCTCATGAAATATTATTAAAGCATCATATTTCGGAGAGGGCGCATACCCTTAAAAATTGTAAATAACCAAAAGGATTCAAATGTATGGCACTCACATAAAAAGGGCTCAGAAAAAAATGAAGTGAAAATTTGCCTCTTCTAGATGGGATAGATGGCGAATCATGCCTTAACGACAAATTTCCCACCTTTGGCCTAAAAAAGACTCTTAGAAACATGCTTTGACTAAACTTTGGGCCCCAAATAACTGACTATCCAATTTATAAATGAGAGTGGCTCTTAGACTATGGAATAGAATCAACCAGTTGAAAAAAAGGCCTTTATCATTTAAACATGATTGATGACAAGGATCTCACAGATTTCCTTCTAGGTTCGGAAGAAATCATTTGAAACCCAAATAAATATTTTACACTCCAACACAGGACAAATATCAAACTTCGACAAAATTTTCTGGAAATCGCCCTTCCACCCTAGGGTTTCCTATTTTCTTTGGTTAGTACTACATAAAAAATGAAACTTCAGACAAACTTAAAAAAGAAAGTTACACTGGGTAAGCATGTGCCATAAATTGATGTAGAAAGTTGAGACTATTTACTCGATAAATGCAGTTTTCCTTGTACATTCTTTACATGCTTGGTATCCAACTGAAATCTTCTCCTGTCAATAAATTCTTCACTCTATACAACCAAGATCGAAAGAACCATATTTTCCTGATTAACAAAGCCAAGGACACGTTCACTTGATGGTTTCTCTGGAAGGAACACTGCATGAAAGCCCTTGACGGGGCATAAAATCACCCTCACTCTTTACTTTCAAAATAAACCGCTTCTGTTGGTTTCATGCGAGTACAAACTATTTTTCTTCTATTATTTCAGATATACCATTTCAGGTTCGTAAACCCCTCTTGACTCCCATCCTGCGCATGCTGGTCTCCCCTCCCAGCAAAGAAGGCCAAAAGAAGTGAAAAATAGTGCAGGGATGACCCCAAAAATTGGATCATTAGGATGCCTTTTGGACTTGACTATGTGGAATTTGAAAAATGTGAAATCCTTTGTTACTAAGATTTTTGGAATGGGCTTATATTTTGCTTAGTTTTTACTCTTTGTCGGGGTGTTTATATCACTACTCAGCCATGTAAGGAACTTTATCTTGTCCGCTCACATCAAAGACAACTGCAATGCTTTGTTATTTTGGATGAATGGATTATGATCTTTTTCCATAAAAAAGTACTTTTGTTACAACGTCCTCAATGCTTTGTTATTTTGGATGAATGGATTATGATCTTTTTCCATAAAAAGTACTTTTGTTACAACTTCCTCGTCAAAGACAAGCTTTTCTCCGTGTGCAATTAAATGTGCCTTCCTCGGGTATGCCAACTCAACCATGGCTGATCCCAAGCTTGGGTAAATTGAGGAGTGTTGCGCGTTAGGTAGCCGACAACCAGCGCAAGAGAGACAAATTCCTAAATGATGTTCTTTTTAGGAACACTATTTAAGAATTTGTCTCAAAACAATCTTTTCAACATGGATTTAAGCAAACATTTAGATTTTGTGGGCGTTCCCTACTAGCGACATGTTGCATCGTCCGAATGCAATGAGAAGTTGGCAAGGACGGCTACATCGCTACCCGAATGTACTTTAAGATTTTGCAAGGGTTCTCGCATGAGGAACACATGGGAGTAAATAAAATAGTTTTGATGCATCGCCACTCAAATGCAATCCAAAATTTGCAAGCGTTCTCACGTAATGACATATGTGAGTAAAGAAGTCAATCCAAAAGAGGTTGCAAAGGAAGTTGTTGATATGTAGTTGGAATATTGTCACTTTGATTGACAAATAGATGGAAATTGTAGATACGATGGAAAAGGAAAGATTCAGATAATATGTCTCCAATAGACAAAATGGGTTGAAGAGAAAGCAAGAGAGATCGAGAAGACGTGCTTTAAACTTGGGTATTCATGTAAAGAAAAGGACAGAAATATTGTTGGAGTGGTTGTTCACAAGGATTTGAAGGATTGTGTGGTTGAGGTGCAAAGATTCGAGGATCGAATTATTTTGCTAAAATTGATGCTCGAAGAAGAAATGTTGAATATCATCTCAGTTTATGCACCACAAATTGGTTTAGATGAAAAGGATTAAGCAAGCTTTTTGAGATGATTTGGATAAAACTATGCAAGAAATCACACAAAGAAAAATGATTTGCCTAGGTAGATATCTTAATGGACAGGTGGGAAAGGATGCTTCAAGATATGCTAGTGTTCATGGAGGCCATGCCATTAGAGAGAGAAATGAAGAGGGAAAATTCATTCTGCATTTTGTAATGGCTTATGATCTTTTCATAGCAAACACTCTCTTTAAGAAGAGGGAAAAGCATTTAATTACTTATAAGAGTGGCCCAACTAGAACGCATATAGATTACTTTGTGTTGAGGAGAAGAGATCGATTGTGTTGCAAAGACTGCAAAGTAATCGCAGGAGAGAGTTTGGCAACCCAACATCGCACATTAGTCATAGATGTTCAAATAAAAGAATTGGTAAAGAAAAGAAGGGTTTCCAAGATCACTAGAACTAGATGGTGGAATCTTTCAATTGAAGAAAGCAAAACTTCATAGAGAAGGTTTTAGAAGACTTATCTTGAGATTAGAACGGAAGTGCAAACGAGATGGGGGAGGCGGTGGTATCTTGTATCCGAAGGGTAGCCAAAGAGATACTAGACGAGTCAAATGGATGAGCACCAGACCAATAAGAGGCTTGGTAGTGGAGTGGACGGGTACAAGAAAAACTCAAAATTAAAAGAGCATGTTTTAGAGCTATGTCTTAGGATAGAACATGAACAACAAAATAGCGAAGAAAGAAGCAAAAAAAAGGCTATAAGCGAAGCTAAGTCAAAAGCTTATGAAGTTTTGTACAAAAATCTCGATTCTAAGGAGGGTCGGAAAGATATATTCAAGTTGGCCAAAGCAAGAGAAAGAAAGACTAAAAGTCTTTTCTTAAGTGAAATGCATTAAGGATGAGGAAAGTCACGTGCTTGTTACTCAAAAGGATATATAGACTAAATGGAAGCAGTATTTCCATAAGTTTTTTCATTAAGGAAGGAAAAGCAAGAGGTCACTTTGGGAGATCTAGCTAGTAGTGAAAGTTACTAGAATCGTGCAAGTTATAAACAAATACAAAGGAAGGAAGTGTTAGCAATGTGAGCCACGGGCGAACCATTCTTACAATAAATGTTATTGTAATAAATAAATTATCAATGAAAGTTATTGATTATTTTTCACTCCCTTTCTGAGATTGAATGAATGAATGCACTATAAGGTCCCTCTGTACAATAAGGGTTATGTACCATGGACAACTTGATGATCATACAGCTGTTGATTCATTGATTGAATCATAGAGGTTGATGCTTGGATGAATATCTAAGGAGTTAGATAGAGGACTCATCAAGCATCGTCAAATGATTGTTAAGTGATGATCTCCAGTCTGAGTAGGAGATGGCAATCCTTTATCATATGACTGATATCCGACCGACCTCCTGATGCAGGTCCGCTGCATGGGAATGGTGATTCGGAGGTGTCGGATTAGTTGAGTCAATGGATTGACTTAGCGAGATCGAGATAACCAAAGACCTATGTTGAATGCCGTCACAGCATAGGCATGCATCCTCTGACCGGAGACAGATGTGTTGCTAACTTGCTATATGTTTGAGTGCGTACATTTGGCAGACCAATAGGTTGATGACCTAGCCAAGGTCTATACACCAGCGAGCTGGTGTGCATGTAAGGACATATAAGTAATACGATCTCTCAAAGGGATCATACATGTTCACTTATGAACCGGGAGACATGAGCTCACTCATGAGGTATTGGGACTGAACAAATTCCATGCATGGTCGTCATGCTTTGGAAGCATGACATGAATTTGAAGGTAAGATATATGCTTTGGGAAAGCATATGATCTATACCAATTCCCAGTGACCAAGATTGACAAACTCAATGATCAAACCCTGAAGATGACAGTGTAAAAGTGATCTTTATCTTCAGAATGATCATAGGTCTTCCAGTATGCAGGATGCAAGGTTTAAAAAAGCGCGAGGCGGTCCGAGGCGTTTTCTCTGAAATTGAGGCGAGGCGTAAGCCTCGAGGCGGTCGAGGCGTAAGCCTCAATTTTTTTAAAAAAAAATAAAATTAAAGCAAAATACATTTAAAAAATATATAATACTATTACATTTTGCCAAAAAAAACACATTCAAGAATAATTTAAAACTAGTAAGAGATACAATACATAAGCGATGAAGGCATTGAACTTCAAAAAAATAAATACTAAGCCACTAATATACAGAATATCAAGTTCCAATTCCAACTTCAATGACTCTATATGACTATTAAACTAAAGTCTATACTTAATACTAAAGTACAATAGAAACCATAATCTCTAGTGCGAATAAAAAAATAATAGTATATCTTGAATCCAAATCAATTGTCTTGTTGGACGTAGTGCAGTTTTTTTTACTAATGATATTAT
The DNA here is from genome assembly GCA_037367405.1 of Ottelia alismoides. NCBI lineage: Eukaryota > Viridiplantae > Streptophyta > Magnoliopsida > Alismatales > Hydrocharitaceae > Ottelia > Ottelia alismoides. Next base: position 250,727 of record JAZKJV010007977.1, read on the forward strand.
TTGTATTCGGCTACTCACAATAAAATGTAGTAATTATTTTACTTCAGCCTTCACGTGTTTATTTTTCAACATTACTTCATATATCATATATGTGATAACTATTCTAAGTTCACAAACTTATACAACCAAACAACAACATCAAGTTGCAAACTTGCAACCAATATAAAGTTCTATTACAATTCAAACAAAAATGTGTAATAGAACTAGTATGTGTAGATGTATGATAAATTGAATATGATGTATACAAGATCATGTAACTTCGCTTGTTTCAAGCTATCTTTTCTCTTTGCATGGAGCTATATATATATATGCAAGGTTTAACCTGGAAACAAAAATACAAAAATAAAAATATAATGCTAAAAAAATAGGGCTATGTGTAAAAAAATATAAAAAAGCCTCATGACTCGAGGCTTACGCCTCCGCCTCGCCTCGAGCGCCTCACGCCTCGAGCGCCTCAGGCGAGGCTGATGCGTACGCCCCTAAGTCTCTACCTGAGGCGTGCGCCTCGCGCGCTTTAGGCTCGCCTCGCCTTGAGGCGTACGCCTTTGCGCCTCGAGGCGTCGCCTTTTAAAACCATGGCAGGATGTACAGGTATTAGGAATACCTGAGGGTGATGTGATCATAAACGATTGTATAACCATGACGCTTCCATTCCGAGGGAGTGATGAAACAGGTTTGAATTTTAGTAACTCCTCTCATTAGAGAAGTGAATTAATCTTAGTCCATGAACTGGACATTGATCTGAATGAGATTCAGATGCAATGAGAAGATTAGGTCTACGGTCTTGATTTGATCAAGCATCTGTGGCAGGTCCATGGGATCTGGATTTGAGATATGATCTGAACATCCAGGTCACTATACGTGGAACAATACAATCGCCATGTCTTTATCTCCAAGTATCTGCGGACAAATCGTATTATTCTTGAAGAGTTCAATAATAATTCCAAAAGATCTAAGCAATGAAGAAATAATGATTAAATGTGATTTAATCATCTTGATGTGTGTAGAAATTATCCAATATAATTAAATGTGATTCAATTATTATGGATAAGAATAATGTGGATAGAGATATCCAATTATTCATAATATATATTATAAATATGATTTATAATGTATTGGAGAGAGCTAATTATAATTTATATTTGTTGATTAATTATTATGTGTATTGGATACACATTGTGTAATTAATTGATAATGTAAATTATATGTTGTTTTGGATTGTGAATGTGATTCACAATTTTTCAATGGCAAGATTGCAATATTCTCAAAATTAATTGTGAATTATTTTTGAAGAATATATCACAACAAAAATTGTTGGAAATAAATAATGAGAGATTTTCATGGAGATATGCAATCTCATGAAATCTCATGAGATTGCCTCCATGAGGAATCAAGTGGACGGCACCCAATTCCTAATTGGAATGGGTGGCCGTCCACCTTGAATGTACATGGAGATGTGATCTCCATGTATATTCTCTCCTTATTTGGATAATGCAATTTAGGATTGATTTATATTTGATTTTGTCAAATATATTTGATCTAAATTAAATCATAATTTGTTGGTTTTTACCAACAACAATCTTGACCATTGGATGGAATATAAATCAATCTCATCCATTGATTTTATATGTCCCATGGATTGAGATCCATGGATCCCAAAGCCCTATAAATAGAGAGGCATACCAAGCTCTCTAGGGCTATGCACTATTAGAGCAAACTCTCTCTCACTCTTTCTTCTCACACGCCATCTATCTCTCCCTCTTCTTGGTGGCCATCCATCAAACCCTAGAGGAGAGACCCGTCGTCGTCTTCGCCACCGCGCCGCCGCTTCGACGTTCTTCAGTTCTCCGTCTTCTTGGAGTGCTACGCTCACGAAGAGGCCGTCCAATCTCGTACGACGAGATCAGGAGCAACTGTGCTTGGATCATCTTGTTGGATTGCGAGGATTACGCGGTTCATCCCCGCGCTCGCAAGCGATCTCTCCGACGATCGGACTTGAGACGGGAGGTCTCTTCTCTTAGAGACTTTATCAACCACGCTTCAAGAGGTATTCCTTTATACTTGTTTTGGTTATAGATGAAACGATCCGAGAATCGTTCTTGGATCATGTGGTTTTATCGCATGAAAATTTTATAAATTCCGCTGCACAAAACAACTAATACGACTAGCCGTTCTGCGTCGTATCCGATACGACGATCACGCTTCCGTGATGCACTTGAGGATGATACCATATCCTTCAAGTGGTATCAGAGCCTTAAGTCGACGGTTTCGAATATGATTCGCAAACCTAGGACGACTTGGGTTCGTTAAGGTCGCGAAAGTTTTTTGTCGCATTTGTTTTCGCAGATCTGTTTAGTGAAAAATTTCGGCCATGTTTAAAATGTTTAAGCACGAATTATTCATTTGTATTTTGTTCCCCATTAAATAAGGAAACCATAGGATCTGAGTTTGCGTAATTCGGATTCCGTTTGCTCGAGATAAGGTTGTTTTAATGAACATGTATGCACTGTTGCGGGAACTGTTGATCTTAACATGATTAATGAGTTAATTACTGTTTTGATCCGCCTCGAAATGCGTGAAACAACACTTGGGTTCTGTCCTAAATCAAGTTAGCAATCTTTGAAAATTGAGTTTATCTAATTTGGATTTAAATTGATTGAGATATGTTAATTTTAGTGACTAGGGGTCACTACTGAAATTACAGTCCTAAGAACCATGTGATTGTCAATTAGTGAAATTAATTGTTAATTTCATGAAATAATTATGAAAAATATTTGTGAAATATTAGAAGATGATTATTTCCTTAATTGATTTGGCCTCAACGAATTAATTGATTAGATTTGATCTACATTATAATTGGAAACACAATCATCAAACATGATGCTTGAATAGGCTTGGGAATTTGTGTAGCAAATTTCCTTATAATCAAAAATGTTTTGATTATTAGTTATTACTAGATGGTATAGTTTCAATTGAAGAACCGATGATCATCTCAAGTACAAATTTATATTTGGCATTATCCTTTCCTAAGGTGGATATGGTGTTTAGTCGGAGAGCATTGGGGTTGCGGGTTGCAACGTATGTGATCCGTCCCACTCTCGTCGGTACTGGCCATGACAGCGGGTAGGGACTCGATAATGCCGGAGAAAATCAAGGTGTATTTTCTAATTATTAAAATTCGAATTAATACGTACTTTGAGATATTACCATATATATATTCAAGTAAAATAATAAAGTTTGTTGATTGAATTGGATTGATAATTAATTTAATATGATTAAATTAATTATGTCCAATTGAGACACTCTATTACGAATAGAGTTATTATTTCCCTTGGAAGAATTAATTATATGAATGTGATTCATGATAATTAATTAAAATTTGAATATGAGGTGGAGGATCACATAAGTGACATCCATGGTCTCCCGTCAAGGCGAAGGGTTCTGTCATCAAGGATTGCATGTGGGAGGCGCATGTCTGAAGTGACGGCTCCTATATGCAAGCGCATCTGGATCGGGCTTTTTGCTTCTCGAAAGAGTAAGGCCGTATGCGTAGTGAACCCAATATCGGATCCTCATATTATTGGGGCGATATTGGATTGCGCATAACGAGTACTATTCCTATTGACCGTTGATTCAATTAACAATGGGTCAACATCACCTTAGGGGTGGTGGGCCCGGGTGTTAAAGACCAAATTGGGAAATGCAAGTTAGACTTGCAAGGCGTAATGTGTTCCCGCTTCTCTTTATTGGAGTCGCAGATTCTCATATTATTGGGATGTGACAAAGATAAAGAGGACATCCCAATTCTTGCTGGAGATATAGCGGTAAGTATATCTCTTACTTTGAAGGTTATTAAGGGAATGAACTTTCAAAGTCGACAATGCAAGAATAATTTCATTTAAAATAACTTAATCAAATATCATAAATTTGAATGTATATTTATATGTTCTAATATAGTGCATTCTTAATTTCAGAAAATGAAGTCCTTGAACCCACTTAGTAGGCTTCTTGAGGTCAACCAATTGACCGGTCCAAATTACTCGGATTGGATCCGTAATTTGGAGCTTGTTCTCTCTGTTGAGTGTATAAGTTATGTGCTCTCCGAGGACAAGCAAGAAAGCCCTAAATCCAAGGAAGAAAAAGCATACAATGACAAGTATGATGAAGATCATGTCTCTGCTAGATGATATATCCTAGGCTCTCTCTCCAATGTTCTTCAGAAGCAACATGTGGAGATGAGTACATGCCAAGAGATAATGCAGAATCTGAATGATATGTTTGGTGACATTAAACGCACCCAGCGTTACAATATTATGAAAGAGCTCGTTCGCTGCAAGATGCAGGAAGGAACTTCGGTTCGAGAGCACGTACTCAAAATGTTTGGGTACTTGTCTGAACTGGAGACTCTTGGGGCCAACATGGATGCAGATATGCAAGCTGACTTCATTCTGTTGTCCTTTCCCAAGTCTTTCAATAATTTTATGGTTTCATTCCACATGAACAAGTTGGACTTGTCGAACGTTGGTCTTCTTGCTGCATTAAAGTCTGCAGAAGACGTAATGAAGAAAGATAGTCCCGCTGGCAGTGCAATGGTTGCACAGGTCAGAGGGAAGTGCGATCGGAAGCAAGGTTCTCGGAAGGGCCCAGTCCAGAAGAGAAAGAAGAAGTGTCAAGACATTGGCTCATCTTCTAGTGCATCCACACTGATAGAGTCAAAGAAATCCGAGTTTGTCACCACTGCAAAAAGCCGGGGCACTGGAGGCGTAACTGCCCGGAATATCTGAAGTCGTCAGACAAAGGTAAAGCCCCAGTAGGTATGAAATCTACTTTTATCATTGAAACTAGTTTTCTCGTCGGACGAGAAGGAAGTTGGATTGTAGATTCTGGTGCTTCTATTCATGTATGCAATTTGTTGCATTTGTTTCAGGAAACTAGAAATCTAGAGGAAGGGGAGATAGTCATCCAGATGGGATCTGATGCAAGTGTTGCAGCAGTAGCCGTCGGAACTTGTCGACTATCATTATCTAGTGGAAAAGTCCTTATACTTAAAGAGTGTCTTTATGTACCCGAAGTCAGAAGGAATTTAATATATGTATCTAAGATTGTTAGAAGCGGATATTCATTCCTTTTCTGTAATAAATTAGTCATAAATCGTTATGATAAATATATTGCGGATGGTATTTTGACTTCTGGTGGACTCTATGAGTTGTGCATTGATAAATGTATCATGAATATTACAACCACTGATAAAAACCCTAAAAGATCCAGGGAGGATAGAAATCTCTCAAATGAGATTTGGCATCAAAGGCTTGGTCATTTATTTGTTGATAGGATCAATAGATTGATAAAGGATGGACCTTTAGATTTTCTACAGGTTCAACCTTTGCCTACTTGCAAGCATTGCATTCATGGAAAAATGATTAGGACGCCTTTCCGTAACAAGGTTACGAGATGCGAGGGTATTATTGACCTAATAAATACCGATGTATGTGGTCCCTTCAATACTGCGACTCGAAATGGATATCGATATTATTTGACGTTTATTGATGACCATTCGCGATACGGGTTTGTCTTCCTATAACGTCATAAATCTGAAACCTTTGAAAAGTTCAAAGAATTCAAGGCATTGGTTGAGAACCAAACTGATAGGAAGATTAAGCAGATTCGATCTGATCGAGGTGGTGAGTACCTCTCGGATGAATTCAAGGAATACCTTAAGGAGAATGGAATTGTTTCCAATCTCACTCCTCCTGGAACTCCCCAACTTAAAGGTGTTGCTGAAAGACGCAACAGGACCATCATGGACATGGTCCGTTCAATGATGAGCAAAGCACGTTTACCTCTTAGTTTCTGAGGGTATGCAGTAGAGACTGCAATTTATATCCTGAATAAGATTCCTAGCAAATCTGTGCTTAAGACTCCTCATGAGCTCTGGTATGGAACCAAACCTAGTGTTAATCACTTAAGGGTTTGGGGTTGCTTGGTCCATGCGAAGAACGTGGATGCAAGTAAGCTAGAATCTCGCTCTCGTGAGTGCTACTTCATGGGTATGTTAAAGATGGTATTGGATACCAGCTTTATGACCCTGAGATCCAAAAGATTTTTGTTTCTAGAGATGTGAAGTTTCTGGAAAATGATTTCCTTAAAGGTCAAGACAAGAATGAAGTAGAGGAACTCATTGAATCCCCTGAGGATTCTGAGCTTCTTGGACCAGAAACTGAAGAGATAAATAAAGATGAAACACATATACCTCTTCGAAGGAGTTCGAGGGTGGTTGCACCACCTGAAAGGTATGGATTCCATGTGTCAAGTGAGACTGACATTGATCCTACTTCATTTGATGAAGCACTCGCGGATCAAGACATGGATAGAAGGATGTTAACAATGAAGTCAGAAATTGACTCCATGCATAAGAATGGTGTATGAACCTTAGAGGATCCACCTAAAGTGGTAAAACCCATTGGGTGTAAATGGAACTTCAAGAGAAAGAGGGGACCTGATGGGAAAGTAGAGACTTTCAAGGCACGGCTCGTAACCAAGGGCTACACACAGAATGAAGGCATCGATTACGATGAGACTTTCTCTCCTGTGGCAATGCTTAAATCCATCAGGACATTGCTGGCTATAGCTGCATATCTTGACTACGACATCTGGCAGATGGACGTCAAGACGGCTTTCCTCAATGGATACCTCGAGGAGGATATCTACATGGAGCAGCCCCAGGGCTTCATGACTGAGGATGGCAAAGTATGCAAGCTAAAGAAATCCATCTATGGGCTCAAACAAGCTTCTCGTAGTTGGAACATCAGATTTGACGAAACCATAAAGAGTTATGATTTTGTGCAGAATCCTGATGAACCGTGTGTATACTAGAAGCTTAGTGGGAGCGCCATTGTGTTCATCGTGCTTTACGTAGATGACATCCTTATCATTGGGAATGATACAGGGATGATGACCAGTGTAAAGATTTAGCTATCCCATACCTTTGAGATGAAAGATCTTGGAGAAGCCTCTTATATCTTAGGACTGAAGTTGTTCAGAAATCGAGAAAAGAGGATTTTGGGATTGTCACAACATGGATACAATAAGAAGATTCTTGAACGATTATGTATGGATAGTTCTAAGAAATGATTCATACCCTTAAGACATGGTATCCACCTGTCTAAAGGAATGGCTCCTCAAACTGTTGAGGAAAAGAAAGCCATGGCTGGATGCCCTTATGCATCAGTCGTAGGAAGCTTAATGTATGCCATTATGTGTACTAGGCCAGATATCTGCCATGCAGTGGGAGTGGTAAGTCGTTACCAATCCTGCTATGGAGAACAACAATGGAATGCAGTAAAGAACATATTCAAATATCTAAGACGGACGCAAGATTACATCTTGGTCTATGGAGATGGTGATCTCCAAGTTTTGGGATATACAGATTCTGACTTCCAATCGGATGTAGATGATCGAAAGTCGACATCGGGGTTTGTGTTCTTGTTGAATGGTGGTGTTGTGAGCTGGAGAAGCAAGAAGCAGGACACTACTGCAGATTCAACGACAGAAGTCGAATACATTGCCGCATCGGATGCTGCAAAGGAGGCGGTTTGGTTGCGCAAGTTCGTCCTGAAGCTTGGCGTAGTTTCCTCTGATACTCACATCCCGTTACTCTGCGATAACACGGGAGCCATTGCCCAGGCAAAGGAACCCAGATGGCATCAGAAGAGCAAGCACGTGGAAAGGAAATACCACATCATTCGGGAGATACAAAAGCGTGGTGACATCATCATCACTAAGGTGGCCTCTGCCGACAACGTTGCTGATCCTCTTACCAAACCTCTGACACAGAAGATTTTCGACCAACATGTAATGAGTATGGGTTTAAGGATTGTTCTTGAATGGTTCTAAGCGCTAGTGGGAGATTGTTAGCAATGTAAGCCCCGGGCGAACCATTCCTACAATAAATGTTATTGTAATAAATAAATTATCAATGAAAGTTATTGATTATTTTTCACTCCCTTTCTGAGATTGAATGAATGAATGCACTATAAGGTCCCTCTGTACAATAAGGATTATGTATCATGGCCAATTGATGATCATACAGCTGTTGATTCATTCATTGAATCATAGAGGTTGATGCTTAGATGAATATCTAAGGAGTTAGATAGAGGACTCATCGAGCATCGTCAAATGATTGTTAAGTGATGATCTCCAGTCTGAGTAGGAGATGGCAATCCTTTCTCATATGACTGATATCTGACCGATCTCTTGATGCAGGTACTCTGCATGGGAATGGTGATTCGGAGGTGTCGGATTAATTGAGTCAATGGATTGACTTAACGAGATCGAGATAACCAAAGACCTATATTGAATGCCATCACAGCATAGGCATGCATCCTCTATCCGGAGACAGATGTGTTGCTATATGCCTAAGTGTATACATTTGGCAGACCAATAGGTTGATGACCTAGCCAAGGTCTATACACCGGCGAGATGGTGTGCATGTAAGGACATATGATCTATACCAATTCCCAGTGACCAAGATTGAGAAACTTAATGATCAAACCCTGAAGATGACAGTGTAAAAGTGATCTTTTATCTTCAGAATGATCATAGGTCTTTCAGTATGCATGATGTACAGGTATTAGGAATACCTGAGGGTGATGTGATCATAAACGATTGTATAACCATGACGCTTCCATTCCGAGGGAGTGATGAAACAAGTTTGAATTTTAGTGACTCCTCTCATTAGAGAAGTGACCTAATCTTAGTCCATGAACTGGACATTGATCTGAATGAGATTCAAATGCAATAAGAAGATTAGGTCTACGGTCTTGATTTGATCAAGCATCTGTGGGAGGTCCATGGGATCTGGATTTGAGATATGATCTCAACATCCAAGTCACTATATGTGGAACAACACAATCGCCATGTCTTTATCTCCAAGTATCTGCGAAGAAATCGTATTATTCTTGAAGAGTTCAATAATAATTCAATAAGATCTAAGCAATGAAGAAATAATGATTAAATATGATTTAATCATCTTGATGTGTGTAGAAATTATCCAATATAATTAAATGTGATTTAATTATTATGGATAAGAACAATGTGGATAGAGATATCCAATTATTCGTAATATATATTATAAATATGATTTATAATGTATTGGAGAGAGCTAATTATAATTTATATTTGTTGATTAATTATTATGTGTATAAGATACACATTGTATAATTAATTGATAATGTAAATTATATGTTGTTTTGGATTGTGAATGTGATTCACAATTTTTCAATGGCAAGATTGCAATATTCTCAAAATTAATTGTGAATTATTTTTGAAGAATATATCACAACAAAAATTGTTGGAAATAAATAATGAGAGATTTCCATGGAGATATGCAATCTTATGAAATCTCATGAGATTGCCTCCATGAGGAATCAAGTGGGCGGCACCCAATTCCTAATTGGAATGGGTGGTCGTCCACCTTGAATGTACATGGAGATGTGATCTCCATGTATATTCTCTCCTTATTTGGATGATGCAATTTAGGATTGATTTATATTTGATTTTGTCAAATATATTTGATCTAAATTAAATCATAATTTGTTGGTTTTTACCAACAACAATCTTGGCCATTGGATGGAATATAAATCAACCTCATCCACTGATTTTATATGTCCCATATATTGAGATCCATGGATCCCAAAACCCTATAAATAGAGAGGCATACCATGCTCTCTAAGGCTATGCAATATTAGAGTAAACTCTCTCTCTCTCTTTCTTCTCACACGCCATCTCTCTCTCCCTCTTCTTGGTGGTCGTCCATCAAACCCTAGAGGAGAGACTCGTCGTCGCCTTCGCCACCGCATCGTCGCTTCGGCGTTTTTCGGTTCTCCGTCTTCTTGGAGTGCTACGCTCACGAAGAGGACGTTCAATCTCGTACGACAAGATCAGGAGCAACCGTGCTTGGATCATCTTGTTGGATTGCGAGGACTATGCGGTTCATCCCCGCGCTCGCAAGCAATCTCTATGACGATCGGACTTGAGACAGGAGGTCTCTTCTCTTAGAGACTTGATCAACCACGCTTCAAGAGGTATTCCTTTATACTTGTTGTGGTTATAGATGAAACGGTCCGAGAATTGTTCTTGGATCATGTGGTTTCATCGCATGAAAATTTTTTAAATTCTGCTGCACAGAACAACTAGTACGACTAGTCGTTATACGTCGTATCCGATACGACGATCACGCTTCCGTGATGCGCTTGAGGATAATACCATATCCTTCAGGAAGTAGAGGAGGCATTGAAGGATACGAGTCCTGGGAAAGGTGTAGGACCTGATAGCATTCCTATAGAAGTATTGAGAGTTTTACGTGAGTGTGGTTTGACTTGGCTTACAAATTTATTCAATGTTATTTGGCGAAGTACTGTAAGAAAATGTCTGAAGATTGGACGAGAAGCATCGTGGTGCCTCTTTATAAAAACAAAGGAGACATTGAAAATTGTTTAGATTACAGAGATATCAAGTCGATGAGTCACATTATGAAAATTTGGGAATGTGTGATCGAAAGAATGTCGAGGTAAGTTTCCAAAGTAAAAGGAAATCAATTCGGATTCATGCTAGATCGCTCAACTATTGAATCCATCTACTAGTTGAGGAAAACGATGGAGATTTATAGAGGTAAAAGGAAGAACCTCCATATAACTTTATTGATTTGGAGAAAGTTTAGATTATATCCCACGAGAGGGATATTGTAGAGAGTTTTGGAGAAGAGACAAGTACATGTCCTATACATTAACCTCAAAAAGGATACGTATGATAGGGTTTCATCTTGTGTAAGGATCCAGTCTGAAAAGACTGATTATTTTGACATCAACATCAGTTTACATCAAGGATCAGCTTTGAGTCTATTTCTTTTTACTTTGATTATAGATGAGTTGACAAGTCACATTCAGAATGAGATACCTCGATGTATGTTATTCACTGGTGATATTGTATTAATTGATGAGACTAGAGATTGAGTATATGAGAAGCTTGAGGTCTAGAAACATGCATTAGAAACTAAAGGATTTTGTATAAGTAGGGATAAGACTGAATATATAGAGTGCACTTATGATGGAAGTAATGGTGAAAGAATCAAGTTGAAGATTAGTGACGATAACATTTAGAAGAGAGATTCTTTTAGATACTTGGATCTATTGTGCAACAAGATGGAGACATTGATGGAGATGTTACAAATTAAATAAATGCATGTTAGTTAAAGTAGAGACGAGCCTCTAATGTTCATTGTGATAAGAAAATTCCTTTTAAAAATCAAAGGAAAGTTTTACAATCATGAGACTTGTTATGCTCTATGGATCTGAATGTTGGTTTGTGAACCATAGACATGTGCAGAGAATGGCAGTAGCAGAAGAAATGAAAATGCTAAGGTGGACATGCGTGCACACAGGTTAAGATCGGATTCGGAATGATACAATCAGATGGCCTTAAATTTCAGCAAAATTCAGTTGAATTTCTGTCGAATATCGATATCCAGTCGAAATCGAAATTCGACCGAAATAGTCGAAATGACCAAAATATGGGGGCCCTAGTACAAAAAATGATCGAAATTTCGGTCGAAATTTGACCAAAAGTCCATTTCGATCAATCACTGAAATGGTGACCGAAACCGACATTTAGGGCCTTGTAATCAGAATGAAAGTTGGTGTAGCTTCGATCGAAGATAAAATACGAGAAAATCGCTTAAGATGGTTTTGGTCATTTGCAAAGGAGGTCGGCCGATGCACCAGTTAGGAGATGCGAGTTTTGGGATGTTGAGTCAGCTAAGAGAGGGCAAGGAAGGCTCAAGAAGTGTTAGAATCAAGGGCGGAACTAGTATATATTATGGGGGGGCCATGGTCCCCCCCATGATTATTATACACCACTTATACAATGTACTGAATTTTTAATATGGTCCCTCCTCAATTGTATTATAATTAATGTTGTTAGAGAAAGGCTGTAGAATCATTAGATGGTTAAGTGGTAAAATGGCATGTTTATTATTTTGGAGACCAAGGTTCGAATCTTGTCTCCATCAATTTTACTTTCTTTTATATGATTTATCTAATCACTTCAAAAGTATCAAAATAATTTGATATAAAATTGTATTCAAATTTATTTATCTCTCCCATTGTTTTCAGTACTCCTTGTAAATAAAATAAAATTTATTATTTCCTTTTAACCATGAACTTTTTTGCTTCAAATTTTCACTTGATGATTTAGCATTTTTAGGATGGATTTAGAGAGCCTTAAATTATTATATTTATCCAATTTTAAAAATAGCCACTTAATACAAATATTTGAAATTCTAACATTAATAATAGATTTAAATTCTACGTTTATCAAGATTGAAAGAGGTTCATTTTAAAAATATTAATTCTATTTAAAAATATCGTTCGAAAATGCATAGATTTTTTCATTTTTGAGCATACATAATAGTTGTATACCCGGCCCCTCCTTTATGAAATTCTTGATTCCGCCCATGGTTAGAATGAGACTATACGAAGAGATCTTAGTTTTTTGGATCTGAATCCGAGATTGACCCAAGATAAATCTGAATGGAGACAAAGAATCCATGTAGCCGACCCTACTTAATGTGGGAAAAGGCTTTGTTGTTGTTGGCATATGCCAAACTCAAACAGGATACATATGCTATGATCTAGTTACCATCTTTATTTTGCCTCTACAAATGACATTTTTTGAAAGAACGAGTTTCTTTACTGAGAATGTCAGAGATGTCTCTTTGAAGTTCCTTCCACAAACCACCAACCCTCACATCTTATGCAAATGCAGTTTACGACAAATAACCAGCGGACTTATGCTAAACAACAGATTTTGTTATATTTGTTGGTGGAAATATTGTCACTTCGGACAGCAAAAAGCAGAATACTGTTTCTAGATTCAGTGATTCAGTGCAGAAGAAAAGTGAAGAGTCATCATATCTCGGACTATTTATGACATCAGTTGGCTTTATCACCTTTCTCCAAGAACTTGGGTAATCAAATTGTCCATCAGAACTCATGTTCTCCTTTACTGTGACAACAAGATGACCACTTATATTCCACTAATCTTGTCTTTCATGATGCGCCAAGCATATTGAAGTAGACCATCATGTTGTCAGGGATGTAGAGCATGAAAGAAAAAATTGGCGCTCCTCACATTTCTATAATGCTACAACTTGCGAATATCTTCACAAAAGCTTTTAGAAGAAATATATTTCACTATTGGCATCCAAGTTGAGTATGATTAACAGATCTGTTCTAACTTGAAGGAGAGTATATATGTAATTGATCTCTAGCATCTATTATGTTTAGTAGCATTTCAACAAGATGTAATCTTCTATATTTGAAAGTATTGAGACAATTGATGTAATTAATCTAATTGGGATTAAGTGTTCCTCTCAGTATAAAAAGCATACCACGCTTCAATAGAATTATCTCATTCATCCATTGCTTTTCCACAGCATATGTAATTACCAAAGTAGTCTCCAGAGTCCAGAGGTCCATTTCATAATCGTATCAAAGCAAAGTGTGACTGATACCTATGCTTGAACTTGAGAGGGTGTTGACAGGTATTTAGAAGCATTTAGCATCCCTGTCCTTTCTATTGATATTATATTTATATTTTGGGCTTCCATCATATTTTTCTCAGTGGAATCTCTATTATAAAAGATAGCATTGTGCTGCATAATGTAAATTCTTCTTCTCTGGTTATAGTTACTAAGGAAATATGCACTAAATCGAGAACCTATAAAAACCAGTCAATTAGATACTGCAATTGTTTATGAAATCAAACAAATGACAAGCAGTTTTAGCTCCGAACATGCGTAAAAAACTAAAAAAATAAATTACACAGAAGGAACTGAAATATACACTCAATTTCAATGATGTACCAAAACTTTAAAAAGGTAACAATGAGGTAGCCGATCTTTAATATCCGTCTCAATGTGGTCTTTGACCATTGAAATAATTGATCATTTGGTTTTTCTAACCTTAAATCACAATAGCTTAAAATCATATTGAGACAAATACGAAAGACCGGGTACCACATTGTTAGCTTTTAAAGTTAAAGAACGACATTGAGATTAGGCGCATAATTCAGGGACTTCTGTATAATTTACTCAAACTTAAAATATAACCTGCATATCTCCTAATAGGAGAAGTGAAGTGAGTATAAAGGGGTGCAGCAAGCCCATAGTGGTGAAATTCAGACGGAGTTAAATCGCCACTGCAAAAGTACACAGCCTACATAATGGAAATTGAAGTTTATTTAAACTGTTCCACAGCAGAGAATGATACTAAATCAATCATAAAGTTCTAAAATCATACCTGAGTCATGCACCTGGTGGCGAGAATTCTGATCAAAGTATTGAAGTAGGGATCATCCCCCTGTTGGATAATTTCGATATAAACTACCACAAATTAAATACCTTAAAAATGTACTTTAACAGCAAAATTTACTAATAGATAATCTAAAATTAGGTCTGAATACAAGACTGAAGACAACATAGTATAGGATTAGTGTCAAGAAATAAGGAAACACTGGCCACGAAGGGAGGGATGTTAAAGGGAAGATCCGAGTACTGAGATCCGTTTTTGTAGAAACAGTGTGCTTCATCTTATGATTTTTTTAATGAAGGAAAAACCCACTTAAATGGTCGGGAGGTAGTGCAATGGGCCTACCACCCAAAAGACCAAGGTTCAAATCCCCCCTTGTGGGGGTTGCGTAAGGTAGTCGACAACCAGCGTAAAAAATAGTTGAATCTTTCAACATGGATTTGAGCAAGACTCCATTTAGCCAACCCTACTTATAGTGGGAGAAGGCTTCGCCATTTTTTTTTGAACTTTGACAGATAACGATCGAATCAGACTTCACCGGATCATGTTTGAACAAGCTATACCAGGCATGATCCTCGATCTCCTAAACCTTAGGAAAATGCTAAATGCATGTAGAAGTAAGACAAAGTAAAGACAAACAACATTACCACAGCACGATCAAGCGAATCAGCGAGTGCTTTTGAAGAAGAAACATCCAGATTGAGGCCAACGCATGAAGTTGTGCGCAGCAAGGGTTCAAGCATCTCTTTAGTTGGAGTGGGGTGACGACTGCCACGATGATGATCGAAATCATTATTAAAAAAAACACTAAAAAATCCTGCCAAAAATGCAATATAGAAACGAAAAAGATACCGTAATAAGGAACACAAAGGAAAGCTTTCTAGAATTTTTTCTGCAACAGAAACATTAGCAGCCAACATGAACTCCTCAATCATTTGATTAGCTTCCCGAATTTGATACATTCCTGCAGAAAGAGCTCGATATAAGTAGCGGACATTGCTTGTCAATCTCGCAAATGCCTTTAATATAAAGATTTTAAAAAATAAGTACACCAAAAGTAGTTACTTTTTACGAAATTATCTAACCAGTATGATTCCAAGTTGATGAAATCAAACTGTCCAGCAGAAAATCAGGTGGCTTCACCCAAGACCAAAATAGAAATGTAAAGGAAGTAATCTATGCACACATGACCCATAACCGTCTTTTCTTATCAGTATGGGTGACGGATTTCCCAGGCATGGAAATGCTATTTGTTGTAATCATTTGATAATTAAGACCCAAAACTCAGTGTTGGGTCATTGAGGCCAGACAACGATCAGCAAGATTGTCTTGGCCTTAGAATAAGCTGAGCGTTCGAATAATGTACTCTACAAATAGAATATCACCTACGATGTATAACCATATCCATTTGGTGGATAAAATAAATGATTCTATCCCTTTCAGAAACACCAACCCAATTAGGATGGGAATAGTACAATCATGCACCTAAAATGTTACGAAATAACAAAAAAAGGGAGATCATAAACAAACAATAATTCCCAACACTTCTAAAATTCAGAAGTGTAAATACGTACTAATCAACAAATAAAAATTGATCAAAAGCCTAAAACACATAAGAGATTACACTGCATAATAGAAGTACTTGATATAGTCTCCATTTAATATTCATATTAAATTATGTATCTAAATAATGTCCAAAAGGATCCAACAATTTGTGGATACACATCATCCCTATTTCCAAGAAAAATAAAGCGTGATAAATTATATTTAAGTCCAAACCCTCATTATACCGAAGACAAGTGGAAAATTAATAGACATATGCTAAGTAAATACTGTAGAACACCATGAGGAGAAAAATAGTTCCTTCATGTAAAGCAATAACCACAGGATCGGCGAACCAGAAGGATGGACACACAAAACTGATGCCAAGGTTTATGCCGTCCACCAGCAAACATCAAGATCAGTGCTACCACCAACCATACAGGGTGGAAACAAAATTAAAAAAATGTGGCATCCGGATTCAGTTGGACAAGTCATCCCCATAGCGACTATGTGATATATGAGGAAATATGTGACTGCATTTTACATTTTATTCTAAAACAAATGTTATTCATTATCCATTTCATATTTTTAGTCCACAAGTTCCAAGATTTGATAAAACTAATAGCCCCAAATCACAATCCTACACTACTCAGAAGTAACATGAATTTACAATTGAGCGCTTAATTTTTAACAAAAATACAAGCAACAACGCATTTTCCCACATTAATTAGGGTCAGCTACATGGATTCTTTGCCTCCATTCAAATCTATCTTAGGTCATTCTCGGGCTAAGAACCAAAGAACTAAGATCCATTCGTATAGTCTCATTCTAATACTTCTTGGGCCTTCCTCGCCCTCTTTTAGCTGGCTTTAAATCCCAAAACTCGCATATCCTAACTAGTGCATCAGTTGACCTCCTTTGCAAATTGTCAAACCACCTTAACCGATTTCCTCACATCTAATCCTTGATCAGAGCTACACCAACTTTCCTTTCGGTTGCATCATTTTGATTCTAATCTTTATTGTATGTCCACACATCCACCTTAGCATTGTGATTTCTGCTACTATCATTCTCTGCACGTGTCTATGGTTCATAGGCCAACATTCAGATCCATGGAGTATAGCAGGTCTCACGACTACTTTGTAAAACTTTCCTTTGATTTTTAAAAGAATTTTCTTATCACATATAACAGTAGAGGCTCCTCTCTACTTCAGCCAACATGCATTTCTTCTATGAGTAACATCTCCGTCAATTTCCTCATCATGTTGCAAAATAGATCCCAAGAATCTAAAAGAATCTTTCTTCTGAATGTTATCGTCACCAATCTTCACCTTGATTCGTTCACCATTGCTTCCATCAAAAGTGCACTCCATATATTCAGTTGTAGCCCTACTTATACGAAATCCTTTAGTTTCTAATGCATGTCTCCAGACCTCCAGCTTCTCATTTACTCCATCTCTAGTCTCATCAATCAACACAATATCATCAGCGAATAACATACACTAAGATATCTCATCTTGAATGTGACTAGTCAACTATAATCAAAGTAAAAATGAATGGACTCAAAGTTGTACCTTGATGCAGACCAATGTTGATGTCAAAATAGTCAGACTTCCCAAAACGGATCATTACATAAGATGAATCCCTATCATACATATCCTTTATGGGTTAATGTATAGGGCATGTACTTGTCTCTTCTCCAAAACTCTCCACAATATCTCTCGTGGGACAAAGTCACAAGCTTTCTCCAAATCAAAACCATAAAAATACATAACCGTAAAAACTGCATGCTAGCAACATTTGCTTCCAGACAAAATGTGAACCATAAAAACATGTAAAAAAGAAGCAAGACCAACCAATGTCAAGAGGGTCATGAGTTTCTGTATCAATCTTGAACTTGACTTCAGCAGAAGCAAGAGTAAGAGCTCCTCTTTCAATTCGTCTATGCCGCATAATCTATGAAAAATCATGTAATTTGCATAAGCAAAAAAAAATGAACACAAATAAGAAAAAGATAAGACAAGCGCATACCTTAGCTAACGTGTTCATGTTTCGCAGATCAACAGTAAGAGGATCCACCAATCGACTACATACAGTGCATGTTAGAACATATTACTAAAATAAAATGAGTATATCATTAAGAAGTGAAAACAAATCTAAATATCAGGCAGACTTGATATAAAATCTTATATGTATTTCAGTATGTACAACAATACAGGAACTGATCTAAATATTTTTTTTTTGAGTCGAAGAACTGATCTAAATATAGGTATTGGAAATAAGTGAAGAGAACTAGAAAATAAGAAGGTTACCAATGAAGAATGGCCCGGGACAACCAAAGTAACATGCACAACTCAAAAAATGGAACTAGCCCTCAAATGGGAAGTGTGTTTAACCATTTATTGTGTTTTTGGCATTACATGGCAATGGTATGGCTTTCTTCCTTCATTGTACCGTTAAGGGTTTGGGTTAGGGTTTAAGCTGAGCTCCACCCCTTGTGGAGTTCCACCCCATTATGGGTTTGCATTCCACATTGCATATTCAAACGGGAAGGGAAGCCCTTTAACAGTAAGCATTGCACGTAGCTGAACGTTGAACATGGACTACCATTCTCCGAGTCAACCTACACGTGTGTCACAACAACTGGCTTAAAAAGAATCAGTGGTTATGAGTCTAGTGACATACTTATATGGATTGAAATTTGCCTACTTAGCACTAGATCATATGATAATGGGTGCTACACTACCCACTCCAGAGGATACGTGCAAAATGTCTCCCAACATCAGAAGTTACTAGAGCCCCAAACCACTGCCCTTATGATTCCATCCGGACTATGATGAGGTGTATCCAAAAAAGGTAACAGTAGAGCTCGCAAAAAATATCCACTATATCGGTTAGTCCTATCTTCAGACAAACTGGTCACATTGGTTCTACCAAAGAGATGACCGAATCGACTTTCTATGACAAGATTCGTCACATGATATGTGGTGGACCAAGCACGGCAAGCCTACAATGTTAGCATGGCTACCACTGACTAGGGTGTGCTAGATACAATGATTTTTTCTCAATATGATCAGACGTGTTTCTCGAACATCTCAACATATCTAATATACCACCTAACACTACTGCAACAACCACTACATCCACTTCTACCTACATGTCCATTTTAGGTAAACATGTTCCTTTTGTTCACTCCACTAGGTATTGGTTTGTGGATTCATGTGCATCATGCCATCCCATTGCCAACCGACAAAGGCTCGCACCTCCGTATAACACATCTGCTATGGCACATCATCTTCTCCAACAATTGGCGATCGTCGACTCAAGGAGAATAATAGGCGTAGCATAACATCCTAAAAAGGGAATCTTTCTTATCTTCAAGCATTGCCACAAGATCCGAGTGGCAAGGAAGCAACCTCACGATGAGGTGCCCACCAATTGCAGCATGCATGGTCTTCGAGTGTCACCCACCATTCAACGACCAAGCATTTCCCAAGCTGAAGATCCAGTAGCAATCTCTAGGAGATCCTCCAAACCATCGTTGTTCCTAAGAGATCGTCAATGACGAAGGTTCCAGACATCCCTTTGTTCTTGCGCGAGATTTTCGCAGAAACTGGTTTCCCTGCGTAGCCGCCTTTGTGAGTTCAAGCAGGCTTCTAGGAAGGCTCGTCACCTGGCTAGGGCGGAGGATGAGGTCGTGGACCACGGCTTTGACAGCGTGGAGGATGTGTGGCCGCTACGTGACGACGAGCTGGAGCTTAGGGCGGCGGCCCAGTGGAAGATTGCTGAGGAGGACCTGAAACGTGCGGTGGAGTGGCATCAGAGGTCCAGGCATGCGTGGGTCAAGGGAGGAGACGCCAATACTGTTTTTTTCCACAGAATTGCTAACGGGAGACGTCGGACCAATTTTATTCGTTCCATCGTGATTGTGGACACCCCGTTCGACAGCAACCACAAGATGGGAAGGGCGATTGCAGAGCATTTTTGCGATTTCTCCACGAGAGGGCCGTATAGCCGATGGCAGTGGTCGGGTATGGGCGCCACTCAGCTATCCGCCATCCACGATGCCAGTCTGGTCCAGGGTTTCACTCTTTCTGAGATAAAGGCAAGCGGTATGGAGTCTGAACGGTGACAGAGCTCCGAGGCCGGACGGTTTTCCGGTCTCATTCTATAGCGATTTCTGGGACTTGATGGGGGCCAAGGTGCTAGAAATCTTGGTCGAGTTTGGTCGCGGGAATACGGGTTTCAATAAACTCAACAAGGCTCTCATATCTTTTCTGCCCAAGTGTGACGTGGCCGAGAAGATTGAGGACTTTAGGCTGATAACGTTGTCCAATGCACTCTAGCTCATTATGGCTAAGGTGTTGGCTATCCGATTAAGAAGGGTTCTCGACTACATTACCTCTCAATCCCAGTCGGCTTTCGTTCCTGGCCGTCAGATTGCCGACTGCCTGCTCACTGCTTCTGAGATCATTACGGATTGGAATAGGCGCGATGTGGTGGCGCCTCTTTAGAAGGTTGATTTCTCCAAGGCTTGCGACTCTTTGGATTGGCATTTCCTCTGGGCGGCTCTGCACAGATGAGGTTTCTCGAACCTCTGGATTTCTTGGATGAAAAGATGCGTCACGACCACATCGTTGTTTGTTCTTGTTAATGGCCGTCCGGAGGGTGGCTTCTTCCAGCCCTAGAGGGGTGTCCGTCAGGGATGCCCTCTTGCTCCTCTGCTTTTCATTATCGCCTCGGACGTTCTTATTTGCATGGTCTCTCGGGTGCTGGCTAGCGGGCTCACGCGCGGTTACTCGAGAGAGGACATCTCTATCCCTCTCTTACAGTACGCAGATGACACCGTCTTTTTCATTTAGGGCGGCAGCAACGAGGTTGGCGCTATGGCGGACACTCTTGACCTTTTTGGCGAGATGTCGGGGCTTACGCTGAATGTGGATAAGTCCTTTGTGATCCCTTTCGCCTTATCGGACGAGGAGGTGCATAGCTGCAGCCAGCAGCTGGGTTCGGTCTGTGGCAAACTCCCCATCCGATACTTAGTGGTTCCTCTGTCTCTGGGACGGGCAAAGTTGGGCGATTGGCTTCCAGTGGTTGAGAAGGTTCAGAAGAGGCTTGCAGGGTGGAGAACTTCGCTCCTCTCCAAGGGAGGTCGTCTTGTGCTCCTGAAGGCGGTTATTTCGACGATTCCGATCTACTTCATGTCGTCGCGCCTCATGCTGGTTGGCATTCGCACTAGACTTGAGAGACTCATGCGAAAATTTTTGTGGGGAAAGAATGGCTTGAACATTGATGGCATGCACCTTGTGGATTGGGAGACCGTCACCCTTCTAAAGGGCAAGGGCGGTCTTAGGATTAGATGCATTGACGCAATAAATGAAGCTCTGTTGTTGAATGAGTGGGCAGGATATGGGGATGTAACGAGATCTCTACACCGATCTTCTCCGCCGGATTTACTCGACGCACGTGGGCTCTCCGGATCTCTACGGTCTGGGGCGCTCTCCTTCACCTTTCCAAAAGGGTATCGTTTCAACCCTTCCTCGCTTCCGCGAGCAGTTCCGACCGGCTCTGGGCAATGGCCAGACCTTCACCTTTTGGACAGATGACTGGACGGGCGAGGGCGTGCTCTCTGCTCGCTTCTCGTGCTTGTTTGCTCTTGTGGCTGACCGGGCGGCCTGCGTTGCCTCGTGTTGGATCGACGGGAACTGGATGTTGCAGTTTCACACTAGCTTCTCTGACCAGCGTCTTGACGAGTTTTTACTTCTGCTGGACTCTCGGCGGACTCTTGGGGGGCCTTCTGGGGATTTGGACCACTGGGTGTGGAGGGGGGGCTCACTCTCCGTCGGGAAGGCTTACGCGACGATTTGCAGGCCGCCGCCCTCGTAGTCGGGCGTGATGACTAGAGATTGTCGCTTCCTTTGGGGGTTGGGGCTCCCAGAACGTATTGGCTTCTTCCTGTGGCTACTGAGGCGCAAGAGAATGATGACGCAGGATCGATGTGCCAGACTGCCCGGGGTCGTCTCCAACAGGTGCATGCTCTGCGACAGCGAGATTGAATCCATTGATCATCTATTCTTCCAGTGTCATGTGACGAGACTGTTATGGGAGGATTCGAACTTCGATTGGGTCGGCTCGGGGAACCTGCTCTCATTTTACGAGTCTTTACTTCTTGTCAAGCAGCGCCCTCGGAGTGAATTGCTCCAACCTGTGGCCATCGTGTGGGCCACCTAGCTAGATAGGAATGATATGCTTTTCTCGGGTCAGAGGTTTTATAAGGAAAATGTTTCCATCCAGGCAAAATATTTTGTCGATACCTGGTTCCTGTAACTTCTTTTTTTTTGTACTGTTCCAAAGTTTTTTAATACATTATGGGGCGGGAACCTTTTGAGTGCTTCCCCCCTCTTTGGCTTCAAAAAAAAAAGAAAAATTAAGGATTTTTGCAAGATTTCGATCCTAAAAAAAGGCTAATTAGTAGTTCCAGATTCCATGTTTATAACAATGAAAAAACGGAGTGTTTTGCATGAATTGGATCCTAAATTCAGACCAATTATTAGCTCCTGACTTCATATTTTAAAAATGAAAAATTAAGAGATTTTGCATGAATTTGATCCTAAAATCAAACTAATTATAACTCCAAATTCACGTTTGTAAGGATGAAAAATTGGGGGAACATGAATTGGACCCTAAGTTCATAACAACTACTAGCTCCTTGTTTCATATTTTAAAATGAAAATTAAGGGATTTTGCATGAATTTGATCCTAAAACCAGACTAATTAGTAGCTCCATATTTCATGTTTATAAGGATGAAAAACTGATGGCTTTTACATGAATTAGATCCTAAATTCAGATTAATTATTCTCCTGATTTCATATTTTTAAAATGAAAAATTAAAGATTTTTACATGAATTTGATCTCAATTATTAGCTCTAGATTGCATGTTTATAAGGATGAAAAATTGGGGGTTTGACATGAATTTGTTCCTAAATTCATACCATTGATGAATCCATGATCTATTAACAATTTAACATTGTCTTAAAATCTTTCACAAATGCATGTAAATATCCATTAATTTTCATTCCTTATAAAAATATCATTCATGAATAAAAATACATTTTAGGCATTAAAAACATGTAAATAAATAAAAGAATAACAAGAAAGAAAATAAAAGAGAGAGGGACTGTAAATATATATATATATATATGTATAGTAAGACTATAGAATATAAATATAGACGAAGGATATAGCCTAACCTCTGAGACCAAATCAGCAAATAAGTAGGGGGGAGACAAGAAAGAAAACCACAAAAAGAATTAATTATGTACTCCACACATTATTCGTTATTTATCCAATATTTATCAAAACTTCATTGCTTTCTAATTAATCCATTTGTACATTTTTTTCACTAATTCTTCTCCTATTTATTTATAGAAATGTCCATAGAAATACAAAAATCCTAAAAAAATCCAACATGTATATATGCCAAAAAAATTCATGTATTAAAGTATCTATTTCTTAACTTCTGAACATCATAACATATTCATACGAACTTCAATTTCACTCCACTCACCTTTAAAATTCATAAAATAATATTTTCTAATTAATGAAGGTGATTTCACTAAGATCGGAGTCCATAAAAAGTCGATTTTGGAACCTGATGACAATTAGGTTTCTGGGCTATTCATTTTATTCAGAATATACTATTTATAGTTTTAGTGGTTTTATAATTTTAATTATTTTCTTGATCTTGTAGACGAGGTATAAATTATTTTAGATTTTTTCATCATTATTTAATATTTTAAATAAATCAAAAATCCTAATTTATAGGTTTATTTGAATTATGTCACTTATACATGTATTTATTTATATATTAAAATTGATTTATTAAAACTCGAAAAATAATCACACATCTCTTATGCATTATTCTATTAATTAATAAAATATAAAAATAATAGACTATTGATTAAATTATTGAATTAAAAATACAATACCTATTTATTAAGTATACTATATATATTTATTGATAATATATTTATATTCGAATAAGTATCTATTATTTAGAAAAATAAAATATATAATAAATTAGTTAATTTAATTATTTACATTTTTATTTGTATACCTAATTTAAATAACTTAATGTTTACATTTCTCATGAATTAGTTTAGGAAAACAAATTCAATCTAACTTTTTCCTTTTTCCCTTATTGTTCAAATAAGTGTTTGCTAAGGGAGTATCAAAGTTTAAGTATAGGGGTTGATGAATACATGATTCATCAACTTTTTGTCGCATTTTGTCTTAATATCCTTAACAAATACATGTAAATATTCATTAATTTTCATTTCTTATCAAAACAATATACATAAATAAAAATGCATTTTTACGCACTAAAAATATGTAAATAAACAAAAGAATAAAAAGAAAGAAAATAAAAAGAAGGCGGACTATAAATATGTATATATGTACAGTATGACTAAAATAAAATATATATATATATATATGAAAGATATATTTATATAACCAAACCTTCGAGACCAAGTCAGCATGGATTGGTTGACAAACAATAAAGTAAGAGGAGATAAAGAAGAAAAACACAAAAAGAATTAGTTATGTACATAAACCATTGTTCATTATTTATCCAATAATTAACAAAACTTCAATGATTTTTAATTAATTCATGTATACATATTTTTCACCAAACTCTTCTCCTATTTATTTCTAAATATATATATCCTAAAAGACAATTTATATATATGCCAATAAATCCAGCTTTAAAATTGTCAATTTCTCAACTTCCGAACATCATAACTTCTTCATATGAACTCCAATTTCACTCTACTCATATTCAAAGTTCATAAAATAATATTCTCTAATTAATGAAGGTGATTTCACTAAAATCGGAGTCCGTTTGCAAAAAGTTCGATTTTCGGACCTAATGACAATTGGGTTTCTAGGCCATTTATTTTATTCGAAACATATTATTTATAGTTTTATTGATTTTATAATTTTTAATTATTTTCTTTCATGTGGACTGTGTATAAATTATTTCATACTTTTTAGATATTATTTAATATTCTAAAAAATCAAAAAAACTTAATTTATATATGAATTCGAATTGTAGCATATATATTTATATTTATTTATATATATATATATATAAATTAATTTATAAAATTTAAAAAAATCCGTACACGCCTTATTTATTATTCTATTAATAAATAAATACAAAAATAATGTGTTATTTATTAAATTATCAAATTAAAAATCAAAATCCTATTTCTTAAGTATAATATATATATCTATTTATTAATAATATATTATATTTCATTAAATATTTATTATTTATAAAAATAAATTATATAAGAAATTAGTTTATTTAATTATTTACATTTTATTTTTATACCTAATTTAAACAATGTTATTAACTATTTAATAGTTAATTTATAAGTTATTTTAGATTTTAGCCTACCAGGTGCTGGCACGTGTCAGCACATGGAGCTTCTTCTTCAAGAAGTTGGTTGCAGGTTGTTGCAACCGGCCGACTTCCCTATTTTTCGCATCCTTCTTAAAGCCATTTTCTGATATTCTACCCCCAACAACCAAGATGCACGGCCACCATCCGATCATTACCTAACTCTACCCTATCGTCCTATTTAGTGATCGTAACCTCGGCCATTCAAAACCAACTTCTCTCATTCCAGTTCACATCTGACTGACAACCCAACTTCACCGTCGTATCTCGGACACCTCCGATGGTGACAGCATCCAATGGTCGACTCGCACGGAGGAGGGATCTCAAAGGAGATGTTCCAGGGTGGCCAACCACCTTGCATCGATGCACTACACGTCGTGCACCTCCGGCGAGTACCGCTTGTCGAGCTATCACAAATGGTTACACACCCTTAATTCCCAGGTACAAACTTTCATCCACTTCTTCCATTTCTTTCCTCGATATTTATACATAATTAGTCCTCTTAATCACATCTTTATTGGGTAAATAATGAATAATATTCTATGTACATAATTAATTCTTTTTGTGATTTTCTTCCTTATCTCCCCCTACTTTACTGTTTATCGACCAATCCATGCTAACTTGGCCTCGGGAGTTATGTTATATAGATATATCCTTCATCTATATTTATACTTTATTTTAGTCATATTGTACATATATACATATTTACAAACTATCTTCGTTTATTTTCTTTCTTTTTATTCTTCTATTTATTTATATTTTTTAATGCATAAAAATGCATTTTTATTTCCGAATGATAGTTTGATAAGAAATTAAAAACAATGAATATTTACATGTATTTTTTAAGGATTTTACAACAAAATACGACAGAAAGTTAATGAATAATGGATTCATCAACAACATATACCTCGCATATGCCCCTGCATACCGCTTATTCAGTATTCGGTAGCATGTTCGAACGTATACGCATACTGCTTTCCTGAACCTTGGTTGGCGCAAGCAGAGGTGTGTAGGATTGATAAAGTTGAGGACGAGAGGTCGTTGACAACGGAGGAGATCCATGAGAGGGCTTTATGTCCTATTTTAGGAAGGAGGGCTTTATGTCTAGAGGAGACGAACCGCTTAGAGGACAAGGAGGACGTGGCATGGAGACAGAGGTTCATGCAGCGTTGGGTTAAAGAAGGAGATGTTGATACATGTTTTTTTAATGCCATGGCAAGTAGACAAAGGCTGAAAAATTACCTTCATTCTTAAATGTTGGTAACATAGTGGTACATGGAGATCATGAAGTGGGTGCAGCTCCTCGCTCTTACTTTAAGAATTCAACAGGAGGAGACCACACATTGGTTGGGGATGGCGTAGTAAAAGTGTGAAGAGGGTCATAAAGAGTCACGGTTTCTTTACTTTACGAGCTTATGGAGGGTGAGACCAAAGCAGCTTTATTTCAACTCAATGAGGATGGGGAACTGATACCATATGGCTTTTCTATTGCTTTTTACAAAGTGGTCGGGGAGGTAGTTAAAGGGGATGTGTTGGAGGTCTGCAAAATTTTCATGATGGCAACCGTAGGTTTGAACGTTTGAATAAAGTGTTGCTTTTCTTGTTGTTTAAGAAAGAGTTTCCACATGGGGTGGAGGACTACATACCTATTGCACTTTCTAATGGTATTTATTGGATCGTGGCCAAGATTCTTGCGAATCGACACAGGGAGATTTTACCAACCATTATTTCTCCTGAGCAGACTGCTTTTGTGCTTGGAGGATGTATGGCGGATGGGCGTGTTTTGGCATCAGAAATGGTATCGGATTGGAAGATAAATATAATCAGGGGTTGCTTTGGAAGGTGATTTTTCGATTATGTGGATTGACGCTTCTTCTGAGCGTCGCTGGAGAAGAAGGTATTCTGTGATCTATGGATTTCATGGATCAACCGGTGTATCACGACCGCTTCTTTTGTTGTGCTGACCAATGGAAGACCTGAGGGTAGCTTTTATCAACCACGAGGAATACGATAAGGTTGTCTGATGGCCCCATTACTCTTCATCATTGTTGCTGATGTGTTGGGCATTATGATGAGATTAGCATCCGAAGCTGAGTGGTGTTCCAGGTACACAACGGAGGATATCTTGATTTTTATGCCGCAATATGCGGACGACACTGTGTTTTTCCTTGGAGATAACAGCGAAAAGATCCGACGGACGTCACTCATCATGGACATCTTTGGAGATATATCGAGATTGCGTATAAACAGAGAAAAGTCGACAATTTAGCCTTTTGGCATGTCCCAATAGGATAGTTGGGAGGCAGCTAGGATGATGGGATGCCCCACTGGAAGTTTATCTATCACCTATCTGGGACTGCCCTTGGTTGCGGACTGTTTGAAGGTCGTGGACTGGAGGCCAATTTTGGATAGATTGGAGGGTTATATGGCAGGTCGGAAAGCAGTGATAATGTAGAAAGGCAAGAAACTTGTACTTCTTAAGCATGTGATGTCAGCGATGTCGGTCTTCTTCTGCTCCACAATGATGCTTTCGCCCGGCATTCGGAATAAGATAGAAGCTTTAATAGGAAGATTTTCCCGGTCTAATGGGAAACAGGAGAAGAGAGTAATACATCTGGTTGATTGGAACAAGGTTACGAGGCCAAAGATGAAAGGCGGCTTAGGAGTGCAGAAATAGAAGATATGGACAAGGCAATGTTGGCTAAGTGGGTAATCAGAATTTGGGGCAAATCTGGAGATATGATCTGTCGTTTACAGAGGAAGATGTATGAAGTAGTAGGGTCTTTGGCTACTGGTCAGGTGCGCGCTTCGTCTTTATTATGGAAGGATATCACCAACATCCTTCCAGCGATGGAAATGAATGTGTGGTTGGTGCTGGGAGATGGGGAGACTTTTATATTCTGCACAAATGATTGGACGAGGGATGAGTCTTTGGGGGAGCGGTTCCCTCGCATGTTCTTTGTTGCATGTAACCAATGTTTTAAAAAGCGTGAGGCGTATCGAGGCGTTTTCCTAGTGTTGCCTCAAAGCGTAAGCCTCACTCGTCAAAGAATTTTTTTCATAAAACATAATAATTAATCGTAGTTACAATTTTTAAGTTCTAGAAATTAAATAGTTATAATTAAATGCGTAACTCCGTGAAATTTCAAGACTAACATCATGGTGTAAACATCCAAGTTGTTATATAACTCTCTTTTTTTGGACTCTAAATCTGCATGGAGTCAAGTAAATATGGATATGCAAGCATAATAATGGCTAACTCTCTGCAAAATTTAAAGTTTTGAATAAAAGTTAACAAAAGGGACTAGATGTAACACACTATTTTCAAAATTAGATGAAATGTATGTGTTATTCAATTGAGAAGGATAAGAGAGTAAGCAGTGAATCGGTGATCACTTTTTACTCTACCATAAGGATTGTGGGGTAAAATACTTCAATATTGCATGTTATGACCATCTTTATTCATGCAAGCTTTGAGGTGTATTAATTTAGTCTCGACTAAATAGAAAAAAAGATGAGACGTATTTACAAAAATATACTTTTATAAATTTAGGTCAAAGCAGGGGACTTGCATCCAAACATTATAATAAAAAAAGCATTTATGCTTGATTCATACTAAAGAGTAGATGCATTAGATTTAAGGACTCAAGACTCAATTTTTTGTTCGTATTGATTTAAAGAACATGTGTAACAAAGTAAAAATAAGCTTAATATGTTAATAAACTAAAAAAATACATTTCGTAAATCGTGAGCTGAATGACTTGAAAATACTTGTCAACGAAAGATGAAAAGCTCACAATAAAAAAGAAAAGAAAAAATATTGTCGAAAAAAATAAAAAAATCAGCTCATATACGCGTCGATGTGCATCTCATAAGCCTTAAAGCCCACGCCTCACTGAGGCAGCATGAGGCTACACTCGAGGCATTTTTCCCTAAAAAATGTCTTGAGGCACGTTTTTAAAAAACAAAGCATGTAACAAAGAAGCGTCTGTGAGACAAGTGTGGGAACATAGAGCCTGGACACCTACTTTCATGAATGATTTGCCTGATCAGAGGCATGAAGAGTTCATGAGATTGCAAGGGGAATTGGCACAGATGGAGTTTCCTTCGACTAGGCAGGATCATTTCATTTGGGGTGATGGTTGTTTCACGGTGAAAAGGCATACTGGTATTTTTCAGAGGATAACACCGGCGCGTACAATATGATGTTAGAATGGAAGTTGGACTAATATGGAAGAGTAGAATACCGAATAGAGTTAAGTTGTTCCTTTGGCTTGTTAGACTTGGCAGGGTGTTGATGAAGAAGCGTAGGGGGAAACTGTTGAGGGTGGACGACATTATATGTGCCAGGTGTGGTCTGGTACCAGAAGATTTGGAACATCTTTTTTACACTTGCAGTCATTCCGTTCAAGTTTGGAGGAAGGTTGATATTGCTTGGCTTAGAGCTGATTATGACACGAGCTTTTGGAGATCCATCAGAGCCATGTGTGGAAATGGACATAAAGGCAACTCATTTCCTTTCGCGGTGTTGTGGGCCATTTGGAGTGGTAGAAATAAAGCCATTTTTCGCGGACGACGTTTCTATTTTGAGAATGTGATTGAGCATTGTAAGGTGTTGTATTCAACATGGAATGTTGTGACATAACTTTACTTTCAATGTAATTTTATTTGTGGTGGATCCCAGTTTGGGATCCCGCCCTTTATTTTTCAAAAAAAAGCATCAAGAGACCATTCACCATGATAAGGTAGCAACAAACTAGCATATATGTCCTATCACAAAGTAAAGGATGCCTCTAAGAAATACCCATTGGATACCCCCGCCATAATGCCCCAAACAATTCATGGAACTCTTTTTTTTTACGCTCAATTCATGGAACTCTTCAGAGTACATGACTTTGGTCAATCTTCACTACATCACCAGTAAATCCACGGCACAATCTCGCCAGCCTTCCCTCTTTCCTCGGCTCAGAGCCTCACCAATCAGCACAACATCAACAGGAGAATCACGGTCATACACCTTGCTCCTCCAAACCCATGGCCGGAACCATAGAAGGCCATATCGATATCGATAGCGTATCAGTCTGCCTGGAAAAGGATATATCGCCGATATATCGATGATATCGGTGGAAATGTCAGAAATGGCTCAAAAATGACTTTTGTTGTTTTTCAGAAATTAAGATCATACAAGATATTAAACCGTTGTTTTTCAAAACATACCTCGAGGCGCTGAGATGTACGCCTCGAGGTTATAGCCTCATGCAGCCTCAATGAAGTGTACTCCTCACGGCGTTACCTCATGTATGAGCTGATTTTTTCCTATAATATTTTTCTTTTATTTTTGATCATGAGCTTTTCATTTTTCGGAGACAAGTATTTCTAAGTCCTTTACCTCACGATTCGTTGAAATGCATTTTTTTAGTTTATTGGCATATTAAGCATATTTTTACTTTGTTACACATGTTCTTTATAAATCAATATGAAAAAAAAATGAGTCTCGAGTCCTTAATTTTAATGTCTCTACTTTTTAGTATGAATCAAGCATAAATGTTTTCTTTATGCATAAATGCTTTCTTTATTAAAATGTTTGGATGCAAGACCCCTACTTTGACCTAAATTTAGAAAAGTATATTTTTGTAAACATGTCTGATCTTTTCTTCTATTCAATCAGGACTAATAAATATACATCAAAATATGCATGAACAAAAATGGTCATAACATGCAATATTCAAGTATTTTATCCCTTGATCCTTATGGTAAAGTAAAAAGTGATCACGGATTCACTACTCTCTTATCATTCTCAATTGAATGAGACATATTTCACCTACTTTTGAAAATAGTGTCATATCTAGTTCCTTTGGTTAAATTTTATTCAAAACTTTAAATTTTGCGGAGAGCTACACATTATTGTGCTTGCATATCCATATTTACTTGACTCCTTACAAATTTAGAGTCTAAAAAAAGAGAGTTATATAACAACTTGGATGTTTAAACCATGATGTTAGCCTTGAAATGTCGTGGAGTTATGTATTTAATCATAACTATTTAATTTCTATAACTTGAACATTGTAATTACGATAAATTATTATGTTTTGTGAAAAAAAATCACAAGTGAGGCTTACTACGCCTCGAGGCAATAATGGGAAAACGCTTCGATACACCTCACGCTTTGAAAAACCTTGATTAAAACAATATAACCTACAAATACACACTTATATCACACATGTCATTTATATCCCATATATCACACGTACCAATCATTTCGAACATATCAATGTTAATGTTGATTCTTGACTTATAGATATTAGAAATGGAGTTTGTCCAAGTACTTAGAACAATAAATAACTTACAAATATACCCATAGATCACACATATCAATCAACTATGACCCTTATATCGCATATATCGACTATATCGAACATATCAGTGTTACCGTTGATTGCAAACTTCTGGATATTGAAGATGTAGGTAGTCCATCAAAATTCTTATAACAATAACTTACAAATATACACTTATATCACACATATCGATCATCTATGACCCTTATATTGCACATATCTGTCACATTGCATATCATTGTTATTGTTGATTGTTGACTTATAGATATTGAAAATGGAGTTCATCCAATACTTATATTGCATCACATATTATGTATAAATAAAATGTTTGAGATATTTTTGGAACAAACAAATAAAGAGCATAATAGCATTTTTTAATATTGATCAAGAATTTCGGTCTTTGGGAAGTCTCATGATCATCCAATAATAAGGGTTTCAATTTATTCAAATGAACAATTTGAACACCCTGATGCTCCGCATTCTCCCAACAACAACCAACCCCCATTTCTTTCCGCGGGGGGCTTTTCTTTGGCGGACCGATCTTCGAATTGACGAACGAAAAACCGCCGGACCCTGTGTGCCTCCAATAGTGGACCCAAGGGTACCCTAGAGGCCGGTTTATCCGATGTGGCTAAGACAGTGATGAAATTCGCCTGCTACATTACAATATGTCGCTCCTTATACAGGAGCTAGTCTGGCTGAAGATTTAATTATATTGATATATTGAACAACATACTTGAAGAATTGATGATGATCTATCCGCTTATCGTCAAGCAGCGCCACTACTGACCCAGCACCATTTGAAGCTCGGCGGGGGAAGTGGCTGGTCAATCTCAGTGATCTTATCGGCCGGCAAACCGGAGACGGACGACCACCTGACTACCCATATTCGTCACGAAGGGGCCGAAGTCAAAGCCGCCGAGGCCGTAAGTAAGTGGAGCCCCAAGGCGCTTCGTCCGTCGCTGTCGTGAGGTAGCAAAGTAAGACCCGAATATATATATAGTTGGGGTTCTCTATTTGCTTGCCATTTTTTGGCCGCTCATCTCTTTACGATAGAAAAAGCCTCACATGAGTCTACCTTTCACTTGGCGTGCTTTCTTCTGGTCATTTAATCACGTCTCAAAAAGATGACTTTTGCGGGTCAAAGATATGGGGCCCTGGAAAAGTTCTGCCCTCCTACTACTGATAATCAAAAGAATGATAAAGGCTTTTTGGGTGCCCGGATACCCGCAAGCCCCGAAGCCCTCTTTCCCGCTCCTAGTCAAAGAAGCGCCTATTCATCATGTGGAGGTCTTTCTACTTATAGTTCTAGCGAAAGCCCACCTTTCTTCCCCTGCTTCCGTGGAAAGGAAAGCGCTTGGGTCAGTTCAAGGTGCACGGTCAGGCTCGTAGTTAGTACATTCTCCTGCTTGCGCAATCATACTCCGCGTGAATAGACGATCGCCAAGGAGTCGAAAGAAAAGTGTGCTTTGTTCGGGGAAAGTCTTCTGTCTGAGCCGTCCGACTAGCTCACCCTCAGCCTGGGGAATCCCCTTATCTAAACATTGTCCTACTCTAATAGTCCTTTCCAAGCGGATACTTGACATGTTCCTACGTCCGGAAACGAAAACCAAGATTAGCTTTCTCAGGAATCAAACGTGAGTAGCTCCCAGGTGAGATCAAGGAGCTTGTGGACCTAGTCGCTGAGGAAGAAAGAACGGAAGACCAAAGGTTGTGGACTATGCATCCTTCCCCTATTTGAGTATGCCTCACAGACCTAAGAAGTTGAAGAATGGTTAAAAGTAGAGCGCACGAAAAAGGTGCAAGGCGATTTTCTGAGGGAATATTTGTTCATAGGTCAATTCTCCAAATGATTCCGGGGGTTGGAGCTCTTATCGACGAAGTCGTTTGGCACCTCGATGTCGACTCATCACATCCTGGGGTTGAAGAAGGTCCCAAGGGTTCGGTTGATCCGTCGGGAACTCCGTAGTCAAGTAAGGTCGACATCACTGATGATGTTTCAAGGGCATGTTGAGAGATAGATAGATGCGGCATTTTTGATAGATTTTTCAGCGCTTGATCTCCCCTCCGCAAAGTCTCGTACCGGTCGCTGGCACACACCTGGGAAAAAGACTACTATAGAGTGGAGTGGTGGAGAACCCAGAGCTTTCAATGATGCCTTGACCATATCTCTCTCATAATCTCGGGGTCTGAGACGTCGTACTTGAGACTGCAAGAAGACATACTAGCTTCCGTTCTCAATGACGCGGAAATGGGGCAGATGTCAGTCACCATCCAAGGATGTGGAAATCATAGATGTCTCCTTTTCGGCAAGATCAAAAGTCCTTCTTCCTTCCCCTCCGAGGATTCCCACTGCATTCATAGAGTCAGAGCGGAATTCTGTCGAATCATTCCCTTTGTTGGGAGCTAGCTTGTTTGTGAGTGAAGGCCTCGTAGACTGTTGATGTCTTTTAGTGCCCGGGTTCAGCCCCAAAGTCTTGGTCCTCCACCGGTACTTCAAGATTCAAAGGCACAAGAAGGGGGACACCCTTTGCCACTCAAGCTGCAGCAATAAACGCTATTCGTACTGAGTCTCGTCTATATCCTTAAGGAGAGTCTATAGACTGATTTCCTAGGAAAGCTGACTGCCGGATCCCAGGCTGAACTGAGCGCTCATAGCTCCAGAGACATAATTCATAATAATATTTTCGAAAGGGAAAGAAGATGAAATTAAAATTGATTGGACATCCCTAAGGTGAAGAACCATTGTATGCACCCCCTGTCGCACCATACCCTACCAGACTGGGGGTATTGTTCATCAATATACAGATATTTGCGAAATTTCGATGATATCGGTCAATATCCAGGAATTTGTGTACTAAATCTAGTCATTTTTTATTGATTTGGGCCAATACTGTAGCCGATATCGATTATATATCGGCAATATCTTGGTAGCTATTTTTGGAACCAAACAAATAAAGAGCATAATAACATTTTCTAACAGAGACATAATTCATAATAATATTTTTGAAAGGGAAAGAAGATGAAATTAAAATCAATTGGACACCTCCAAGGTGAAGAACCATTGTATGCACCCCCCCATCGCACCATACCCTACCAGATGGGGGTTATATTCATCAATATATAGATATCAATGAAATTTCGACGATATCAATCAATAATTGGGAAGTTTTATACTGAATCCGGTCATTTTTTACCGATATGGGCCAATATGGTGATATATCGCCGATATATCGGTCATATATCACCGGCATCCTTGTAAATAGATATGCACCCTGATATTGATATCCCATGCCTCTTGATACCGACATATCGATGATATATCGATATATGACCTTCTCTGGCTGGAACACACTGCTCTACATTGGCATACCCCTCCGCAACCAAAGGAGACGAACCTCCCACCTACATGTCTTTGTGAATTGGCCATCGCCTCCATACCAATGGTACTACAGCGATGGCCGCTCTTAGGAGGAAGTCGCTACACACGAACCTCATGGGTCATTTGGAATGGGGGATATCCTTCTATTGGGGTAGGCTTGAGTTAGTGGGATGGTCATGCGGATGGCCATGTGGCATAAAAGGTGTTTGGATGGAGGGCGGTTGTTGGGAAGGTTTGTTACAATATAACTTTGTTGGAATTTAGAGAATGATTGGATTTGAATTGTTTATAATTATTAAATGGAAGGATGTGATGGTATAAATATCTTTTTTGTTTGTTGAGTAAATAGATATATTATTAGTTTTGGGTAGGAGTGAGAGAAACGATGCGAGTTGATTTGAAAGAAAGAGGACGAGCATATTTGGGATGGCCAATCATCCCTCTTTGAAGACAAAGGGTGGTTGAGGGATATCTCGCCAAATGGATGGACATCACCCATTCCCAACGACCCCTCAAAGATTACAAGTCTCCATTTCCCTCATCGCATCGAGCCTCCACCTTCTCGCATTGAGCTTCAACCTCCTTGCATTGGTCCTCTACCTAATCTCCCAACCGCAGGTGTCTGCTCTACCCAAACTTGCCATCCCCACCATCGCTACATCCTTCAGCCACAACACCCTTCCCATCGACGATACATCCTCCAACCACCCTTGCCGAAGCCCTCTCCCACAACCCGCTCCCCGCTTTTGCCATCTGCCCAAGACCCCTAGGATGTCACTCTACCACCCCCCTCCTCCCTTCTCTTTGCCACCCACACCCACCTCTCCACTCGCTCCACAAACACAAGGGCTTGTTATGTCGAAAATACATTGACTCAATCACGTTTATCTTTTTTTTATAGACAAATAAAGCATATGGTATTTCCTTACACACTTCAACCGAATCCATCAGTTTTCTTCCACTAAATAGTGATGTGTATAAGCTTTATATATAGTTAATATTAAACAAATGCCTCCATCTCGGTCTTATATAACTTTCAGCCATAATGGATAAAATACTAGATGTACGAAACACCGAGAAAAAAAACTTAAAAAATTTTGGCAAATAAAATACCTGTCATCCATTCTTGCTTGAGCTTCAACATAAGACAATGCCGCACATGATTTTATTACACTTTTTGTATATCTTGTAGATATAATATGTGCGTCAGGGGTCATTTCCTGCATGGTAGGAATAGTTATGACGGCTTGTTTAGCTTGTTTCAGGCAACATCTCTCCCAGTTCAATCATCAAAAAAATAAAAAAACTACACCGCTGTGAGAAGAAGAAACAGAATCATGCAACAATGAGTAATTTATTACCAAGAGTCCACAGCTTCAAGTCATGGACATGAACTACAGCAACCTACATGCGTGCACCCGCACGCACACGCACACTAGGCTGACATAGAAATGACCCAAACCATTATAACAAAAAGGGTTTATAAACCACCTAATGGCAATGCAATGCTTCCCACTATGGACAAGGATAAGGGCAGACATGCCCAAGTACAACCAAAGTTATCAAGGCAGTATGTGGAAAAAGAGACAAACTTCAAAATCACCCAGGGCAGGAGGCAACAAAAAGGCAAAGCCCAATTGAAATAAAGTGATAGCTTAAACGTTTAAAAATATGAATATACTTAATTAATTCAACTATGCAATGGATTTATAGCTTAAACGTTTATAAAATATAATTTAATTAATTCACCTATGCAATGGATTTAACCACCCATGGTTGTGAAGATGCACATTAAGACTTGGAAGTCCGATTAAAACCCCTACTTGTATTGTTTTCGGTTTAGGCCTAAAATATGGAGACCGGCTTATTATACTGACCAAATCTTCCAAAATTCCGAAGTCTCCAAGAGCATATGCTCTTACAAAATCGTATTCTTCCAAAATTATAATAAGAATATGCTGGAAATCAAGTAAATCTGCTCTTGATTTTTAAAATTCCGCAACCAAGCATTTCATGAAAGGCCTCTTTGACTTTAGATCCTCATCTTCTGTAAATGTAAATTTAAGGATATATTCCCCATCCTCAAATCTAGATTTTCTAACAGGAATAACCTCGCCAAAAGATGGAATATGTGAGCTTATGATAGCTGTAGCATAAGAATCGGTTTTCTTCACATCCATTTTCCTGTACTATTTTCTTTCTTCTTTTTATGCTTCTCTCAAAAGTGACCAGAGACAACATGGTGAAGCTACTGTCATATTTCCCCAGAAATACCTTCATCCACTATTTTCCTGTCAGGCAATCTATCGAACATCTTCAGTGCAGCATCCTCCATAGCCCAGAAACTCACAACCAAAGATTGAACACCCTATGTGCACAAACCTTCTTTCAAACCATAGCACCCACTCTTCAGTGTGAGGGCCTCCAGTGGCCTATGGAGAAGATCAAAGAGGAGTGAGGGGGGCCACCACCAATAACTGAATTGTGGAGGATGAGGGGATGGTGGAAGCCGATGATGCTTTGGAGGACTCCTCAGAAGAAGAGAAGGACGAAATATTGGAGGATGAAAAATCCTGACATTCGCCAAGACGTAGCAAGTCGCGAGAAAGAGGCATCGAGGCAAGAAAGGTAGTGATTTCAATGTAGGGTGATAAACCATATTTTAAAATCACGTCAGTCCATGAAGCCCGCGTTCTTCGGATGTGCAGCTTGATGCTTAATGCTGCAAATCTTGCATCTGGTAATCATTAAAATGCACAACCCCTAATCAATAAATAGTGAACTGTGGTTACAAGGAAAAGACAAGGTTTTACACAGCCATGGCAGTTGGATGATAGAAATATTGTCCTCTCACAGTTTCAACCCAAGGAGGTTATTTCTCTGGGCTCTCCTCAGAGGATTCAAGGCAGTGGCAGCAGCCCACAACAGCCAGATACACAAAAGATGAAAGCTAGAAAAGACAAATCAATACCCCTCACTTCAAAGGTGTTACAAATCAAGATGCAAAAATGGCCTAAACTTTCCATTTATTTATGATGACTACAGTGTAAGGAAATGCAAATGGACAAAGAACTCCAAGGAAGGTTAATGAAAGAAGGGGGGAATTCTCCTGCCTCAAGAAGAATGAAAAGAAGGTTGAGGAATTTATTGTGGATGACTTTTCTTCCTTCTCTGGTGTCGAAGTAATGCATACACGGTAAAGGCCGGTCAAGCATTCAGTTGTCAAAGAACAGAAGAAGAAACAAAAGGTTGAATTTTTTTTTATTAGTGATAATTGGAAAGTGAGGAAGATAAGGGCGATGAGGCCTCTAGATCATGAGGTGAAGAGAGGAACCATTAATGACAAATGGACATGGGAATGTTGGATTTTCAGAAGAGGACGGGAAGGAGAAATCCAGCATTTGTGTACTTCGTACAGAAGGAGCTAGATCTCAAGTAGTATGATGTTACGAAGAAAAAACGCGGTATTCGCAATACAATAATTAATTTCTCTTCTTCTTTTTATGAACCATATTGTTTTCTCTTCATGGAATGAAGTTTTATATCTTGGTTATACTTTTTCTCTAACAATATCATGTTGGCCATAGCTTTACTTTTACATAGTTTCCTTATTTCAATGTCGTCTTGGTCATAGCCAGTATAGATATAGTTTTCTCTTTTTCAAGGCCATGTTGGCCATGGTCATGATGTAAGGCTGCAAGCCCCTCAATCTGAGCTCAAGTCACATCCTTTGAATCCAATGAAAGGATACACATAAGCCTCATAATGTCAGACTTACGAATAAAAAACTATCCAATCAGCTACTGGGATCGAAATCCTTGACTTCAGCTTCGAGGAGCCTCAAGGGTTTTGCATGCCCCGGCATTAAGGATGCCACATTGAAACGTGCCACCATCGCTATCTCGAGGAGTTGACATGACTCTTTTAGGTTCATCATCGTCTCCCTCACAAACTTAGGATTTGGACCTTCCTCATGCACCATCCCATTGATAACCATTAATTTCGCCTGATCTCCATGTCCACACGAGCAATCCCGCACCTCCTCCCAAAACCAATGGTGGCCTTCTCAACGTCCAAAATTGTTGTTATTCCTTCCCCCCTGCCCTCTACCGCCAAAACCGAGATACAAATCAGAAGTTTCATTCGATCCAAGGCTATACAGTCTATTTTAATCAAAATTATGATCCCGCT
Source organism: Ottelia alismoides (assembly GCA_037367405.1). NCBI lineage: Eukaryota > Viridiplantae > Streptophyta > Magnoliopsida > Alismatales > Hydrocharitaceae > Ottelia > Ottelia alismoides. The sequence continues at coordinate 290,007 of JAZKJV010007977.1, forward strand.
CTTTCCCTCCAACATAAAACATCAACTTTGTCACCTGGACTAAATTACAATGACAACAACGTCATCATCTCCCTAATAAGGAAAAATATATCCTTGAGAGTCATGATGTCCCTTGCTATCAGTGAAACCCTTTGGAGACATAAATATTATATTCTTACCAAAGGTAAAGTATCCCATTGTTCTAAGATGATGTTAGCTCATGTTCATGTCACCAGGCCTTTGAGCGTCAACCTTAAGAAGCTTTCCAATGCATTATGGTGTGAACCTTTTCACGAGAAATGACTTTCTTCCTGTTTGAAGGAGGTTTCCACAGAAGCCTTCCCCTATTTCCGAAGGAATGCAACCTTTATCATACGCCACACCTTCCAATATGAGACATCCTTCCTGAGAAATCTTCACTTTCATGCATCCCTTCAATGCGATGCTTTCTTCACAACTAGAGCCACCTTCATCCTCTGCCTCACTTTGTGGGCATGTTCTTCTATGGTGGCTGACACCGCCGCATTGGAAACACTTCACCGTATCCCAACACATGTCGGCAACGTGACCCTTGCCTCTGTAGTTTTATTATTGAGAGATCCACCTTTGAGCCATATGTGCAAAATGTCACGGGAAGAAGGTCATTTACCAAAGCCATCACTTTCTATATTCCTTCTGCCAGGAACCATCTCTGCCCAAGTCTTTGGGCTCGCCTCACCAAGGACCTCCCCTATACTCGGTGGTTGATCACTATCCTTCTTTGCTTCTCCTAAGAGTCATTCGCCTATGCTTCAATTAAGTGTGTCTTGTTTTGTCCAAACCTCTAACCTCGCTCGGGTCTCTCGTTACACCTCACCATTATTTCAAAGACTTCGTATTTTGCCCTTTTGCGGAGATTTTTCCGAAATATCGCCTACATGGAGCAGCATGTGAAACAAATATATGGAAAATGAAAGTATATAGGGTTTAGAAATTGGTGGGCTGGCAAAATAAAAACATCAGTAACATTTCACTAAAATACGGTGATATTCGATAAAACTTAAAGACATGGAAGTCCGTATCGCAAATATATCGGTGATATATCGGTATCGACGGGTGACCGATATATCGCCGATATGGCCTATATTTGGCCTTCCAAGGCTATTTTATTCACAAATTCGGTTCGATATCAGTGATATGGTGTCGATATATCGATGATATATCGCACCGACATGGTACTGATATCGATACCGATACCGATATGACTATCTAGGCTTAAAGATGCTTAGGTTGATTGGTCCTAGGTGACGGTAGTATGTTTTAATGTTGGCATAGTGAGCGGTGAGTAGTCCCTCTTTTTCCGACCCGGTTCCTCCACCACCGCGAACCCCGATTAGATTCAGGCATGATACACTTTTATTTCTTTTATTTATTGGGAGAACCCAAGTATTTTTGAACGAAGAACAACCAGAGCCACTGTAGTCTCCTGCTAAAATAACGGATGATATCTGCCTGCTTCTTGTTGCCTTGCATCGCAACATAAGGTTAATGTCAGGAGGTGCAAAGTCTGCCACTAGCCTTTTCATCATTTAAATGCACAGTTGCATGATCTTGTCACGAAATCAAAGTATAGATCACTCCTCGTGGTAGTCAGATGTGTGGAGGAAATTCTGAGCCTTTTATATAGCTTATTCACTAATATTTATTTCAAAATTTGACCCTTCTCTTGGATAAAGAGAGATCATCAGGTAATTTAAAGCATAGGTCTATGTCTGCTTGTTCTTTTGGCTGTTACTAAGAAAGCAGTCAGTTACCAACAGTTTCAGGAGAAGATTGTCTACTATGGCTGGCATTGCCATGTTGTCCTGTCATGGGCCGCACAAGTCCATGGAGCACATGTTTTTCTCCAGCTCATTTTCTGAGGATTGCTAGATTCAGTTCGGCCTTTGACTACGACGATGCGCTCTTGCAATGTTCTCTTTAGCTAAAGATGAATGGGTGTGTAGGAGCCATAAACGCTCAGTCAACAAGGTCTTGTATTTATTTAGACCTTGTGCGCCACATGGTGTAATGACTGGTTTTATAAAGAACCACTAAACAGTCAACCCATTTTTACTCTTAAAAAAGTCTGTGCGTAACTTTATATGCTTTTTGTTTGACGCCACAAAAATGATTACAACAATCTTTTTTGGCAGTAATGTGCCTTCGAGTTTCGTTTAAGTTAAACATGCACAAAATAGTTAAACATGCACAAAATATAAGTACGTAAAAGGAAAATTACCCATATAACTGAAAATGCCAATCTCTCAACATCGGCACGCAGAGAACATATATCTGAGACAAAAGCAGAAAAAGATTAAGCAGGATACTTCAAAGATATAAAAATAGCAATAGTTGATGAAAGAACTGGTGAAATGCATCCTTTTCCCTCAGAAAAACTTTTTTCAGTATAGCATATCAATCGAACATGTGATGAGGATACTGGATCATGAGAAACAAATATAAAAAGTGAATAATCAAACAAAGAAAATAATTACCTTCAGTTAAAGGTTTAGGAAGCATGTCGATTCTCTTTTCAACAAGGTATACCGATGTGCCCCTTTGGGTAGCTTCCTCATCAAGAGATGTACCAGGAAGAACAAAATTTGTCACATCCGCGATATCTAAAGAGAATTAATAAAGGTATCCCATCTAAAATTCGTTGCATGGTGACATAATGGCAGTAAAAATAAGTAGCCATATTTAAATAAAGCACTTGCACTGGCACAAACAAACAAGGTATTGCTGAATGTACAGAACATTTCAACTCTTGTGCAAATTTTACTCCAGCATTAAGAAGGTGGGTTTAGCATGTTTTCTCCAGTTATGCCTTCTCCCAAATTAACCGTCCAAATATCATTACCATATTATTCCACTTTCTAGCAGACTATCCGTTCTCTCATACCCCCTTATCCAACAATACCTTAGAGAATGTCCTGAAGAATAAATAATAGAACAAAATTTTAGGTTAGAGTCTAATAGGGAGGACACTTTTTTCTCTCTTGCTTATGTACAACTTTTCTTGTATTTTTTAAACAAGAGGGGGAAACATGCACAATTGCCCATCCTAGGATTTGAACCCCGGTCTTTTGGGTGGTAGGCACATTGTACTGCCATCATACCATTACGTGGGTTCACAACTTTCCATGTTATCCGCTTGCCCTTGCATACATTAAGGTGCTGTTCGGCACATGGGGTAGGGGTTTACCCCCTTACCCCATATTTTCTCCCTCCATGTGGGTCCCACTTTATATCTTTTTAAAAAAATTAAATAAATCAATTCTCCATCATCAATTCCATCAAAAAATAATATACTATACCATCATATCATATAAAAATTATAAACTATTCCACTTCTACTCACTTTTTCAAACTCCAATACAATCACATCACAATAACTACTCACTTTTTCAAACTCCAATACAATCATATCACAATAAACCCACTTCTAACCCACCCCCAGTTTAACCCTCTATCAAAACACCAAAACCAAAAAATGGGTTACCTGCTACCAGTTTAACCCACCTAAACCCACATACCAAACACACCCTAACAATGTTACACTATATAATCAATCAAATTCCTGCGCAAATTTCACTCCAACATTAAGGCATGTTTAACGTGTTCTGTCCAACAACTCCTCTAACCACCAAATTAACCATCCTAATAGCATTACCAGATCATTCCAGTATCTAGCAGCTCAAATTCCCTTGGCCAACATATACCTCGTAGGATGTCCCAATGGATGAATGATGGAAGAAATATCTAGATTAGAGTTTAACAAGGGAGGACAACATTTCTCTCTTTCTTATGAACAGCTTTTCATATTATCCCTAGTCAGACTTTCTTGAACTGTGTCAGAATCATAAGCTGCATACTACTCCAGGCCTTATAGGTAGTCATTTTTTGTTTGAAAAGTTACATGAGAAGAAGAAAAAGATAAACAACAGAAACATGAGGATACGAACTCCTACTTCAAAGTTTCCATTAGAGAGCATCGTGCAATGAAGAGCGTCATCGATATCTCTGCATCCTGAAGGAATAAAAGTGGTGAAAACCAATACTTGGTACTTTTACATATGGCAGAGCCAAGACATCTGCTAAGAAATAATGATCTACTAATATAATACTATGTCAAAATAAACTTTTTAGTGTCATACCAGGAGGGTCCACACTAAATACCCTTGTATCCCGCAAATCCTGTCTATGAGGAGTTGCCAAATCTTCAGGGGACAAAGACCAAGGTAGAGGTGGTAGACAAGCAAGAACTTGCGCAGAAAACGGCCTTGAGTTTATATCATTGTCAATCAGCACAACCTGAAACAAGAAGCAACAGCTTAAAGTTAGCATTTTCCGACACTCATTTTTCTGCGTCAACTTCCAAAATCAGTAGGGATTCTATCATGAGAAACACTGAAAAATACATGCTCAAACTAGGAACCTGCTCATTGCATAATCATTTTTATAACAAGGATAAGTTTGTGGCTTGCCTCACTTTCAGTAGCTGGATCACCAATTTTTCCGATAGTTCGTACATAGTGCCCAGAAGGAAAACGAGTTGAAACATCCCAAGAATCAACAGCGACAATAATTCTTTTATCCAAAAGATTGTCAAGTTGCCGAGTTTGAACCCTGATCTTTGAAATTCTGCAATCCTTTGGAACAAACAGAGCATGAACAACAGCACCAGAACCAGCAGGCATGGGCATTGGCTCAAGAGACCCACAATAACTGCATAATGTAAAGTGAAAAAAGAGAAAAGGGGTTAACAAACTAGGCAACACTAAGACATGGGATGGGAGTTAGGGATGCCTGATTCATATGAAACTTGTCTTGATCTTCTATGACTAATTATTACAATCCATAAAAGATCGTCCTCAAACTTGATTTATAATCCAAGTTGGAAGACTCGAAATGTAGCTGGAATGGAGTAAATTCACCCCCCACCCACAACTCAAACCCCGAAGCATGAAATCAAAATAACACATGTACACCCCATAGCAACACTGATCAATAGATAATTCCTGCCATCTTTTTGGTCATTGTCAAACATAAACCACCTTTGTAAGAGTAGATGGTTGCTCTGCTGAGTTTTCAAGAAAAAACTAACTAAAATGTAATTAAAAAACCAACAGATGGTATTTCTGCACTAATTTGTGAAATTCTGAAACAACTAAAATCAGGAAAACACCACAATATTTCAACACGAAAAAAGCTAAAAATATAAAAGACAGAATATTCTCACTTTTAAAATGATTACAGCATCATGGTATGATAAGGTAGAGAAATAAGCAAAACAGAACAGTTACTCACGAGCTCCAATTACGCTTTATTATACCAACAACGCGTCCGGATGGGCGTTGGCTGGATGGTGGGTTTCTAGGTGCAGATGCGTTTGTTGAATCTGAGTTCCTAGGAGCGTCATCAGCACTCCCAGGAACCAAATGAATGTCCTCGTCCTCATCTTCTGAATAGGAGATGAAAGTAGCAGGTTGTGATGCATGTCAAGTAGAATGGGTATGATTGAACTGCGAGAATAAAGCTATACCGTCATCTGCTACAATCAGAGATTCTCCATTCCATTGATCTTGTGGAAGGAGTTCAACAGCAACTATATCGCCGTCAAACGCCCTGTTCATATTAGCCCGACCATGAATCACAATCTCGTCCCCGATGCTCTCACTCCCAACATATGCCTCAAATGGATTATAGCGATTGACCCGCAGCTTCCCTTGATGATAAATTCCACGGTGAAGACCAGCAGTGATCTCTGACATTGGTTTATGCTGCATCCCAGATCCACGTGAAGTTATAATATAATTTGATTGATAGCAATCAGGTGGCACTATTTCAATAAATTCAGAATCTAGTGAAAGAAGTAGGTTGAGGGGGACATAAGATTACACTAGACATACCTCAACATATATAACTTTTCTTTTTGAGGGTCTCAAATCTTCAACCTCCATCAAAGAAACATCATCGGAAGATGGGATAACCACGAGATCAAGCAAATTAGGTTGGCCCAGCATTTTCACATAGGATTCAACTGCAATCAATGTTAAAACTTTCAGGCAACATCTGTCTCAAAGAAAAGAAACATGTCAATGAAAACTAACACACTATTCTAGACTTAAAAAATAAAATCAGTCAGTCTCACCGGTCTCGGCTAGTAGACCCTCTTCCACAGCTTTTCTCTTATTTTCCCTATCATTCGTGACGAGTAAAACCTGTGAGCTTCCTCCCAAATGAGTTTGATACCACCGAGCAGCCACCCGGATAGCTGTGCGAGTAATTGCATATTATAAACTACCCTCGTTCATATTTTACAAGTTAAAAACTACCCATTTATCTATATGTGATTCTAAAAAAGAGAAGAGGTGTGTCCCATGAAAAGATAAATGAATTGCTGAAATAAATACTAGATGATACTTGTTGGAACTTGGAAACTAACAAAGAATTAAAGAACTGAAAAATCTATAAACAAGTGACTATTCTCATGCCTATAACACTGAAGTAAAATATTGCAATATGTCATGACCATTGGAGTGTGTAAATGGGTGTGGGCATGCATGCATGTGTGTTTGGGTGGGTAGGGTGGGTATGTGTTCAGGAATATGTGTGCACAATTGTGCACATGTGTGTGTGTGGGCGCGATTGTAGGTGGGAAGGCATGTGTGTGGGCACATAACATACAAATCGATTTTTTAAGCTTTATTTGGGTGATGTTTTGCATTTTTATCATACAAACTAAAAGGTCGGGAAAATACAAGTTGTCTCAGTCGAGAATTCGGGGTGTCAACCAGGGCAGCCTTTGGAGGTGTTCCTTCGGGTGAGGTCGGTCGGTGTCGAGAAGATGGGTTGGTGGGAGGTTCGGCTGGCTGGTAGGCGGCTTCTTCTTGAGCTGGTGGCTACTGATGTGTGGGCGGCAATTCTGGCAGATGGGCGTCGTAAGAAGGAAGTCTCGGTGGCCGAGGAGGCGGTGGTGGATGGAGAGAAGGAGTTGCGATCTGTTGCGAAGGTGGGGGCTTGGCGGCAAGAGGAGGGACGGCTTTTGGTGGGGGGCGGCTTCCGAACGTGGCCCGCGCCCCGGGGGAGGGCCTTCGATTCGGTTCCATTTCGGCGGTGGATTTTCCAAGGTTGGCGGTTGTTTCTTTGCCTTGGTTGCTGGCAGCTACGTCACGGTCTGCTGGCGGAGAGGAGGCTCTGGGAGGGAGTGGGGCTAGGTCAGCATCGGCTGCTTGTGTGGTGGAGGAGGTTGAGGAGGGGGTTTTGGCCCGAGATGTGGAGAGGGTTGCTTTGGGGGCCGCTTCGGAGGGGGGGAGCTGCGAACTCTCCGCGGGTGGACGTATCTATGGGGGAATGGGCTGCTGATCCGAGGGGACGGGATTTTCTTCTGGAAGGGGTGGCTGGTGTGGCTGTGGTGGCCGGTTCGCCTGAGGGTGCATTGGGTGGGGAGGTTCCAGCTGGGGGTGGGGTTGATCCGGCTGGGGTGGGGCAGGAGGGAGGATCTTTGCAGCTTTTGGAAGGGGAGTTGCCGCGGCGTTTTGGTGTGGCGTATGAAAGGGGGAGAGGGCAGCGGAGGAGGGCTGAGAGGGAGGTGAGGGCTGCTTAAGGGCATCTCTGGCTTCGGGGACAGGTGCTGAGGTTGTGAGCGTGAGGGCGGCAAGCCCGTTGGTGGTGCGGAACCATTTTGCGGCTCTTGACAGGGACATGGCGCGTCGCTTGGGGGTTATTCCCCCAAAGAAGAGGGAAGCTTTGGTCGCCAGATGAAGCTGTTATCATTGAATGTGAGGGGCCTGGGCCGGCCCGAAAAGAGGCTCGAGGTGCAGAATCTGCTGAGAGAAGCTGGTGCAGATATTTTCTTGCTTCAGGAAATTAAGTTGCAGTCTTTGGATGACCAGTTGCGGCGGGAGATGAGTAGGGGGGTTGTTCTCGTTGGCGGACAAGGAGGCTGATGGGGCGTCGGGGGGGTTGCTCTCCGGTTGGCGATCTGATTCTTTCGACTTGCTGGGGATGTCCGCCTCCCAGTTCACTTTGTCTGTTCGGCTGCGACGGAGGGCGGATGGGATCTGTCTGCGCGTTACTAATGTATATGGCCCGTGTCGGCGGCAAGATGGTAGCCTGGCTGGGGATCTGGAGAGTGCTGGGCCTGAGGCTGGTGACGGTATTTGGATCATCGGTGGTGACTTCAATGTCACGTTGCTACCAGACGACAGGCCGGGGGGAGCGGAGGCTCTGATCCTAGATCAACAGATATGAGGGAGGTAGTTCGGTCTTCGGGTTTGTCTGTTGTGGATGCGGCTGGGTGCAAGTACACTTGGAGGAACGTGAGGGCGAGGTCCAGACTTGACAGGTTCCTGCTGTCGGTTGAGGCAGGGGAGGTCTTCCCTTTGGCGAGGGCTTGGGCTCTTCCGAGGACTATATCGAATCACACTCCTGTTCTATGGTTTTCTGGTGAGGAGCGCTTGGCTCGGTTCTCCTTTCGCTTTGAGAAGAAGTGGTTGTTGGAGGATAGTTTTCGGGACATGGTGCACGAACATTGGCGAAGTGTGGCGGTGGCGGGCTCGGCTGTGTCGTGGTTTGCGGCCAAGCTCGAGCCACTGAGGCGGTTGCTGTTGAGTTATGGGAAGGATGTCGCCAGGAGGCGTCGGGCCGTCAGGGCAGAGGCAGAGGCTGGGATCAGCAGGTTAGACGGGCTTGATGATGATCGGGGCCTGTCTCCGGAGGAGGTGGAGGAGAGGGCAGCATGGCTAGAGACTGTGCTTCGGGAGGACAGAAAAGAGGAAGTTCATTGGCGGCAGAGGGCCAGGCAGAAGTGGCTAAGGGAGGGGGACGCCAACACGTGGTTCTTCCATTCTGTGGCTTCCGGGAGGAGGAGAAGGAGCTTCCTGCATGAGTTGGTGGTAGGGGGCCAAAGAGTTTCCAGCGAAAGGGAGATTGGGCTCGTCTTGCGGGGTCATTTTGTGAGTGCCTCGAGGAGGGTGCTGGTGGAAGATGGCTGGGGTTGGTCGGGTCGGGGTGTGAGGTCCTTGAGTGGTGCCCAGGTTGATTCGTTAGTGGCCGAATTCACGGAGGTTGAGGTGCCCAAGGCGGTTTGGGAGCTGAATGCAGACGGGGCTCCGGGTCCGGATGGCTTCTCCATTTCATTCTACAGGAAGTTCTGGGATCTGCTGAAGGGGGACATCTTGGAGGTTCTGACTGAGTTCAGGAGGGGCAACTTGGGCTTTGAGAAAGTTAACCGGGCTTCGATTTTTTTTGTTGCTGAAGAAAGATACCCCAGTGGGGGTGGGGGACTACAGGCTGATATCTATCTCCAATGGCATTTATCTTATTGTCGCCAAGGTGTTGGCGAGCAGGCTTAGAGGGGTCCTTTCCTCTGTGGTTTTGCCAGCCCAATCCACCTTCATTCCGAGTCGGTCTATGACGGATGGAATCGTGATTGCTTCGGAGATTTGCCGTGAGTGGAAGAGGTCTCAAAAAAAGTGGCAGTTTGGAAGATTGACTACGCCAAGGCTTATGACTGTGTCAGTTGGAGATTCCTTTAGTTAGCTATGCAGAAAAGGGGCTTCCCGGAAGATTGGATTGCTTGGGTTAAGAGACGGTCATCACTAGCTCGTGCTCGGTGCTGGTAAATGGGAGGCCTGAGGGTGGATGGTTCCAGCCGCAGAGGGGGGTGCGTCAGGGCTGCCCCCTTCCTCCCCTACTTTTTGTGTTGGTTGCATATTGTCATATGGTATTGTTTGAGCGGGCAGTAGAGGAAAACTGGTGCGAGGGCTTCCGAATGGGGGACATCTCTGTCCCGATGTTGCAATATGCGGATGACACGCGGGTATTCCTAGGAGGGACAGAGGAGCAGAACCGCAATGCAGCTGTGCTGGTGGATGTTTTTGGGTGCCTCTCTGGGTTGCAGATTAACAGGCAGAAGTCGGTCCTTATTCCAATGGGTTTGGGTGGCGAGGAGAGCATCAAGCTGGCGGAGTGGGCAGGATGCCCCTTGGGGAGACTGCCAATAACCTATCTGGGTTTGCCTCTGGTTGAGGGCAGGCTGAGGAAGTCCGATTGGGATTGTGTGCTGCGCAGAATGGAGGAGCGGCTGGAAGGTTGGAAGGCGGTCACTATGTCCAAGGGAGGGAAGCTTACACTGCTGAAGCACGTTCTTTTGGCCATCCTCACTTTTTTCTTCTCGACTAGGTTAATGCCTGTTGGTGTTAGGAGGAGGATTGAGACCTTGATGAGATCCTTTTTCTGGTCTGATGGAAGACAGGCAAAGAGGGAGTTGCACCTGGTGGCTTGGAAGGACCTGGTTGTTCATGTTGCAGAGGGGGGCCTTGGCGTTAGAGATGTGGAATCTATGAACAAAGCTCTGTTAGCCAAGTGGGTGGTGCGCATTTGGGGTTCGTCCGATTCGCCGATCTTGCAGTTGCTGAGAAAGATTTATGGTGTTACTGGGGAGTTGGTGGCAGGGAGGAAACGTCATGAGTCTTCCCTGTGGAGTGGGATCCGGGTCGTTCTTCCGATGCTTCGGCCGCTTCTTCGGCCGGTTTTGGGGGATGGGCTCCGTTTCCGATTTTGGTTGGATGACTGGACGGGGGATGGGGGCACTGGCCTCCCGCTTCTCTCGCTTGATGGCGTTGGCCACTGATAGGGGAGCGCGGGTGGCGGAGGTCGTCGAAGCTGGGACGTGGGCGTCGAGGTTCCTTGCGGATCTATCGGATCCGAGGTTGGAGGAGTTTTTGAGGATGTTGTCCGAGATTCCCCCTGCCGGGGAGCTGCCGGGGAACCCGGACCATTTTGAGTGGACTGGTGGTAGGTTCTCGGTGAAGGCGGCCTATCGGAAGGTTGTTGCGGCTTTGGTGGAGCGTGATGAAGAGTTGTGTGCTGACGTGAAGATGATTTGGGCAGCTAAGATTCCTACGCGGGTTAAGGTTTTCCTTTGGTGTATGAGGAAAGGTCGTATCTGTGACACGGTGAGAAGAGGCAAACTGTTGGGTGGGACAGACCTGAAGTGTGACAGATGCGAGAACGAGTTGGAGGATGTGAACCACATCTTCTTTGGTTGCAGGCCTTTCGCAGAGGTTTGGGAGTCATTGGGGCTCATGTGGATCTGGGCCTTTGATGCGGATCAGTTTTGGCGGTCGATTCGTCGGGTCGGCCATGGGTCTTCTAATGATGTCTCCAAGCCTTTTGCCGCATTGTGGGCTATTTGGCTGGGTAGGAATGACACAGTCTTCAAGGGGCAGCGGTTTTACTCTGAGAATGTTGTAGCCCACTGTAATGTTTTGTACAATTTATGGGTATGAAACTGATGTACTCTTTACTTTATTAATGAATGCTTTGGTGTGGTGACTCCCGCCTCGGGAGGGCTCCCCCGTTCTTTTACTCAAAAAAAAACTAAAAGGTAAAAGGCTATTTTTCTATTTGTTACATGAAAAACATAAATGGTGCCTCACTTCATCTGGGTGTTACCTTTATGTTTCGTTCCACTTAAACAATATACAAGCGTATCAAGCACATCCATCTTGTGAATCTACGGTCCTCCTCACAATGCTCCAAAGATGGAATGGTAAACCCAACAATCGGCAAGGACTAAACTAGTATAGGTTGTCATGTCAAAAACCTTCAATATATGTGGCTATAATGGAATTTACACTCTTTACAAGAGAATATCATATATATACATTTTAGGGGAGGAAGACCAATGTGCAGAGAACATGATGCAAGCCTCAAATTTCATGCATGGTAGGGAATCACTGGTAAGTCAGGGTTGTAAACTTGATAGGTATAAATTGATGATTGTCTAATAGAGATGAATGCTAACACGAGTGGCCATCACTTCTACTCACAAATAAAAAATATTTATGCTAAATTAAAAAATAATGCTATATTCTTGAGAGAAACACACTCCAGCATACGATAAAAAGTTATACCATAAGAAAATATGAGACATTTGAAATAAGCCATATGCACACTCAGGCAAGTATTAAGAGCTGTGATTTGGGTGTATACCACTATGGATGGTCTCCTCGCTTTGGCTTTTATTTCATTGGCAAATTCCATGCTACCTCACAAAGAATTTTTTTTCTGGAAACCCAACTATCTCATACAAAGTATCCAAAACAATACTGAACAATATCCCATCTACCTTAAATACAAAATATCAACAAATAGCAGGCCTACTCGTGCATGACTTAATACATATACAGTGTAAATACATAATGCAAAAGTGTCACTAAAAATTTTGTTAGGCATGTCATCAAGCAAGTACAAACACTGAAACTGTGCCTTTCCATTCACAAGTTCATGATAAACAACGGAAGAGAAAGTAAAGAGAACCACTCAATTTACCTCTGTCATTCCGATCGTTTGCGCTCTCCCCAACCATCGCTTTGACATATGTCTCCCTTACATACAACAATTTGAGCAATCAATGACCGTCGAGAAAGTAAAGCAATGGCAAATCAGCATCTAAGAAATCCCCCAAGCTCACCGGTGATACTCATTCGAAAACACGAAGAACCGCCTCTGTGCATCACTGCACAGCGCCTTCAACCGGTTGTAAACAGCGAGATTCTTGTTCTTGACTTCCTGCAGCACGACCTCTAACACTACCACATCCTGTATAGTTGGATTCTCCAGCAAATCGATCTAAAGAACAACAAGATCGCAACTTTATAGCAAGAAAGCAATCAGATAGAGTTAAAGAAGGCCTTTAGGGTAATGACCTGGTTGAGGACGACGTTGGTGTCGAGGACGAGGACTGTAGAGGGGGAAGGGGAGAGGCGGGCGTCCTTGGGGTCGCAGAGATTGCAGGATGGGGCGCCGCAGTAGATGTCATCCCGAAGATAGTGCTCCCTCACCACCTGTGTAAAGGGATTGCCATGTTAAAGATCATAAAAAAGATCGAATTTTTACGCCAATTAGGGTTTTGGGTGAAAGGTTGAACCTTTACTGCTCGGCCTTGGCGGGTGAGCTTCACGAAGGACTTGTTGTGCAGCATCTCATGAAAAGAACGATCTTTGGAGCACAGACTCTGTGAAAGAGTAAAGAAAGCATTGCTATAGATTCATGAATATGGAGAACTTTTTACCCAATGCCTCACTTTGTTGTGATGTTCGGTAGTGGCGGGTGGAGATGCTGCGGCGGCGGGGCGAGGCACGGGGGCAGCAGCGGCGGTGAGAAGGTGCGAGGAACGGTGGTGGTGAGGGTGGCAGCGGGGAGAGGGTGAGAAGTGGTGGGGATGGCGGGAAGACGAGGGATGGTGAGTGGTGAAGGCGACGGCGGGGGATTGGAGAGGGGAGGGGTGGCGTCGTGGCGGTAAGAAGAAAGAGGTGAGGGAAGAATGAAGAGTGGGTTCGGATCCTAATCCGGATCCGGATACTTTTAAAGAGCGTCTAGAAAGAACTAAATCACATTATAATATAGGTATTAGTTGGTGTTCTTATATGTACAGCTTTCAGAGGATAAAAATGTATAAAATTTAAATTTGATAAATAAAGATATAATTGTAAGTATCCTTGCTCTTGATGTCGAAGGAGCGGTACGATAGAGCCATGTCAAATCAACACAAACAGAGATAATAGATTTCATCGTAGAATATAGATTTTGACACAATGACCTGTAAAATGATATGCAATTAAATAATTAGATTAGCACCCCAACCCATTTCCCACTTCTTTTCCATTTCTTCTAGCTTCCCTCTTTCGGTTGCAAAGATTGGCAGCGCCTGACCTTTGAAGGAAATATCTATCTCCACGAGGATGAGTTACCAGAGGAGCATACTCTTTTATAGTTCAGAAGTTTGTCCGGGAAAAGCTGAAAAATTCACACACATTGTCCTATCATTTCATGGTTGCGAGAGTATATGATTTGAGAGGATGGTTCTGACCAGATTGTGAATTGAATTGGATAATTGGATTATGGAACCTAAGGGTTGTTATGCCGCACTTCCTAACCTCAATTCGGTTCCAAACACACTAACAATCCAAAGGTCTTAACTGAGCTCCAGACTTTGATTTTAATAAGACAAGTTCAAAAGTGAAAATTTATTCTGAGTTCTTTCTTTTTTATTTTTCTCTTTTTACTCTTATAGGCATAAGTGTTTGCTAGTGACTAGCAAATGCACGTATATGGGATGATGAATCTCCATTTCATCACCTTTATTCTTTCATTTTATCCTTAAAACCCTAGAAAATGCATGAATAAATCATTAATTTATGAAAATAAACACTTAATAAGTCACATTATATATTGTATAAAAGTTTGTACAAAATATTGTACTTGTGCCAAAATAAAAGAATAAAGGAAAGAAAAGAAAAAGAACGAAGTGTCAAAGACACCGAGTGACCCTAACCCCTGAGACCCAGTCCTCATGATGACTTGGTCGACCATAAATAAAGTAGGGGGGATAGAGCGGCCAATTGCACAGAAAACACAACACAGAACCCTGATTTTATATGTCAATAATTATAGTCTGGGACCTATTTTATTTTCCTATTTTCATAACTCAACATGATAAAATCTGAACATCAATATTGTAACGGCTGATTTTTTGTAACTCCTCCAGCCCTTAATCCATCTTTATTTTCCTATTGAATAGCATGGATATTATTACAAAATTTATTGGGTATTATTACCCAATTGATTGTCCTATTTAGAGGCTTAAAAAGCCAAAGGAAGCCTCCCCCACGTCACTTGCTTCTTACAAAAAAAAAGAGAGAAGAAGAGTTAGAGAGAGATCTCACCGGAAGAATTGTTCCCGTCGCAGAGAACGTCGGCGACGATCCGGTAGAGGAGCAAGTCGGCTTAGAAGCAAGGAGAGGCTCGTAGATATTTTCGTCAACTCGAGGTATGTGTCGAACACCGTAGGAATATTATCCGATGAATCGACATATGCCTTTGTGATAAGTATTTACTTAATGTGCACAATATATGCTCAAGATGATGTAGGTATCGGTTTAAGATAATGATTTCTTTTATGTATGTGTCGATCCCTTAGGATTACTATACGATGAATCAACTTAAACCTTACATCCATAACTGTGATAAGTATTTACCTAGTTGTACAGAATACAATTTCAAAACGTATACATCGAT
Organism: Ottelia alismoides; assembly: GCA_037367405.1. Taxonomy (NCBI): domain Eukaryota; kingdom Viridiplantae; phylum Streptophyta; class Magnoliopsida; order Alismatales; family Hydrocharitaceae; genus Ottelia; species Ottelia alismoides. Next base: position 305,097 of record JAZKJV010007977.1, read on the forward strand.
GTAGGAATACTTATGAAAACATATCCGAACTACGATCTATGTGTCGGCGTAAGATTATACATATGAACATGAACTCTGGACGCATAATTTTATGTTTTTCCTCCCATTATTAGGTATGCATGAGACAGAGTAGTCTATACACCATATAGTAGATTAGCAAATCTGTATAGCTACTAGCACCATAACCTTCTTACGATGGAAAAATATTGATAATCAATATCTGTATATCATATCCTTCGTGTACTTCATCTTCTATATATTTTGGATTTTATGTAATGGTTTTTGCCTGGAATTCTTTAATTATACAAAACTTGAGAGGAAATCCGAAAATCTGTGGAAATGTTTTTATAAGCTTGTGCAATATCTTCGTGGACTTGATCTCCTATAAATCTATTTATTATTATAGACCTCCTAAAATTCTATTTGCAACATAGAAAAAAAACACCGGTATAAAACTGAAAAGTCTCGTGTAATCTAATTCACATGTTATTGAATTAGCTATCTATATTGGAAACATTTCATGACATGTATAATCGGCAATGCTATTTTTAGCAAAGTTATAATGCACGATCTTGTCTTTGTATGCATGTATTAATGACATTAATTAGAAAAGCAAATGCAGAAAAGAAGACTACTTTTTCAACGTTAAGTATCCTTTCGATTTATTTTTTTATAATCAAAACGAAGCAACTATATGTTATGCAATTCTTTACTGCATGCGTTAGAAATCTTACGATTTTTAATTAGATTATCCTTATCCATAAGGGATTAACTCAATGTAAGAATGCTGATATGGTTTACAGATGTTAATAAATCATCCAAGATAAACAACATGTTTTGACACTAACTCTGATTAAGATAGTTACTATCTTCATTATGAAAAAGTTGGTTTTTGGAAAGGAAAGAATCTATACATGTGTATGGATAACTATTGCATCGGAAAGGAAATGTACTAAAAGAATTGAAATTTTATGAATAATGGCATAATAACGATCAGCGGAGCTAAGTGCTACACCTAATGGTGGGAGCCACCTCTAGAGTCCAATTATCGTAGGCCCAAGGGGCAACGTCGCAAGAGACGTATGGTTGTAAGGAACCACTGAGGCAAAAGATAAGTCCTCTACAGTTGTAGCTACACTATCATGTATATCATGAACCGCTTATGCCAGCGGAAAAGCCACCAAAGCCAGCAAAGCCACCAAATCCATTAAGAAGTAACAATTAAGACCACTTTAACCACTAAACAAACCAATGATATGTGTACAGTTTCTGAAATTGCTAAGGCACATGTGTGCAACTATGGCCAAGTAAAGGCATTATGCAAGTGTTATGATTGTTCTGGGGCATATATGCAACTACAGAAAAATTCTGAGAGTATAAGTGAAAATTATGAAAATGTTAAGGCGTATATGCAAATATGGCAAACTTCAAGGGTATATATGAAATTGTTGCTTAAATGGATGGATCCGGAAGGAGTCCCCATTGTATGCATGTTTAATTGAATTATGAGTCTCATAGTGAGAGTACATGAGAACAAGTTAGTTTCATATGCAATCAGATACTTATGCAAATCGTAAAGTAGTGTTGATAATTGATTTGATAGAAGAGATTATGTTATAATAGTTTAAAGTAGCATAGGGAGACTTGTTTGCTACGATAGCCGGCTTGACCCCAACTCGACACATACTGAGCGTTAGCTCACGACATGTGTTGTTATTTTTTTTTCAGGAGAGTACGAGCTGTGATCTAACGTCTAGTTCAAGGCAACTACCCATCTCTGTGAAGTTGAACCGGTACGGACTATGATGGACTATTTACGGAAGGATGTCTTTATGCCCACTGGAACATTGTTATGATATTTGATTTTGTAGTTTATTTTGCATTTTTCCTTGTTGGAATGTAATAATGGAACTCTATAGAGTAATGGTTTTTTTAGAATGATTATTTTATCTGCTCATTGAATACCATGCAAGTGTTCGGTAACGGTTCGGTCGTGCGATTTATAATTGCATGCTTCCGCCGGTCGTCACGACCCGTTCCGTTACAAATGGTATCAGAGCTAGAGTTCCTCTGGGTATAAGATATCCACAATTTATAATGACATAGATCTAGACGTTTAGAGTGAATTAGGCCCACACAGTAACTCATTGATGCTTTTGGATTTGATTTAGATGGCTCCTCGTCGTGCGATTGAAGCCAACAGAGACCGCGAGTCATCGACGAGTCAGGAGACCATTGTGGACATGCAGAGGCAGATGCTGGAGCTGATGGCATTGATGGCTCAGCAGCATCAGACCCGCCCATCGAGCTCTGGAGGACTTACTTTAAAAACATTCCTCCAGCATGATCCACCGACCTTCAAGGGTGAGCATGAGCCAGAGAAAGCCGAACACTGGCTACGGGAGATGGAGATGGCTTTTGAAGCGACCGAGTGCCCGGAAGAAAAAAAAGTTATTTTTGGTACTTTTCGTCTGCGAGATAGTGCTAAGGAGTGGTGGACTTCCTGAAGGGAATTCACTTTGCCGAGACTTCAGTCATCAGCTGGGGTGACTTTGTGGAGCGTTTTTCTAAGCGTTACATCCCTGAGCATGCTAGGGATGCTAAACGTCAGGAGTTCATAGATCTTCGTCAGGGTAGCATGACGGTACACGAGTATGCTGCAAGGTTTCAGGAGCTGGAAAAATATGGCAAGGGAATCTGTACAAATGAAAAGCAGCGAGCGAGGAAGTTTGTGGAAGGTTTGAATGGCGGTTTGAGCCTTAGAGTACTCACTAGGGGTCCCACGACCCTATCTGATGCCGTGGCAGCAAGTGTAGAAATTGATGCAGCATATCGAAGGACGCAGCAAGTGAACCCTCGAAAGCGCCCTCACAAGCCAAGCTACAATGACAAGAGACGTCACAATGCGATAAATGCCAAGAAGACAAGGACTGATGACGCTCCAACCAACCAGAAAAATGTATTGGGTGTATGTCCGCATTGTGACAGAAGACATCCAGGCGAGTGCTACAAATTGACAGGAGCATGCTTGAGGTGTGGAGAAAAGGGTCATTTCATTAAAGACTGCAAGAAAGAGCTCAAGGATCAGAGGAAACCATTCGAGCAAAAGAAGAAGATACCAGGAAGGGTGTTCACCCTTACGCACGAGGATGCTAAGGATGCTTACACCACCGTGGAAGGTACCCTTCTCATTGCAAGTCATTTATGCCATGTTCTTTTTTATTCTGGAGCCACGCATTCATTTATTTCAAGTAGTTTTGCAAGAAAACTGAACTTTGAAGCTGTTGAGTTTCCATACACACTTACCGTTTCTTCACCAATGGGTGATATTAGAGCAACGGGTATGTATTTAAAGGACATACCGGTCGTGATAGGAGAAGACTCCCTCACTGCTAACTTGATCCTACTGCCCATCACAACCTATGATGTCATCTTGGGCATGGATTGGTTATGGGAGAATTATGCTGCAGTTTATTGTAGAGAGAAGAAGGTGGTCCTGAGCAGACCAAATCATAAGGAGATAGTAGTCCGAGGCACTAGTAAGAGCGGACGATTGGTTATCTCTTCTCTACAAGCAAGCCAACTACTAGCCGAAGGTTGCACCGCGTACCTAGCTAGTATAATTAGCACTGAATCGTCGCAGGCACGTCTAGAAGATTTAGATGTGGTCCGAGATTTTGCCGATGTATTTCCAGACGATCTTCCTGGACTACCTCCACATAGAGAGGTAGATTTCTCAATTGATATTATTCCGGGGAGCACCGATATCTAAAGCTCCATACAGAATGGCCCCTGCAGAACTTGAGGAGCTAAAGAAGCAGCTACAAGAGCAACTGGATAAGGGATTTTTACGTCCCAGTGTTTCCCCATGGGGAGCACCTGTTCTCTTTGTGAAAAAGAAAGATGGTTCTCTCAGACTCTGCATTGATTATCGAGGTCTGAACAAAGTAACAGTAAAGAACAAGTACCCGCTACCTCGCATCGACGATTTATTTGATCAGTTGCAAGGAGCAACAGTTTTTTCAAAAATCGATTTACGTACGGGTTACCATCAACTCCGTATTAAAGAGGAGGATATATCAAAGACCGCTTTCAGAACGAGGTACGGCCATTATGAATTCTTGGTCATGCCGTTTGGTCTTACTAACGCACCTGCCGCTTTTATGGAGCTAATGAATAGGGTATTTCGAGAATACCTTGACAAGTTCGTCATCATGTTTGTAGATGACATTTTGATATATTCATCTGATCCGGAGCAGCACCGAGTGCACCTGCAGATTGTGTTTGAAACCATGCGGCAACACCAGCTTTACGCAAAATTTTCTAAATGTGACTTTTGGCTGAATAAAGTTGCATTCCTTGGTCATGTGGTCTCCAAGGATGGCATTGAGGTGGATCCAGCTAAGGTAGAAGCGGTGATGAATTGGAGTCAGCCTAAAAATATTTCTGAGATCCGTAGCTTCCTTGGCTTGGCCGGATACTATCGGCGATTCATTCAGAATTTCTCAAGGATCTCGCTACCATTAACGAAGCTCACCCGAAAGGATGTGAAGTTTGTTTGGTCTGAGGAGTGTGAACGAAGTTTTCAGGAATTAAAGCAGAAACTGACTACAGCTCCGATTTTGGCTTTACCATTAGGCAGTGGAGGTTTTGTAGTGTATACAGATGCATCGGGCATGGGACTCGGGTGTGTCCTTATGCAGAATGAGAAAGTCATTGCCTATGCCTCACGACAATTAAAACCGCAAGAGTGAAACTACCCTACTCATGATTTGGAGTTAGCAGCGGTAGTCTTTACTCTTAAAATTTGGCGTTATTACCTTTACGGTGAACAGTTTGAGGTGCTCAGTGATCACAAGAGCCTCAAATATATTTTCTCTCAGAAGGAACTTAATTTGAGGCAGCGACGCTGGCTGGAGTTCCTAAAAGACTACGACTTTTCCATTAACTATCATCCTGGAAAAGCAAACGTCGTTGCTGATGCATTAAGTCGAAAGTGGGAAGGCATGCTATCTAGCTTGAAACTGCAGTGGAAGATGATGAAAGATTTTGAAGACTGGAAACCTTTCTTAAGTGAAGAAAGGAAGATATCTTTTGCAAGCCTTAGAATCCAACCCGAGGTAATTGGGAAGATCACGACAGCACATGAAATTGATGTTGATCTTCCTAAAATGATGGAGGCATCTAAGAAAGAAGGTTCCGATTTCGCAATTGGAATTGATGAAGTTATAAGGTACCGAAACAGATTATGGGTACCCAATGATGTCGAATTGAGGCAGGAGATTCTCGATGAAGCCCACAAGTCAATGTACACCATCCACCCAGGTACGACAAAAATGTACAAGGATCTGCAACGAAATTTCTGGTGGCCGAAGATGAAGAATGACATCGCAACTTTTGTTTCAAAATGCTTGGTGTGTCAGCAGATCAAGATTGAACACCAGAGACCTGCAGGCCCTGTTCAACCATTAGAGAAGTGGGAGCACATAACGATGGACTTTGTTACAGGTCTACCCAAGACCAAGAAATATCGTTATGACACCATATGGGTGATTGTTGATCGATTGACCAAGTCGGCTCACTTCTTACCTATCCGCTTGGATCAATCGACAGACAGTTTAGCTGAACTGTACGTGAATGAAATCGTCAGATTACATGGCATTCCTACATCAATTGTGTCAGATCGGGATACCAGATTCACGTCTCGGTTGTGGAAAAGTTTTCAAGATGCTATAGGAACTCAACTGAAGTTCAGCACTTCATTCCACCCGCAGACTGATGGTCAATCAGAAAGGACCATCCAGACGCTGGAAGATATGTTGAGAGCTTGTGCTCTAGATTTTGCTGGTAGCTGGGATAGACATCTTCCATTAGTAGAGTTTTCTTATAATAACAGTTATCATTCGAGCATCAAGATGGCTCCCTACGAGGCATTGTATGGGAGACCTTGCAGATCACCCTCATGTTGGAGTGATGTGGGTGAGAAACACATTTTGGGACCAGAGCTAATTCAGGTCAGCAAGCAAGGTGTTGAGCTAATCAAGAAGAGATTGTTGGCAGCTCAAAGTAGGCAGAAATCTTATGCATATCGTCATCGAAGGGAGTTGAGTTTTACAGTTGGAGATCATGTATTTTTAAAGATTTCACCGACAAAGGGCGTATTGCGATTCGGCAAGAAGGGGAAGCTTACTCCTAGATACATAGGACCTTTTGAGATTTTACAGCGAATCGGAGAGGTGGCATATCGTATTGCATTACCACCGCAATATTCAAAGCTACACGATGTTTTCCATGTATCGATGCTAAGGAAGTACACTCCTTATCCTTCGCATGTTATCGAACATGAGATTCTTGATATTCAACCTAATCTCACCTTTGAGGAGAAACATGTTCGCATAGTCGATCGTAGAGACCATCATCTTCGTCGACGTATAGTTCCGATGGTCAAGGTCCTCTGGCATCATCACCAGAAGGAGGAAGCCACCTGGGAGCTGGAGAGCGAAATGCGGAAGAAGCATCCACAGCTTTTCGGTATGTCCCTATTTCTAAGAAATTTCGAGGACGAAATTTTTTTTAGGAGGTTAGATTGTAACGTCTGATTTTTTTGTAACTCCTCCAGCCCTTAATCCATCTTTATTTTCCTATTGAATAGCATGGATATTATTACAAAATTTATTGGGTATTATTACCCAATTGATTGTCCTATTTAGAGGCTTAAAAAGCCAAAGGAAGCCTCCCCCACGTCACTTGCTTCTTACAAAAAAAAAGAGAGAAGAAGAGTTAGAGAGAGATCTCACCGGAAGAATTGTTCCCGTCGCAGAGAACGTCGGCGACGATCCGGTAGAGGAGCAAGTCGGCTTAGGAGCAAGGAGAGGCTCGTAGATATTTTCGTCAACTCGAGGTATGTGTCGAACACCGTAGGAATATTATCCGATGAATCGACATATGCCTTTGTGATAAGTATTTACTTAATGTGCACAATATATGCTCAAGATGATGTAGGTATCGGTTTAAGATTATGATTTCTTTTATGTATGTGTCGATCCCTTAGGATTACTATACGATGAATCAACTTAAACCTTACATCCATAACTGTGATAAGTATTTACCTAGTTGTACAGAATACAATTTCAAAACGTATACATCGATGTAGGAATACTTATGAAAACATATCCGAACTACGATCTATGTGTCGGCGTAAGATTATACATATGAACATGAACTCTGGACGCATAATTTTATGTTTTTCCTCCCATTATTAGGTATGCATGAGACAGAGTAGTCTATACACCATATAGTATATTAGCAAATCTGTATAGCTACTAGCACCATAACCTTCTTACGATGGAAAAATATTGATAATCAATATCTGTATATCATATCCTTCGTGTACTTCATCTTCTATATATTTTGGATTTTATGTAATGGTTTTTGCCTGGAATTCTTTAATTATACAAAACTTGAGAGGAAATCCGAAAATCTGTGGAAATGTTTTTATAAGCTTGTGCAATATCTTCGTGGACTTGATCTCATATAAATCTATTTATTATTATAGACCTCCTAAAATTCTATTTGCAACATAGAAAAAAAAAACACCGGTATAAAACTGAAAAGTCTCGTGTAATCTAATTCACATGCTATTGAATTAGCTATCTATATTGGAAACATTTCATGACATTTATAATCGGCAATGCTATTTTTAGCAAAGTTATAATGCACGATCTTGTCCTTGTATGCATGTATTAATGACATTAATTAGAAAAGCAAATGCAGAGAAGAAGACTACTTTTTCAACGTTAAGTATCCTTTCGATTTATTTTTTTATAATCAAAACGGAGCAACTATATGTTATGCAATTCTTTACTGCATGCGTTAGAAATCTTACGATTTTTAATTAGATTATCCTTATCCATAAGGGATTAACTCAATGTAAGAATGCTGATATGGTTTACGGATGTTAATAAATCATCCAAGATAAACAACATGTTTTGACACTAACTCTGATTAAGATAGTTACTATCTTCATTATGGAAAAGTTGGTTTTTGGAAAGGAAAGAATCTATACATGTGTATGGATAACTATTGCATCGGAAAGGAAATGTACTAAAAGAATTGAAATTTTATGAATAATGGCATAATAACGATAAGCGGAGCTAAGTGCTACACCTAATGGTGGGAGCCACCTCTAGAGTCCAATTATCGTAGGCCCAAGGGGCAACGTCGCAAGAGACGTATGGTTGTAAGGAACCACTGAGGCAAAAGATAAGTCCTCTACAGTTGTAGCTACACTGTCATGTATGTCATGAACCGCTTATGCCAGCGGAAAAGCCACCAAAGCCAGCAAAGCCACCAAATCCATTAAGAAGTAACAATTAAGACCACTTTAACCACTAAACAAACCAATGATATGTGTACAGTTTCTGAAATTGCTAAGGCACATGTGTGCAACTATGGCCAAGTAAAGGCATTATGCAAGTGTTATGATTGTTCTGGGGCATATATGCAACTACAGAAAAATTCTGAGAGTATAAGTGAAAATTATGAAAATGTTAAGGCGTATATGCAAATATGGCAAACTTCAAGGGTATATATGAAATTGTTGCTTAAATGGATGGATCCGGAAGGAGTCCCCATTGTATGCATGTTTAATTGAATTATGAGTCTCATAGTGAGAGTACATGAGAACAAGTTAGTTTCATATGCAATCAGATACTTATGCAAATCGTAAAGTAGTGTTGATAATTGATTTGATAGAAGAGATTATGTTATAATAGTTTAAAGTAGCATAGGGAGACTTGTTTGCTACGATAGCCGGCTTGACCCCAACTCGACACATACTGAGCGTTAGCTCACGACATGTGTTGTTATTTTTTTTTCAGGAGAGTACGAGCTGTGATCTAACGTCTAGTTCAAGGCAACTACCCATCTTTGTGAAGTTGAACCGGTACGGACTATGATGGACTATTTACGGAAGGATGTCTTTATGCCCACTGAAACATTGTTATGATATTTGATTTCGTAGTTTATTTTGCATTTTTCCTTGTTGGAATGTAATAATGGAACTCTATAGAGTAATGGTTTTTTTTAGAATGATTATTTTATCTGCTCATTGAATACCATGCAAGTGTTCGGTAACGGTTCGGTCGTGCGATTTATAATGGCATGCTTCCGCCGGTCGTCACGACCCGTTCCGTTACAAATATTGTACATAAAATACAAAGAAAATTCACTAAAAAACAATGCACATTGTTCCCGAGACACACAGAATAAAAAGTTGCAAAGAAAACTTTGCAAACATGTATCTTCTCCATACACATTCAAAATTCACCAAACTCATCGTTATTGTTTAAAATAAAATTAGCTATTTAATGAAAGTAGTTTCATTAATTTGGAGTTAAGATGGAAAAGTTGGGTTTGGGCCCTCACTGTGCAATATACTTGTATATAATATTCAATATATTTATTCTTTATATTTTTCACTTTCTTGTATTTTTATAAATCTGTAAATATTATTTAAAATACATCTACATAATAAAGATATAATAAAACAATTTAACATTAAAATAAATAAGATACTTTAATATATATATATAACTAAATTGTACTTATATATATTTATATAATATATATGCATATTTATTTAAGTACATAAATAAAGTCAGAAAATACTAAAAAAACCTACATATGTATTCAAATAAATTATAGGTATATAAAATACATGTCTATAATAAAATACAAGTTAAAAATTAAATATACATATATATATATATAATACATGCATATTTACCTATATATACAAGTAAATATTGCACTATAATAAATTAGCTTGTAAAAATAAAAATCACAATAAATACTACATAAAATAACAAATATTCTTTATGGTTTAAAAAATAATAAAATCGTTTTCGAATTTTAATTGATTTTATAAAATAATTTTCACTCTTTTTCCTGGTTGGACCAAGTGGAACCAACCAAGAGGCTTCTTTTGTTGATCGAGCGGATCAATTCTACAACCTCCAGTCACGCACATGTCAAAAGCACCATCTACCCCTCTTCTCCCTTGTTTACTCCACCCTATATGCCTCCAACTTCATCGAGACATGTACCAGTTTACAGCCCTGACAAACATCTCCCTCGCTCATGCTGGAATCCACACCAACCACCGTTGAGTTGCATGCCACCTTTTTTTCCAAAACTCACCGAACCTCTATCTATAAATAAGGAGGTCCGACCACCTTTTCATTTTGGGATCTCCTTTTTGCCACTGAAATCTTGGTTGGGCTCCTTCGTTGAGTTACTAGTGACATCAGGTCAGACTCCAGGCCTTCTTGGCGTGGAGAAAGTAGTGGAGGGTCAGATCCAAGTTCACCCAACCCCACCTCCGGCGAGCTTCACCTGCTTTGAGCTCCAGAGTCCATCGAGTTGCCGGGTTAGGTTTATTTTATCACCTTTCATTCGAGCATTTTAATCCAACATGTAATTTTGTCAATTAGTTAGTTAATCGGGGTAATTTGAAAAATTAAATCGGGGGAGCACTAGACTCTGACACCTAAATCCGACGTGAATCCATCGCGTTCTGACTCTCTTTCCACCTCATTTTCTTCCCCTCACGATTCTCGTCAAAACCCCTATGTATCCCTCTTGATTCCTACATGGAATCAGGCTCGCCAGACTCGCCCTCCTCCACCTCCACCGAAGCCCCATCAACTCGCCTCCCCGATATGCTTTCAACTTCACTTTAGGGTCGAGAACGCCCAACTCGAGCCACTTGACTTCTTGGTTCATGTCCGTAAATGGGAAATACATCTGAAGCTCTAGCCCATTGTTAGAATAGGAGCTCAACGCAGCATCATCTCCTAGGCTCCTCCGACGAGCCCAAGGCGCATCTGAGAACTCTGCTGACGCGCAAGAGCCCCATGAAGGAGGGGAGCTTTTCAGCGAAGGAGGAGGCCGGAAGCAAGCAGAATCAACGAATCAAACTCGATGGCAGCGAGTTCTTCAGTAGTTCTTCCAGCCACCCTCTCCATCATCTAATAAGAGGCACATCCCATATCTAATCTGGCTATTAAAATCAAACGGAGCGGTGCACCACCCGAGTCACTGAATTCGTCACGTAGACACACCTCCACCTTCAGATTGAGCATGTTTAAAGGGTAATTTATTAAGCAACCACTGAATTTTTGTAGTTTTAACATTTAGTCCTCTAAATATTTATTTACGCTGAAAAGGTTGTATGAAATTTGCAAGCGGGTCATGGATATTAATGTAAATTACACAAAGGTCCGCTGTCAGGTCAGCTCACGTGACGTTCCACGTGAGTTAGCATTTTGCAAACATACCACCCCAAGTTTGGCTATTTAGGTTTAGGCTTAAAAATTGTAATATAAATTCAAAATTTTGGATTTTTGCATGAAACTCCATATCTTTTATTTTTATTGCCTATCCTTCAATTTTATTACAATTATACCCTTGTCTAGCATATATAAACTATTTTGTGCATTTTATTTTGTATTAAATAGCTCTTATGTTTGAAAAATTAGTCTGGATATGCTTTGAGTGTTGCTCATCCACACCATAATTTTTATTTACCATTTTCTTGCATTTTATATTATTAAAATCATTTTTGGCTATTTATTCATTATTTAGAGATAAAAATACAAAAATTTAGAAAAACACTTTTAAAAATTCAAAAAATTTTATGTTATATATTACTATATAATATAGCACATACCAAAAATCATAAAAAAATATCAGAAGAAAACCTTAAAATTAAAAAATCCTCCTAACCCTAAAAAATTAAGAATAAAATACAAAAAATAGTTTTCTGTTCTATATTTTTATACATGCATATTGCTATATATCAAAAATAGTTTTAAGAAAATTTGGACTTATTGTCTATTTTTAAATCTCAAATCAATTTGTTCTATTTATTAACTCTCTGATGTGGATTGATTTGGATCTTTAAAATACCTAAAAATTAGCAAACATCACCAAAAAAACACAATATAGAGAAAAATATAAGAAAGATAAAAACATTTTATTTTGTAATTTTTATATATATTTGGCTATATTGTAAGTATAAAAGGCCTATATAGCATATATAGCTATATATAATCGTATACTTATTAATATAAGAATTGTTATTGTAAAAACTTAAACATATTTTTAATACCTTAAAAAAATAAAATAGAATGTATTAATTATATTTTACTGATTTTATATATTTATGATGTATTTATATCATTTATAGTATTATATTAAACATGTTGATATATATACTTATTCATACTTATTATATATTAAAAAGAAAAAAGAAAATGAAAATCATAAAATACAAAAACAAACAAAAAATTAAAACTAAAAATCCATAAAAAATAAATATCATAAAAAACCCACAAAAATTTTCAAACCAAAAAAAACACAAAAATATTGTTGTTTATTCTTTGTAGACAATAATTATTTGCCTATCCCTGTAGCTGTCAGTGGTTCGAAACCTAGAACACTTGTATACTATACACATTTTTTCTGGTTTATAATGCATTTTAGCCTGCTCCATATTGCATTGTTTCATCTTTTAGTTGTGGGTTAATTGTTGATTGATCCACCTCTTGTGTTCGATCATTTCAGTGAATGCTAATTGTGTGTAATTACTGGACTAGCCAAAAGTGTATCGTCACCTAATATGAAATCCTTTAGTCTCCAATGCATGTCTCCAGACATCAAGATTCTCATTTTCTCGATCTCTAGTCTCACAATCAACATGATATCATCATCGAATAACATACATCAAGGCATCTCATCCTAAGTGTGACTTGTCAACTCGTCCATAATCAAAGTAAAAATGAATGGACTCAACAAACCATGATGCACACCAATGTTGATGTCAAAATAGTCAGTCTTCCCATACCGGATCCTTACACAAGATGAATCCCTATCAGACATATATTTTATGAGGTTAATGTATATGACATGTACTTGTCTCTTATCCAAAACTCTCCACTATTTCTCAAGAGGGATATAATAATAAACCTTCTCCAAATTAGTGAAAGCCATACGAAGATTCTTCCTTTGAGTTGTATAAATCCCCGTTATTCTCCTCATCAAGTAGATGGCTTTGATAGTTGAGCGACTTGGCATGAATCCAAATTGATTTTTGTTTAATTTGGAAACATGCCTCAACCTTCTTTCGATCGCATGTTCCCAAATTTTCATAGCGTGACTCATCAGCTCGATATCTCTCTAACTTAAACAATTTTGAATGTCGCCTTTGTTCTTATAAAGAAGCACCATGGTGCTTCTCCTCCAATCTTCGAACAGATTCTTGCTTTGCCAAATAACATTGAATAACTTTGTAAGCAGTTCAAACCACGGTATCTAAAACTATCCATACTTGTATAGGAATATCATCATGTCATACACCTTTCCCATATAGCATACCCTTAAATCCTCATCTACTTCCTTCCTTTGTATTTTTCTATATCACGCATGATTCAAATAACTTCCACTACTAACTAGATCTCCCAGAGTGATCACTCTATTTCCTTTCCTAATGAAAAGCTTGTAGAAATACTGCTTCCATCTTATCTCTATATCCTTCTGAGTAACAAGCACGCGACCTTCCTCATCCTTAATGCATCTCACTTGAGAAAGGTCTTTGACCTTTTTTTCTCTTACTCTGGCCGACCTAAATATATCATTCTTGTCCACCATAAAGTCAAGATTTTTGTACAAAACTTCACAAGCTTTTGACTTAGCTTTGGTTATAGCCTTCTTTACTTCCTTCTTTGTTATTTTGTAGTTTGTGGCACTTTCCTCTGTTCTATCCTTAGTCATAGCTTTAAAGTGTGCTATTTTAATTTTGAGTTGCTATTGCACCCATTTACTCCACCACCAAGTCTCCTTTTATCCTGGAACTCCTCCCTTCGATTCATCTAGCATCTCTTTGGCTACCCTTCGGATACAAGATGCTACCGCCTCCCATATCTCGTCTGCACTTCCGTTACAATCCTAAGATAAGTCTTCTAAAACCTTCTATCTGGAGTTTGATTGCTTCAATAGGAAATTCTACCATCTAGTTCTAATGATCTTTGGAAAGCCTCCTTTTCTTTACCAGCCCTTTTGTCTGCATATCCATGACTAACAAGTGATGTTGGGTTGTTAAACTCTCTCATTGGATCACTTTGCAATCTTTGCAACACAACCAATCTCTTCTCCTCAACACAAAATATTTTATCTGTGTTCTAGTCGGGCGACTCTTGTAAGTAATTAAATGCTCCTCCTTCTTCTTGAAGAGAGTGCGATGAATCTCATATTCATCATGCTAAAATTCACTAATTAAACCCCTGGCTTAATTAAACACATAAAATCTGCTAATAATTTATCCATTTTATCTTGTATTATATTGTACATTCTTAACATATAATTAATTGTATTTAATTACTATTATTTGCTTTGTAATTATTTTCTCATCAAAAATCCCTAAAAATTAGATAGATTAATTATGTATAAGTTCCTAACCCTTAAAAAGACTAAAAAATACAAAAACAACTCAAAACCCAAAAGGCATGTGTTTTTACCCCATTAAAAATACTCCCAAAAATATTTTTTTTTATAAATAACCTCTTTTGACTTTTTGTCCAACATGAAACTTGAAGATCTCATCAAGACGAACAACTTTCATGTTTTGAATTTTCCCTAATTTTGCATCTAACTTTTTCTTTTATATTTTTCTTTGATTTTTTAGTTCTGATTTTTCTGATTAGGCCACGTGGCGCCCTCTGGGCCGCCTACGTGGCCCACTCTCTCCCCGCCATCCCGCCTCCTCTTTCCGTCGTTCGATCTCCTTCTGGGGCCTTCCATCTTAGCCGCTCATCACACGCCCCATCTCAACCGTCTGGTCTGAGCTCTAATCAGATTTGAACAGCCCCCTAGCGCATCGTTCCCATCCATTAGATTTCCCCTAATCCTACGGCCTATATCGCTCAACGTCACCCCTTCTCCCCAGGCAGTTGGATCTCCCCCATCTCTCCATTATAGCCGCTCGATAGCGTCGAAACCTTAGACGTTAGATCCAACCGTTGGATCGCAAGATACAACAGTCAAGGGCACCCCCGACCGTTTCACCTCTTCCCTGCTCCGCCCCCTTCCTATTTTGGAAAGAATCTCTGATCACCTCTTCCTCTCGTAATGCCTCCTCCACGTAGCCCTATCATCAACCATCCCCGTGCCATCTTCACTGCCCTCGCCATCACTCCACCATCAACCTGGAAGCCGTTTGAAACCGTCCCCACCACCACGTAACTCCTGGTCCACACCTCCTATAAAGCGACCTCCTCCGCCATCATCACCGATCGTCCACCATTCGCGGGCCTATGACTTAGCTCTCATTCCCTCCTTGTGACAGGAGGAGGCAATTTTGGCCGACGACGATGGTCGTTGACCCAAGTGTCCACCCACGGTGACCCACCGTGTCGCTCCACCTCTCCGGCGGTAGCCAAGCTCTCTGGATCGGTTGGCCAGGTTGAGCCATGACCGGAGGGTCGATTCGACCCTCAGCATAGACCACTTCCTTCGCCTAAATCCATCTCCGGCCAGGTACCTGCTACTTATTTTTCTTCCTATTTCTCCGAATTATTCCTACCTCCACATAATCGATCACCGTACCTTAACCATTTTAATATCTCTACCATCCTTTATTCATCCACGTCGACCCCCCTTCCCTTTTCCGGAGCCATCCCCGCTCCGACCCATCTCCTCCTCCACTTTACCGGAGAGGGAGCTCCAGGGTCACTACTCTCACCGCCCCACACACCCCCACTCACCTCACATCACGCACATGCACATGCTTTGGCTATTTTCTAACTATTGCAGGTACTTCAAGCTTCAATGGCCGGAGTTCGTATCCTTTCGCCAATCCCAGCTCCATCTCCGACGACGCCCCTCTGCCTTGCTCCTCCATTCGTCAATGGAGCCTTGCCACGCCTCCAGCACCTTCGGGAGCCCCTCACGATCGCTCCTCGACCATCAGGCGAGCCATTGGTGGATGGTGGAGCTGCGAGTAGGTCGTCGGAGCCCCGCCTTCTCCGGGGCATGCAGAGGAGCACGGCAGTACATGTGTCGTCCGATTATCTGGATCGGACGAACCATATGATGACACGTGGACAACCGAGCCTCCATACGAACCTCCAGGCTTGGATCTTCCAAGCCTCCTCCCAAGCCTTCACCTGATGCCACGTGGCCCGAGCCAGCCTAGCCTCCCGAGCCTCGCTCCTCACGTGGCCAGGCCTGGGTAAATTGCAGAGAAGGACTTGGAAGTTTTGGTATTTGCACTTCGGTCCCCACGTGCACGCCTGGATATTTTTACGGGGAGGCCCAGCCATGTTTCAATATTTGCACAAATGCCCCCACACACAAGGAATATTTACAAGGGGCCCCATACAGTTTTAGCTTATTGGAAATAGGTCCCTCCAGGGACCTATTTGTATTTAGTTATGCTTTTATTTCTTGTATTTTTATTACAGTTATGCCCTTTGCATTGTTTGTAGCATAACTTGAGCATCATAGGTCCAAATTGCATGATTTTAGTGTCATTTGTTCCTTATTTCATCCTCTATATTGGCATGTTTAATTTTCTCATCTAACACCATTTTAAATGAAGTGAATTTTTAATGTTAGATGATGTTTTTCTCTACATGTCTTTACCCTGAATAGTTGATTGCTTGTACTTTTACGCTCAATTCGACTCTTAATTTTTACCTTAATCTATTGCTCAATTATTTAATCTTTTTAGGGCGTATTTGTAATCTTTTATTCTGCATGCATTTAACCTTGCATTATTTTCATGCATCATCTTATAATTGCATAAAAATCAACTAAAAATTGCATGCATCATATATTTGCATTGTTCTGTATTTTACCTTGTGCATCTGCATGAAGATCTGAAATTGAGAAATAATTCACACTTGCTCTTAATTGATCGAAATTCGATAAATGGATAGAGTAGCTCGTGTCCCTGTGTTTGACCTTGGTAGACTTGCCAAGTAAAAATAATCCACAACATTGAATGATTGTGATCTTTGCTGAACTAAATTTTCATCCTGTACTACGACAAGTATCTATTCTTAAAGAGGCAAATTTGACGATCATCAAATGGCGTCTTTGCCGAGGACACGGGTCACCTTTATTATTTGTTGAATTTTGATATATTTCTGTGTTGTATAATTTTAAGATTCACAAGTCTTTCTTTCATGCATTATTTTTGCGACATTTCTACTGATTAATTTCTTCTCTCTTTTTTCTAACATTTCTCTTTTGTGGCAGGGCCCGTGAAGATCGAGGATGTTAGATCTCCGTGGAGACGTGGAGTCGAGAGCTCCCGCTGAAGAGGCCACAAAAGATTTGGTGGAGAAAATTTATTATCTTTTATCAGTCTGTCTGCATTTGCATATTGTAAAAAATTGCATGTGCTTATTTTTTTCAACAATCCTCATTCGAGGGATGTTGTAAAAAGATCACTATATGATCTACCCCTCGCACTCCCACACACACTTGCACGTATATACTCACCCCCCATCTCCCTCCTCTCTGTATATTTCACAATCTCTCTCTCTCCTATCATCCTCTTCTGTAGAAACACCCCCCTCCCGCCCTTATATCGTAGTGTAAATACTCCTTCAAATACAAGAACCCCCCCTCCCCCACTCAGATCCGTTACTTAAGCTATTTGTAGCCTAAGTATGGGGGACCCGCCTATTCATCCATCCCTCGCGTTGTCTTCTTATACTTGGGACAATTTTTGACCTAAGTATAGGGGGGCTCCTCCTCATTTCCGCTATATCACCCTATATTTGACCAAATCCATGGCTTCATATCACTTGTGTTATGAGGACATAGCAAAAATTAAGTACAGGGGGTATACTGTATATTATTGTATATTTACTTTAGCCATAGCTCATATTTTTAAACCTTTTTGAAAATTCTTTTTCGAGCTTGATTTTAGTATTCCTGTGAACTTAGTTTTGTAAAAACCCTGTAAAATATTTTCTTAAAAATTGAGGATTAATTTGTGTAAAAATCCCTTTTTCAAAAAAACTCCATAAAAAATGAAAATTTTAAAACCTGCCTTTGAATTAGACTTTGACTACTAGGCTTAGTAGATACTTTTAGCGAGAGAACTTCGATCTCCCTTAGCAGAATGGGTGGTTTAGAGGACAATGTATATGGCTCCATCCTTAAGGAACATGGGTCCGTCTACGGCCCGTACTTACACTCATACTGACTAAGAGTAGGTACTTTTATTCATATGAGCCTGGGCCAATCATTGTCTCTCCAAAGAATTAAAAAAATTGAAAAATTAAAATTCATAAAAATCTGCAAAAGCCAAAAAAATCAGAAAAAATCGCTTACTAAAGAGTTGGTGTATTCCTGATACATTCACATTCACTCAAGGCTTGAGGATTTTTAGGACACTTGATTTCTGTGATCTTGAGAGTCTGAGCTAACATGCCTTGGTCATTAGAGTTTTTAAAATTAATTATCCACACTTCCCTAGTTTGAAAGATTTGAGCACTATATTGCACTCTTCATCTCTACCTTCAAAAGAATATGATCACCACAATCATTTTCACAACTGCATGAGTGATGAGATGAGTTGAGATATCACTTGAGGAACTAGGGCTAGAGATTTGAGTTTAGACACGATCTAATGATATTCGAGGATGGGATAAAGTTAATGAAGGCTTCAAAACACATGAGTGTCAACAAAACCCTAGCCAGTATGTGAACAAGTTCATATGCTACCTCTTTGATATTTAACTATGTGCCAGGGTGTGATGAAACATAACGATAATTGTTGATCAGTGTACACCAAATTTTGGTAAAAGCAGTGGAGCTAGTCAACAGAGAAAAGAAACGTCAAAGAAAAGCTCTATTCCAAAGTCAAATTATAAATGAGCATCCACCAATGGCGAGCGCTCCCAAAGATTTTCAAAGTGTCCATTTGGACCAAGCACTAATTAGTATCAATGAGTCGGGCTGACACCAAAAAAGAGCTCTGCATCATAAATGCTACAAGTCTGGGTGTCGAAGGTATCTTAGATACTCTAAAGAGACACAACCCGGTGTACTCCTAGAAAAACAATTGCAGACGACTCCAACTCTCTTGACGGACACGTTGATCAACAATCTAAAAATTTACATGTGTTGAGTAAAAAGGCACTTGAGAGGCCCCTTGTTCCAATGCGAGGGAGAGAAAAATAGACACAATCCTATGCCCTGCATCAGTTGGCCATCCATCTACGTTTCAAGTTTGACGAACTAATGAGACGGTTGACTGAAGCAAGAATAGACTTATTCCCTAATATTGAGGATAAGGTCTAGAGGAGAGTCTTTGGGACTGAAACTTCGAGTGACGCCTCGACTCGACTCTCATGATTGCAGTACACTAAATGTCATATCCTTACATTATATGTACAAAAAGAGAGTATGATAATTAGAGAAGTTGGATTCATTCTAACTAAAGCTTGGATAAGCCCGAAATTTTAGGATCACTTAAATTAAGGGTCTTCGAAAGATTGAGCCTTGAAATCTTCACTTGCACTATCATGAATTTATTTGACTCCTTCATTCTTTAGATGCCCGAGGACGAGCGTGGTTTAAGTATAGGGGTATGATGAATCTCATATTCATCATGCTAAAATTCACTAATTAAACCATTGCCTTAATTAAACAAATAAAATATGCTAATAATTCATCCACTTTATCTTGTATTATATTGTACATTCTTAACGAATAATTAATTGTATTTAATTACTATTATTTTATTTGTAATTATTTTCTCATCAAAAACCCCTAAAAATTGAGTAGATTAATTGTTTATAAGTTCCTAACCCTTAAAAAGAGTAAAAAATACAAAAAGAACTCAAAAACCCCGAAGCATGTGTTTTTACCCCCTTAAAAATACCCCCAAAAATATTTTTGGTATAATCGACCTCTTTTGGCTTTTCTTCAAACATGAAACTTATAGATCTCATCGAGACGAACAATTTTCATGTTTTAACTTTTTCCTAATATTGCCTCTAAATTTTTCTTCTATATTTTTCTTTGATTTTTTAGTTCTGAATTTTCTGATTGGGCCACGTGGCACCCTCTAGGCCGCCCACGTGGCCTGCTCTCTCCCCGCCACCCGCCTCCTCTTTCCATCGTTCGATCTCCTACTGGGGCCTTCCATCCTAGTCGCTCATCATGCGCCCCATCTCAACCATCTGATCTGAGCTTTGATCAGATCTGAGCCGCCCCCTAGTGCCTCATTCCCAGCCATTAGATTCCCCCTGATCTTACGGCCTATATCGCTCCACGTCACCCCTTCTCCCCAGGCCGATGGATCTCCCCCATCTCTCCATCATAGCCGCTCACTAGCGCTGAAACCTCAGATGTTAGATCCGATCTTTGATCTAATCACCTCCCTTCACAAACGCCCAAATATCAACCGTTGGATCACAAGACCCAACGGTCAAGGGTTCGTCCCCTACCTCCAATGCCCTCACCCCCAACCGTTTCACTCTTCCCCGCTCCGCCCCCTTCCTATTTTGGAAAGAACCTCCAATCACCTCTTCCTCTCGTAATGCCTCCTCCATGTAGCCCTATCATCAACCATCCCCGCGCCATCTTCACTACCCTCGCCATCACTCCACCATCAACCTGGCAACCATTCGAAACCGTCCCCACCACCATGTAACTCCTGGTCCACACCTCCTATAAAGCGAGCTCCTACGCCATCATCGCCGATCGTCCACCATTCACGGGCCTATGACTTAGATGTCATTCCCTCCTTGTGACAGGAGGAGGGATTTCAGCCGGCGACGATGGTCATTGACCCAGGTGTCGACCCACGGTGACCCACCGTGTCGCTCCACCTTTCCGGTATTAGCCAAGCTCCCTGGACCGATCGGCTAGGTTGAGCCATGACCGGAGGGTCGATTCGACCCTCAGCATAGGCCACTTCCTTCGCCCAAAGCCATCTCCGGCCAGGTACCCGTTAATTTTCTTCCTATTTCTTCGAATTATTCCAACCTCCAAAGCATCGATCACCGTCCCTCAACCATTTTAATATCTCCACCATCCTTCATTCATCTACGTCGACTCCCTTCCCTTCTCCAGAGCCATCCCCACTTTGACCCATCTCCTCCTCCCTTCACCGGAAAGGGAGCTTCAGGGCCACCACTCCCGCCGCCCCACACACCCCTGCTCACCTCACATCACTCGCACGCACACGCTTCGGCTATTTTCTAACTATTGCAGGTACTCCAAACTTCAATGGCTAGAGTTCGTATCCCTTCGTCAATCTCAACTCCATCTCCAACGACGCCCCTCCACCTTGCTCCTCCAGACGTCAATGGAGCCTCGCCACGCCACCAGCACCTACGTGAGCCCCTCACGATCGCTCCTCGACCATCAGGCGAGCCATTGGTGAACGGTGGAGCTGTCAGCAAGTCGTCGGAGCCATGCCTTCTTCGGTGGCCTCCGAAGGAGCAAGACGGTACATGTGTCGTTTGATCATCTGGATCGGACGAACCAGATGATGACACATGGACAAGCGAGCCTCCAGACGAACCTCTAGGCTTGGATCTCCCAAGCCTCGTCCCGAGCCTCCACCTGATGCCACGTGGCCCAAGCCAGCCTAGCCTCCCGCGCCTAGCTCTTCACGTGAGGACCTGGGTAAACTGTAGAGAAGGACCTGGAAGTCTTGGTATTTGTACTTCAGTCCCCAGGAGCGTGCATCACGTGCGTGCCTGGGTATTCTACAGGGAGGCCCATCCAGGTTTCAATATTTACACAAATGCCCCCATGCACTAAGAATATTTATAAGGGGCTCCAGGTGCTTTTAGCTTACTGGAAATAGGTCCCTCCATGTACTTATTTGTAATTATTTATCCTTTTATTTCCTATATTTTTATTATATTAATGCCCTTTGCATTGTTTGTAACATAACTTGAGCATCGTAGATCCAAATTGCATGATTTTAGTGTCATTTTACTCTTTGTTTCATCCTCTATATCATGGCATGTTTTTCTCATCTAACACCATTTTAAATGAAGTGAATTTTTAATGTTAGATGATGTTTTGTTGTACATATCTTTTCCCTTAATAGTTGATTGCTTGTACTTTTATGTTCAATTCGACTCTCATTTCGTACCTTAACCTTTTGCTCAACTTAATTAATCTTTTTAGGGCATATTTTTAATCCTTTATTCTGTATGCATTTAACCTTACATTATTTTCATGCATCATCTTATAATTGCATAAAAATCAACTAAAAATTGTGTGCATCATATATCTGCATTTTACCTTGGGCATTTGCATGAAGACCTGAAATTGAGAAATAATTCGCATGCTCTTAATTGATCGAAATTCGATAAATAGATAGAGTAGCTCGTGTCCCCGTGTTCAACCTTGGTAGACTTGCCAAGTAAAAATAATCTACAACATTTAAACGATTGTGATTTTTGCTGAACCAAATTGGCCTCCTATACTACGACAATTATCTATTATTAAAGAGACAAATTTGACGATCATCAGAGTTTGTTATGAACAGAGCATAAGCTATTACAAAATACATCATACATATATAGTAATATTTTTGTGTGTATTTTTATAAGTATAAAAATACTTCTTTTATTTGTTTTTTAAATTTTTTAATGATAAATAATATATTATATATTATATACAATATTAAACTAATTTTTATTGGATTTTGAATAATGAGAAACACGGAAAATAAAGGGAACCATAGACATACATATTCAATTATTCAAAAATTTATTTATAGTAATTAGCTTTAATTAATTACAAGGTATAAAATAGTAATTCTAAATAATTAGTCATTAGATTAAATGAATAGTTTAAGATAGGGGGCTAAATAATGTGAGTAAAAATGATTAATCTAAGATTCATCAATTGGAGGCATATCAAAATCATACCATAACTTCATTTGAATAATTTTTTTTTCAAGAATAGGGAATTTAGTTGGAAATGCTATTCACAACCACAAGGTGAAGATACATACTTAAAAGTTTAATGGGAAAACGAAGAGCTGAAATGTATAAGCTTTAAAAAAGAAACCATGGTTTGACATATTAAGACATATCTTATGGCTTACAACATATTTAATTTGCTACACCACTTGAAGATTATTGCATGGGTTTCCTACTAGTATTCTGGTGATTAAAAGATGCATTTGACCCTATGTTTCCTGTTTGTGGTGGTACTTACCCAACTCTTACCAAACTTAAAGAGGAAATGAGCAAATTATACGTCGTGCCTTTTGCAAGAATAAATAAATAAATAAATAAATAATATAGACAAAACAAAAAAAGAGATGTTGATTTGTTCACCGATTGCTATTGAATGACGATAAAGTAATTTAATCTTTCCGCTGAAGAAGTTAACAAGGATTTAAGGCACATACCTATAAAGAGTCGCATCGACAACCTGAATCAAGGGATCGTGTTAGTCCAATGGGACAACATCATCTGAAGACATATGGTTCAAGGAACCAACGGAGGCCGAATATAAGTCCTTCACAGATGTAGTTACATTGTCATGCCATACCATGGGTTGCAAGTGTCAGTGTTTTGAAAACATAACAAGATGAGTACATGAAAATTCATGCGAGAAAATGATTTAGAGAAATAATAATCCATCACAGATTACGCAAGAAATGGTTTAAAGGAAAAATAAACCACTACGACTTATGCAAGAAATGATTTAACGGAAATAAACCAGCATAAGTCATGCAAAGTTATAAAAACTCTTATGTAAATCTGAAATTAAAAGTAAATGTATATACCAAGATCAAGTAATAGATGTCTAAGTATCACAAATATATAGTTACTTACATTTCTAATCTACATATAGATCAAAACTTTATAATTCAAAGTTCTATTCAACATCTAACCATAATACATGCTATTACAACAATAGATAAAAGATTTATAGTAGTGGATTTCTTTTTTATTTCAATTATTTGTATTTTTTTGCGGGATAAGACAGACAAGGATCAACTCATCTTCTCCTCACATGACAAGCAGATGGCTGTCATCACATGTGTGATGTGTGTCGCCTCTCCCCCTCAAGGCTGAATCAATCATCTGTTGACGCCATCATCAACTCCTGCCACTGCCTCAACTCCACAACCCAATCAGCGCGATACACCATCATCTTGAAGATGTTGAGGGACGTTAGGTAGAGCTCCTCGAAGATGCTAAAGCTTCCCAGATTGAGGTAGTAGCTGTACAAGGTGAATCAGGTCTTGCATTAAGCGATACCGAGCAGAAGTTGAAGCTACATATACCTTCATTGGACCGCACGAAAAGGACAAGCTCGATCCTTAGGATCATCTGGTTAGGCATGTGATGTTCAAAAAAAGACAACCTGCATGAGAGAATGTTTAACATATAATAATCTTGCAGTATTTCTCTTGGATACGCATAAAGGACTTGAAACCAAAAATATTACAACTTCCAAACACTCAATTGCTAAGCTATAGATGATAATGATTGTTCTTGATAGCATTCAGCATTCAAAGCAAAATACAAAGAAAGGTAGTGTACAGGTTTAAGTCTACCGAAATCACGAGAAGCATTCAGCTCCACTGCAATAAGTTAGGGCAATCACTCTCCCTTCTTTTGTTTCTTCTTCTTCTTCTCTTTCTTCTCGCTCTGTTCACCACTTTCAGTGGATTTCTTGACTTGCTCCTCCCTTTCTTCATCTGCCTCGGCGTGCTTACGTTTCTTCTTTTTCTTCTCCGGAACTTCTGAAGCCTCTGAGCCCTTGATCTCGTTACCTGCTTCAATACTTTCGGCCCTGGACTTCTTTTTCTTCTCTTTCTTACCACCGGCTTCAGGATCAGCATCCCTCTTGTCTGTTACAGGCTCTTCATCCTGCACCTTCTTCTTCTTCTTCTCGCTCTTGTCCTGATCATCTTCAAGAGTAGGAGGAGCCTCAACTTTGTCCTCTTCCATAGGTGCCATTTCGGTTTTTTCTCTTTTCTTCTTTGATTTTTTTCCCTTCGGCTTCTACAGGACTTCCTGCTGCTGGTTTGGTAATCTGACTAAGAACAACATCAGATGCTGGATTGTATGTCTGCAAAAGGAGAGAGTGAAGTTATATAGAAGAGCACAATCGAAACTTTTCATAAGGAATTTGCCAAGGAATATTCTTTATCCAGAAAATTGATCGGCACACTCCATACTTTCGCAGCCGTAAGTAAAGCTCCTGCACCCTTCTTCCGGTCCTTGTCATAAGCTTCAATCACGGGCTTGCCTTTCTTAGATCCTGCAGATCGGCCCAGCTCTTTGCCTTCGAGAACCCTCAGTCTCGCTTCAAGCTTCAAAATACAACCACACCGTGCAAAAAGAAGAATACATCAGGTCCATGGTCTAATAAAACGTATTGAGAATTGAGAAACTGAAAGGTCAAGAAAAGGTCTACCTTTGCTCTGTTCTCTAATCCCATAGAATTATCAATGGTTTGGTCACCTTCTGCCAAGGCATCATACCGAATAGCAAGAGCAGCCTTCGCAGCAAGAGATCGAGAGATCTTTCCCTTCAGCTTTGGTGCAGCTTGACCTATTAAGGATGCGTGGTAGATGAGCCCATATTTAGGAGTAGCCTGCTTTGTCTTCAAAGCACGAAAAAGGGCCTGGGAACACGAAAAGAATTACATGTAAAGTTGTGAACTACTAAATGCACAAGAGACAAAAAACACATTAAAAATGTCACTGACTGACCATTTCATGAAGCCATAGAAATAGGAATAAAATTATAATACAGTTTAAATGGGAAAATGAAGATTTACTTTCCAAAGAAAGAATATCCATCTGAGTAGAAAAAAAATTCTCCAACGACCATATACAGAGCAATACGTGCAAATTAGAAAATGATACAAGAATAATACCACCTGAATACGTGCAAGAATAATATCCATTGACCATATTAAAGATTTAGTTGGATAGGGATATCTTCTTGGGTTGGGATTCATATATACAAGAATAATCCCCACCTCTCTTTACACATCTGCCACCTCGCCTCCATGGCTCCACCCCTCACCGATAAAGCCAACATTCAAGTTATGATTATTTTTTATAATTATTTATTTAGTTCAAGGGAAATAGGTGTCCTTTGAAAAAAGCTGTTTAGATAAAGAGGTGTGCCTCTTGATTTGGGTCAACTTTTCGTACAAAGCCAAAGCTACTGATACATTTGTAAGAAAGATTTTGAATGATAGAAGATTGATGTATTTGGCTCGTATCCCTCATTCCTTTGTGTTCCCCATCTATCCTCTTTTCATCCTCAACATCTTCAAACTGATTTGTCATGCGGTTAGGCACATCATATTCCTCACCCGGAGCCAAGACCTTAAATGTCGGACTTCGGTTTCGTTTTGATGACTGACTGAAACGAAATTTCGGTTGAAATTCGATTGAAATTTCGGCCATTTCAATCGGTTTTTGAACTAGGGACCCCAAATTTCGGTCGATATAGGACATTTCGCCCAAATTTCGGTCACCCACCGAAACCGAATTCAACCGAAATTCGGTGAAATTTGATCACATGCCCGGAGCACCTTCATGTATCCTTGCACGTCCAACGGGTATTCAAATCTCCTCTCCTCACACAACCTATTCAATTTTCCGTTCTCATTTCCAAATTTACAGTTTCCCCAATAAAAAATATATTGTGCGAGATGGTATCAGTGCCAATATTGTACAAGTCTAATATCCTTTTTCATTACTTTCTTAGTCACTTTATTTAAAAAAATGAATTGGATTACAAACAAAATAAATGTTAAATAGTATGCCCAACAAACCACCATGACACCCGTATTTTTAGAAATCTCAATTGACCACAGCTTGTAGAAACAACATATAAATTTTAAAACAAACAAGAAATGCATGGAAACCCCCAAATATCATAATTCTCAAACTCCCCAACCTTTATTATACGTGTACTGTTTGCAATTCCAGACCAACATTTCTGACATTTCTAAACAATATGCTGAAAACTATAGTCAAAACTAGCTCAAAAGAAACTATAGTAAAACCTTTTCAAAACAAAGAAACTATCACCAATACTCCATGAACCAAAAGTTAGTTATGCTGGAAAGAGTATGTTTTGACTTTCGAATGTGCACTGGACATTCAAATGATTCCAAAGGGAAAAAAGTTCGTAAATATGCTGAAAACACTCGCACAACGGTAAGATGTATGTACCTTCTCAGCACCAAGGATCTGTACAGTGCTCCCCGGTTGTTTAGCCAGGTTTAATAGACTTCCACCATGAGCAATTAACCGAGCTCCAACAAGCTCGCCAACAAGTGCTGTTAGATTTGGTGCGATTGTGTTCATTCTGCTTCTAAGGTAATCAAATAACTGCCCCCTGTATTCTGAAAGAGACAAAACCTGATCACAAAGATCTTTAATATTTGTTAAGTCTAACTCGCTGACTTCAGTTCCCATTGAAATTACTGCAGCCTCCTTGAGCTCTGATTCAACCTCTTCAGGAAGCACCTACAGAAGTAATCAATGTGTAACTTAACAATACATACAAAACAATGGAAATATTACCAAATTATTTCTGTGCACACATTTCACCTCTGAAAAATCAAGATTAACAGCATTAGTTCGGTTGCCCATTAGCTTCACAGCTTTTGCATACTGAATGTTATCCGGGATTATCTTTGCAAGTTCAGGAAAGTGCCATCCATACCACTCACGAGCTCTCATTGCATAAGTATTCAGCTCCTTGTCGAGATCATCCAAAAGCCCAATGGCCTGAACCACCATAGTGTCCACCTGCAAAAACCCAGGAATCATGATCACCATAGCAAACTAACACCATTAAGCAATGGCAAAGGAGTTCACCTTATCCGAGCTAAACTTAAGCTTGTATCTGGAAAGGCTGTGAGAAAGACCCAAACTCATGGGTTGCAAATCTTGCACTCCAAGTCCTGATATAAGCTCAGTCAATTGGCTTCTCACTCCCCTCATCAGTTCCATCACGGTATTATTATGAAGGCAGTCAATTTGCTGCATGGCATTCAGTCGAAAATAATTCACAAAAACCTGATATGTTGCATCCTATGGAAATGATCAGAACGAGAAAACAAAACCACAGTGATCTCATCAATTTCTCTTTAATTGCATTTCCAAGTTTTGAGTCATAAACAGCTAAAGTTTCGCCATCGCAGTTGGCACGCAAGAATTTCCGGAGATCCTTGCTTGGTTTTCCGTCAATCAACAAACTAGTAGATTCTAGTGCCTCGTTGGTATTCTCAAATTTCTTGAAAGCTTTCAACTTTACCACCTGGACACGAAGATCACACAACAAGTAGAGATGCATGTGAATATGACATCTATATGCCACTAATTTCCATGCATTTTCCACTGCCTAATACATAGCATGACCAAGAACTTACCTGTCTAGCTAATTCTGTCGTCGAAAATTCCTTCCAAAGATCCTGAAAAATAAAGGGAAAATAGAATAATGATAAAAGAAATACAAATAGCAAACACATCAGAAGAAAATAAGAAAAGTTAATAACGTAGATACCTCAACTTTCGAGAGCTTCCCCTCGTCTAAAACTTTAAACAGGGCAAAGCCCGCAGGCGTCTCGAACAGCACCAACATAATGAAACGCCTGCTAATTCAACAAAAGAAGGCCAACTTTCGATTGGAGCATCAATGGCGGGATGGTATCCAGTTGTGATGAAAAACATTTACAGTTAAAACATATAATGGAAATAAACCTTAAAATGAACTTGAACAAGGATGGGTTTTTTCAGCTCTCGAAGTTAAATGACGTGAATCAGAAAAAATGGTAAGCAATATATTTGAATACTATGCAAAAAATAATAATGGCACTTCCAGAGTATCTCGGTTAAATTGACAGATAAAATAAAATTAGGATGCACATTTCGGAGGTTAAGTAACGTGCCTGCGTTTGTATGTAGGAAAATGAGAGCAGTAGATTCCACCGGATGGATCAACTCAAAATATTGATAAATTTAGGCAACTTAATCTGATGTCCAACAGACAACAGTAAATAATTCTCTGCCAAGATTGAGAGCGGCGGCGGCGGGTGGAGTTGCAGCGGCAGCCGGGCGGGGCGTGGTGCGGGGCAGCAGGAGAAAAGGTGAGCGGGAACGGTGGTGGTGACGGTGGCGGCGGGGGAGAGATCGGGTAGTGGTAGGGTTGGCGGGGAGGAAAGGGGAGAGTGTGGGTGGCGGAGAAAAGAACAGAAGAGTTGTTAGGGTTTTGAAGGGGGTTGAAAAAAAGAGAGAGGAGAGAGAGAGAGAGACAAGATTAAAAAAACAAGAAAAGAGGATAAGGTCTTATATTACGTCTATTATAGGTAAAATAAAGTCAAGCTAGCTAGATATATTACTAAAAAAATATAAAAATATATAACTCATGTATTGAATAAACTTGTTAGTACCAACCAAAGATGAAACTTTGGAAAGAAATAGAATTTGCAATGGGATCTTACCTTTCCGTAAGAGGTGAAGGTTAGGAGCAGGTGGACAATTCTTCGTCCATCTTTGTGCACACCTTCACTAACTCATCCGTAGCAGTCATCATAACAACAACATCCTCCTCTATCGCACCTTTCCATACTCTACAACCCTCCCAATATCTATGTCTCCTCACTTCCTCTTGGAATCCGCCAATATCTCCCCATAGGTATGTCGTCCACAGAATGTGTTGTGTCATAGTTGGCATTCACATAGCTTCTTCTCTTTGTCATCTTGTAAGAATTCATCAATCCGCATCGATACTAGCACCACAAGCGAGCTCATTTCATAGGTGGCATAGTCATTGATGATCCTAGGTTCCATCTACCTAAGGAGTAATAATTGAGTTGAATACTTAACAAACATCGTCATGCATGCATTAATATTTCAATCTTAGAAATAGATGGGTGTAGATAATAAACACATATTAGCATTCAAAACACACAAAAATATGAAAAAAGAAATTTTAAAAAGAAAAAAAGAAGAGAACATACTCTATGAATGTATATGTGTGTAGATTGGATAAAAAAAACTAGAATAAATAGGCATGCGCTGGTCTATTTATGACCCTCATTCAGAGATCGGAATCTTATGCCTCGTCCAGCTCAACAAATAATGGAACTGATAAAAAGAATATTATGATACATAAAATCATAGGACACAACTGTACATGATATATACAATTATGGAAGTTGATATATATATATATATTAAACTCCAATGACCTAACTATTTCATATTAATTCGATAAAAAAATATAAAAAATGGAAAAATGTCGCAAAAATACTAAGACGCTCATATATTAATAGGAAATAAACTCTGATTTCCAACATGCTTGCATTCATGATTTTATATCTGGAGCATATGAACTTCAAATGGATCAACTCACCTCTAAAGTCCATGGTTTAAGATACTCTATATCTTAAAAATACTTAGAGGATAACCTGAGTTCATTTATGGAAAGTCGATGTCTGGACCTATTTAACAATTGTATTAACATCGTAATAATTTTATTTAAAGATTTATGAGTTATTTTCATTGATTCCAATTGTACTTATTTCCTTTTAGGTTATATTTTCATCTAAGATATGGTATAAAATGAAAAAGATACAAAATATGTTCGTTGTTTGCATGTATAATTAATCCATATTCTAACTTTTGTAATTCTCATGTATTTCCATATTATGAAACGAAAAATCATCAAAAATATAAATATATTTAATATAATGTCTGATCAAAATATAATATATGGTATATATAATGTTAATAAAAAATGAGAAAAAAACCAAATCAAGTTTAAAATACATATCGAAATGCACCTAAATTTATATCTTCAAAACTAATTGAATTAGCATAAATTTTCTTTATAAAAAGGACATATCTCGATTTTTGAAGAACTACCATGTTTTCACCTTTTCCATCTGAAGGCCCCTCCTATTTCTGTTGATATTTACAAAGTTTAGCATTTTTTAGCTAATGAAGATTTGTCATGTCATCATCTTCCACCTCTTATCATGCTGTTGGACATTATCCACGTTGCACCCATGCGTTCCACCTCGATTTCGATTGTCCTCGACAATCCTATACCTCATTGACACCACCATGATGTTTGTTACCTCTTTACTGGATGACCCCTTGATGTGACCTCTCATTGACATCTAACCTTTTAAGTCGTCGTCTCAAACCCTTGTTGGCTTCTGATGAATCTCCATTTCATAACCTTTATTCTCTCATTTTTGACCTTAAATACCTAGTTAAATGCATGTGAATAGTATTAAATTGTATAAATAACACTCATTATTTATAATGTAAACATTGTATAAATTATTGCATTTAATGTTAAAATAAAAGAATACAAGAAAGAAAAAGAGAAAGAATGGAGTGTCAAAGATACTAAGTGACCCTAAATCTCGAGATCCAGTAATCATGATGACTTAATCAATAAGGAATAAAGTAGGGGAAGATAAGGGTCAATACATGAAATAAAAACCTAATTTTAATTATTTAATAACTAGTTTTTGGGATCCATTTTATTTTCTTATTTTTACACCTCAAATTAATAAACTTTGAACATGAAAGTTTTACATAAAAATACAAAGAAAAATACAAAATTCATTTCACTCAAAAATAATGCACAATGTATCGGTGACACGTAGAACAAAAGGCATAAAGAAAATTCCCAGACCTATATATTCTCCATAGCAACTCAAAATTCATCAAACTCACCTTTATTGTTCATAAAATTAAATTATCTATTTTATTGAAGGTAGTTTCATTCTGGAGTTAAGATGTAAAAGTTGGCTTTTGAGCCCTCATAATGCAAGATACATGTATAGAATAATCGATTTATTTATTCTTTACACTTTTCACTTTCTTATATTTTTAAAAATTTGTAAATACTGTTTAAAATACATGTACATAATAAAATTAGATAAAACAATGAAATTACAACAAAAATAAATAAATGTACTTCAATAATGTAGCTAAACAAACTTATAATATACATATATATTATGTATACATAATTATTTAAGTACATAATTAAACTCAAAAAATGAAATAAAAATATGTGCATGTGCATTTTAAATAACTTGTAAATATACAAAT
The DNA here is from genome assembly GCA_037367405.1 of Ottelia alismoides. Lineage (NCBI taxonomy): Eukaryota > Viridiplantae > Streptophyta > Magnoliopsida > Alismatales > Hydrocharitaceae > Ottelia > Ottelia alismoides. Next base: position 337,273 of record JAZKJV010007977.1, read on the forward strand.
AATGTTGATGAGATAATAACATCTAAAATACAAATTAAAAATAAAATATATAATATATAGATAAATATACCTATAATTATACATGTAAAAATTAACACCTAGTAAAGGGACTTGTAAAAATAAATAAAAATCATAATAAGCTACTACGTAAGATAATAAGCATTTTTTATGTTTTGGTAAAAAATAATAAAATCATTTTATATTTTAAATTGATTTAATAAGTGATTTATTCCCTATTTTATTGTCATGCGGTTGGTGTGGCCTAATCAGAGGCCAGCCTTGGTTGACCCATCGGTCAATTGGCCCCTACTCCTATAGTCGTGTCAGACTCGTTGACTCCTCTTCTTCCTTGATTCCCCTGCTCGCATCTTGCATTTTGTGGGGATGATTCCTTTATCAATTTTGCTCCTTAATCAATTCTCTTTTACTCCCTAGTCATGCCTCGATCGATGGATTATTGGTCCTCGAGTAAACCCTAGTCAAAGACTCACCTATTCTAATACCCCTTACAGAGCCCCCGTTCAAATTTGATCCTTCTTTGGCCCTTTTGAACACTCATGTCCTTAGCCATACTTTGTAGAGCTTGGTGATAGGGATCTCCTCATTGATTTGCAATGCACGAGAGGACCAGAAGAGGCGATCCAACCCCTTAGCGGAGATCTCCTGATGGAGCTTTTGTGCTCCTTGTCCTCAAGCATGTGAGCTCCATTTTTTCGTACGTTTTCACTCCTAGCATTAGAGATAACATAGTTTATATTTTTATTTCATGTAATTTCATCTAGTCTTTCTTGAAATCCAAAGAACATAGTTCGTCGGAGCTAGTACTCCCGCCATTGTTTCTTGTCTTATATGCCCCTATTCCGACCCACCAACACCTTGATCATCTTCCCCTTCGCATTCTCTACATTCCACCACATCCCCATACACCTTGATGGAGCATCGACCAGGAGATTAGGGCTCCCTCTTCTGCCACTCGCTGGAGCCCTCCATCGCACCTCATTTTCGCTCATCTTTGCGCTAAATCAAGCCAAGATTTCCCTTTTTTCTGGTGCTACTTTAACCCTGCAGAGTCTAGTGCCTAAGGACCCGATATCGGTTGATTTTTGCTAAGTCAAAGGCACTTCTAGAGCTCCTTCTTCCCAAGCCTTCCATGACCCCATTGTTGGGTCCCGGATCCTTTTGAATAGCCCAGCCGATGAGGAGGAGCATCAACTCCCTTTTGCACCGCCAACGAGCCTCCCAGGTGCCCAGAGGAGATCAGGAGCTCAGGTTGTATTGTTATTGGAGTTTCTTCCAGATATTCCTAGAACTGTCCAAATCATCATCCTGCTCTGGGTTCTACAATAGTCGTAGGATCCAAGCACCGCTCGTCGCTGGATCTTGGAATGGAGATCTAATCTTGACCATTCGCTTGAACCGCCATCGCCTCCCAAGTGACCGACGCATGGCAAGTGAAGCATCTCCGACTGTTGATCAACTTCTTCTGGTATATTTTGCATTCTCTACTCCCTAGTTTTTTGTCTTTTAATTTTAGTCCATAGACTTTCTGTTGGACATGCGAGCCCACAACGAGCCGTTATGCAATAAATGTTATTGCAAATATCATTCCATGATCTGAAATAAAGAATAATTAATTTACATAATAGATCTCTTAGTGCAATTGGGGTTATGTACCATGGCCATCATGACGATCATACAATGTTCGATTCAATTGTTGACTCAAAGATGTTGGTGCTTGGATGAATATTTAGAGAGTTAGATTTATGAATCATCAAGAACGGTCAAATGATTATTAAGAGATGATTTCCATCTTGAGTAGGAGACAGAAATCCTTTCTCTCATGGGCTGATATCTAACGGACCTCTTGATGCAGGTCCTTTACATAGGAATAGAAATTCGGAGGTGTTAAATAAGTTAAGTCAAAGAGTTGACTTAATGAGATTAATATAACCAAGACATATGTCTTTTATTGTCACGATATAGGCATGCATCCTCTGACCGGAGACAAATGTGTTACTATATGTCCGAGTATGTACATTTGGCAGATCGAGAGATTGATGATATAATCAAGGTCTATAAACTGATGTGCTGGTGTGCATACAAGAGGCATATGAGTAATACGATCTCAAAAGGATCATACAGGTTCATTACTGAACCAGAAGACATGAGCTCACTCATGAGATATTGGGATCAAATTTCGTGCAAGGGCGTCTCACTTTGGAATCTTGACTGATTTTGGAGGTTGATATCTGCTTTGAAAAGGATATGATCAATACCTAGGCATGATATATGTTTTTGGAAAGTATATGTCGATACCAACTCCCAATGATCAAATGAGAAACTCAATGATTAAATCATAAATGAGACAATCTAAATAAGATTTGAAACTTTGGGTTTATTCTAGGTCTTCCAGTACATAGGGAAGTGCATGTATTAGGATTACATGAGGGTGATGTTCAATAAACGATTGTATAACCATGACGCTTCCATTCCGAGGGAGTGATGAAATATGTCTGGCTTTTAGTGACTCATCTCAATAGAGAAGTAATATAATCTCGGTCCAAATGTTGGATAGTGATTTGAATGTGATTCATATGCAATGAGAAGATTAGATTTATGACCTTGATTTAATCAAACATATATGGGAGTTCCCCCTAGATCTGGATTTGAGATATGATCTCAATATCCAAGTCACTATACGTGGAACGTACAATCACCTTGTCCGCATCTCCAAGCATCCACAAAGAAAGCACATTATTCTTGAAAAAGTTCAAGGATAATTTCATTTTTGATATTGTTTCTGAGCATTGAGGATAATTGATAATAAAATGTGATTTAATTATCATGAATAATATGAATATGATTCATATTTTTTTTGCCATATAAGGAGAGTTACCTAAGATAATTAAATGTGATTTAATTATCAAAGATGAGTATAATGTGAATGCGATTCATGATATTTGGGCACATGGGAATAGAGATCCAAGTTAATTAAATATGATTTAATTATCAAGGATGCGGATATTGTGGATAGCACTATCCATATTATTTGTATATATTATAAATGTGATTTATAATATAAAGAGCTTATTATAAATAATATCTACAAATTAATTATTGATTGTGAATTGGATTCACATTGAAAATTAATTGGAAATACAATTTATATTCTATTTTGGATGTGTGAATATGATTCATAATTATTTAATGGCACGATTGCAATATTCATATATTAATTTAGAATTATTTTTGTGAGATGATTTACAAATAAAAGTTGTTGTAAATATATGAAAGATTTATGTGAGATTTATATCTCACATAATTAGAAAGCCAACACCTTCCATGAATGGAGGGTGGACAACCTCCCTTTGACTCATTCAAAGAGCGGTCATCCTCTCTATTTTAGGAATGTGGGTGGCCTCCTTCATAATACTTCTATCCTAATTGATTTATTTCAAATTAAATTATATTGATTATTTAATATATGTGATTTAATCTAAATCAATTATTGTTATATTTTTACAACAAAAATCATGACAACCGAATAGAAACACAAATCAATCTTAACCACTGATCTTGTGTTTCACGTGGATTGTGATCCATGAAGTCCTATAAAGGAAGAGCATCCCTAGCTCTTCATTAGGCAACATTTAAAAAGCTTCTCTCTCTCTCTCTCATATTCTCTACGTACACCCCCTCTCTCGCTCCTTAGAGTGGCCATCCATCCTAACCCTAGAGCGGGTCATCGTCATCACCACATGATTGTGTTGTCGCTTCGATCGCTCGTCCGTCTTTTTCGATGCACTACGCTCATGAAGAAGATGTCGGATCTCATGAAAGGAGATCAAGATATTCATCGCGTGGATCATCAACATGGATCGTGAGGAGCATATATTTCATCAACACGCTCGCAAGCGTTTACTCTGTTGGATCTAACTTGAGACAGGAGGGCTCTTCCTTTAGAGACTACGATGACAACCATGCTTCAAGAGGAAACCCTAGTACTCATTTTTTGAAACGATTCGAGAAGTGTTATTGGATCATGTGGTTTCATCACTTTAATTTTTTTTAAAATTCCAATGCTCTGAGCACTAGTGTAACTAGTCGCTCTTGACCGCATATGATGCATCTTCATACTTACGCGATGCGCTTAAGGTTCTTCCCATAACCTTCACTTTCTTCTGCAATTCAAATAATTTTGTAATATTTGCATTCCAAACCCTTTATTTTATTTTATTTATACATAGGCCATGTCCACGTCACCTCACATGCGCATACACGTGAGGGGAGGGTTTTGTATTATTTAGTACAAGGATTTTGTATTTCAGTGCTATTTTTTGGGAAAATTACAAGGGAGTCTATAACTTTTTAAATACTGCAAATATACACCCACTAGGCATGTTTATTATTGAATATTCTGGGATTTTTTTGCATATATGCCCTTGAAATTTAGTAAAGGATTTTTTAATAACTTGTATGTTTATTTAAATTATATTTATGCCACTACTAGAAAAATTAATTATATTTCTTGTATTTGCATTATTAAAATAGCATTCTGCACCTAAAAATGTAGGAAAATTATTTTAAGTGCATGGAACTATTCCTAAATCACATATATTTTTTATAAGGCAATTAAAATTAGTTTTCTAATTTTAAAATACAAAAATAGAGCAATTTTCTCATGTTTGCATTTAAAAATAAACAAATATGAAATTACTTTTAAAGATTCAAAAAATTGGAGTATCTTTATTATTGTATTTTATAATTCCAGACCAAAACTCACTAAAAAATATAAAAGCAAAAAAAAACTAAAAAATAAAAACCCTAAAACTTATAAAAATATATAAAATTATTAAAAAATCCAAAGATATTAAATCTATTTTTGATTTTTTATCTTTAAATTATAAAATAAAAATAGTTTTGAAAAAATTGAGATATTTTATCTTTTTTTAAATTCCAAAACAATCTGGCCTAGTATTAAAAGTTACTGTTTTGACCATTTTAATCATGTTTAAAAATATAAAATATATCAAAAATTATAAAAGAATTTCAAACATAGAGAAAAATATAAAAAAGATAAAAATAATTTATTTTATGATCTTTGAGTGTTTATAGCTATATCTATAAATATAACAACTTACATTATATATATAGATATATAGATATATATACTTATATATTATTATTGTTAAAAATACTTATAAATATATTTAATATATTTAAAAAGGATTGTACTTTAGGATATTTTTATTATATATATTATATTTTTATATCCTATATAGTGTTATATTATACATGTTACGTATATGTACTTAATACTTATTAAAAAGAAAATTTAATTAAAAATCAAAAAAATATTAAAAAGAAAAATATAAAATTGAAAAAAATTTATAAATTTAAATACCAAAAAATAGAAAATATTAAAAATCCATAGAAAATAGAAAAGCCTTATAAAAACACAAAAACACATTGGTTGATTTTTTTAATTTAAAAAATTTTGTACCTATCCCCATTGCTCCTTCGTGATTCAACCCTATACTTGCATATTGTACACATTATATTGTAGGGTGTAATAATTTTTAGCCCACCTTAGTTATTGATTGATCATTATTGTGGGTTAATTATTGATTGACACGCTTGAGTTGAGTGTCGAGAGCTTGTAACAGTAGTCGATAAAACGATTGTCGGATCTAACTTATAGGACATTGTGGTCCCTCCAAGATTAGTTGTTAGACACCTCACACATTTTAGCTTTAATCAAATGACATTGTTGCTGGGGAGCAACAAGTAATATAGATTTTATGGTGTCTTTTTATTCATCATTTTCTGCTTTATGTGACTAAGAGTCGAGGCTGATATTTGGAAGCACACGAAGAAGTGGGGTTAAAAATAAGGTATTAAGTCACCTAGTGTGCTTACACAAACCCATTAGGGTGGTGGGTAGATCTCCCCTCTTCCCTAATCGGAGGTCGAGTCATCATCGAAGGCTATTTGATGCCGATTAGGAAGGGTCCATTAATGATAGAAGATCCATGTCTGGAAAAGGTTTTTACAATCAAACTAGACATCAATTGAGGCAGGTATTTGTTTTTTTATGGTCAGACCAATGGGACCCAACCGATTGAATCGGTAGTGACGTCAGCATTTCATAAAAATTAGAAAATATCAAACCATTATATTTTTTAGTTTGGTTGATATGGATCAACTGGGTCGAATCGATTTAGACCAGTACATCATACAAATAAATATGAAAAAAACTACATCATATCTTTAAAGTACACCATCGTCCTTCCAAGTTTTTTCCAATAACACTTATATCCCTATATTTTTCCAATTACCTGTGTACCCCTATATTTCTACAAAATAAATAATAATAATAGCCTTTTATAACTATATAATACTAACATAAGGATAATATTGTGAAATTTTTAAGAGTATAGGAGCACTGTGAATGACCCAAAAATAGATCTGAATAGAGGCAAAAAATCCATGTAGCCGATCTTATTTAATTGTAGAAAAAAACTATATTTGTTGTATATGAGCACATGTGAAATTACTAAAAAGTTAAGGGTATAAATGTTATTAGAAAAATTCAAAAGGGTATAATAACATATGTTGTAAAATTCATACAAGTGCATATATATGATGTATAAAATTAACATTTTTAAATTGTCTAAACTCTAATTCATGACAAATGTTGTTAACTTACAACTTCACATAGTATGACTATGACAATGTCATCTTCATTTGTTGTTGTTGGAAGTAGACAACTCGACACACAATGTGGAAAGAAAGAGCCATAGTCATATGGTAGAAAGGGAGAAGCGATAATGGGTCGTTGGTACATGTAGAAGGAGAAAATATAGAGGAGTGATATACTATGGGTTAGGATGAGATTAGACTATGAATAATTATTAAAGTTTACATTTTAATACACTTTTTGTCGAAACAATAGATGGTTGAATAGGTGGTTTGATTCAATTAGTTCACTTGGTTCAATAGGGATTAAGTGGTCAAATCGGGTTTGATAGGTTTTTATTTTTTATGTTTGAAAAAAGGGTATCCACCGTGTAGGTGTGTGCCCAAAAACTTCATCTTTTATTCACCAAAATATGTACAAACTTAGTGTCAGATTCAACACCACCAAGAAAAAGAAAAAGTTCTACATGGACTAAAACTCAGCTAGCGCCTTTGCGTGTGCCACAATACTCTCACCATAACACCATTCCTGTCTAAAAATCACTCCATTTCTGGCCACTCATATGGCCCAGATCATTACAATTCTACTCACCCTCTGCATCTCTGTTCCATTCGAATTCGCGCCAATGGAGTCCCAGAATCCAATAACCCCATTCATCGCCAGCGTTGGGTTCCCAATTATGTCCCAAGCATCTATCAAGCTTCTACTTCTGAAGAACAAGTGATTTGCATCCTCGCTATCCACATGGCATCGACGACAGGCATGATCCACCGCCTGCATGAAATACGCTAATCTGGCCACTGTTAACAACCTCCTCCTTCTAAACAACCACAAGAAAAACCTTCACATGAATCGGGATATTCCATTTCCATAACCTTTCACAGTCCGCCACACATCCCTGGATCAAAAATCATGGGATCCTTTAGGTATTTGTATGCCTTCCCCCGAGAAGGTTCTATCACACCAAGACCAACAGTCATGCCCCACCGTGGATCCTTCCACACTATGCAACTCCTCAATCATCACCAGCAACTCATCCAAGCGACGATCTGAAAGCTCACCTCTGAACTGTGGTAGAAAGGATTGACCATCCCAAACACTCACCACATAATAGTTCGGGTCAACAGTCGTCAAAGCCTAAAGATGTGGTAACCTCGTGCCAAAAGCGCCATTCTCACTCCAGCCATCTACACGAAATTTGAAGCATGCACCATTTCCATCCACCGGCCTCATGAATGGTCGAATATCCTGCACCACAGAACAAATGCCTCTCCAAAAATGTGAGGGAGCGTTCTCTACCTCCCCAGGTCTTGGAAAGGAGGAGCTTGTGCCATAGATTTTTCAAAATTAGCGTGCACACCAAACTGTCACAATCTCTCATATTCGCGCAACCCACTTACTGAGCAATACCTTATTCATCTCCTCCAGACTTCATATCCCGAGACCACCATCATCCTTGGATTGATAGATCGTATTCCAGTCCACCATAAGCCACCCATTAGAACTACTAGTAGACGACCAGAAGAACCATCTCATAATGTTCTCTATTCTCTTTCTCACCCCCAACATGAAATTGTTGGACATGTGAGCCCACGGCGAGCCATTATGCAATAAATTGTTATTGCAAATATCATTCCCAGATCTGAAATGAAGAATAATAATTTGCATAATAGGTCCCTCTGTACAATTAGGGTTATGTACCATGGCTGTCTTAATGATCATACCGCTGTTGATTCAATGATTGAATCATAAAGGCTGGTGCTTGGATGAATATCTAAAGAGTTAGATTGAGGACTCATCAAGCATCATCAAATGATTGTTAAGATGTGATCTCCAGCATGAGTAGGAGATGGCAATCCTTTCTCACATAGGCTGATATCTGACCGACCTCTTGATGCAGGTCCTCTGCATAGGAATAGAGATTCGGAGGTGTCAGATTAGTTAGGTCAATGGGTTGACTTAACGAGATCGAGATAACCTAAGTCCTATGTTGAATGCTGTCACAGCATAGGCACACATCCTCTGACCGGAGACAGATGTGTTACTATATGTCTGAGTATGTACATTTGGCAGACCAATAGGTTGATGACCTAACCAAGGTCTATACACCGGCGCGTTGGTGTGCATATAAGGGCATATGAGTAATACGATCTCTCAAAGGGATCATACAGGTTCACTACTGAACCGGAAGACATGAGCTCACTCATGAGATATTGGGAAGAATCAAATTCCGTGCACGGTCGTCTCGCTTTGGAAGCTTGACTGAATTTGTAGGTTTGATATATACTTTTGGAAAGTATATGATCAAGACCTAGGTATGATATATGCTTTTGGAAAGTATATGATCGATACCAACTCCCAATGATCAAATGAGAAACTTGGTGATCAAACCCTGAAGAAGACAGTGTAAAATAGATCTTGATCTTCGGGTTGACCATGGGTCTTCCAGTATGCAGGATGTACAGGTATTGGGAATACCTGAGGGTGATGTGATCATAAACGATTGTATATCCATGACGCTTCCATTCCGAGGGAGTGATGAAACAGGTCTGGATTTTAGTGACTCCTTTCAGTAGAGAAGCAATCCGATCTTAGTCCAAGTGTTGGACATTGGTCTGAATGAGATTCAGATGTAATGAGAAGATTAGATTTGCGGTCTTGATTTAATCAAGCATCTATGGGAGGTTCGTAAGATCTGGATTTGAGATAATATCTCAATATCCAAGTCACTATACGTGGAATAATACAATCGCCCTGTCCTTATCTCCAAGTATCTGCGGAGAAAGCACATTATTCTTGAAAGGGTTCAAGAATAATTCATTTGATGAAATATATATCCAAGCAAGGACTTGATGATTAAATGAGATTTAATTATCAAGCATAATATGAATATGATTCATATTATTATCCAAGACAATTAAATGAGATTTAATTATCAAGGATTAGAGAATGTGGATAATACTATCCATGATATATGTGTATTATAAATGTGATTTATAATATGTATATATAAGAGAGAGAATTTATGTAAATAGCATTTGTTAATTAATAGTGTGAATTGGATTCACATTTGTTAATTAATTGGAAATGCAATTTACAAATTAGTTTGGGTTGTGAATATGATTCACATAATGTTCAATGGCATGATTGAAATATTCACAAATTAATTTGGAATTAATTTGGTGGATATTTTTGCAATAATTGAGAGATAAAATAATATAATAAAAGGAGAAATAAAGCCACCAAATTTAGAGGCGACGTCACCCATGAAAGAGTCATGGGTGACGCCCCTTAATTTTAGGAGGCTATATTGACTCCATTTTATTATGATGATTAATCTCTCAACTAATTTATTTATGTTAAATTAAAAATGTATTGATAATGTTGCAACATATATTTAATTTAATCATAAATAAATGTTGTTGGTTTTAACCAACAACAATCATAACCATTGATCTTACATAGACCAAGCCTAGCCGTTGGATCTATGTGTCCCATGGATTGAGATCCATTGGATCCTAAACTAGTATAAATAGAGGGCTAGGGTAGCCTTCCATGGTACATGATTAAGAGTTGTACAAGGTGACAACTCTCTCTCTCTCTCATTCTCGCCCTCTCTCTCTTTCTCTTCTCCATTAAGTGGCCGTCCACTTTGTGTTGAGAAAAGAGAGACTCTCGGCTTCTTCTTCGACGACTTGTGGATCTCCATCTTCTTTGGAGTTTCTTACTCTAAAGGAAGACGACGGATTTCGTTTGACGAAATCGGGGGAGCCATCGCTTGGATCTTCATCGAGGATTGCGGGAAGGAACGTGACTCATCATCGCGCCCGCAAGTGCGTTCTTCGTGGATCGGACTTAAGATAGGAGGATCTCTACTTTGGGATCTCGCGATCACAACCACGCTTCAAGAGGTATTCCTTGTACTTTGTGGTTTGATGAAACGATCCGAGAAGTGTTCTCGTGATCATGTGGTTTCATCTTTAAAGTTAAAAAATTTTAATTTCCGCTGCATCTAGCATCTAGTACGACTAGTTGCTCCGATTGCATACGATGCGATCGACACGCTTCCGTGATGCGCTTGAGGATTCTCAATATCCTTCAGAAATATCCTAACTGATAAGAAAAAAATAGGGATCGCAAGCAAGACCGATCTTATAAGTACCAGCCTACCTCCCCTAGATAGGCATATTGATTTCCAACTTGCAAGCTTATGCTCCATCTTCTCCACCACGGGCAACCAATCACTCTTATGCATCCTTCCCGCAACCAAAGGCACACCAAGGTAACTCAAGGGAAGCTCCCTTCGTTGTGACCTCATCCAACTTGCACTCAAATCAATCTCTTCCTCCGTCAAACCGAACGGGACAAATCCTAATTTTCCTCTATTGAGCTTCAACCCAGATACAACACCAAAAATATCAAGTACGACAAATAGTCCTTTACGACAGATAGTCCTGAAAGGTTTTTATTTTCAGAATAAAACTGGTGGTTGCATCTTTTTTCTTGCGGTTCTTGTTTTAACCGATTGAACCAACCAGTTTGGTTTGATTTTTTAAATCCTTATGTCGAGATATATGGTGTATCTCTACGGAAATCATGTCATTTGGAGAAATAAAAAACATAATGTGGTTTCAAAATCTAATGCAGAAGCTGAGTATCGTGCCCTCACAAATGGTATCATCAAAATTCTTTGGTTAAAACTTCTTACAGAAGATATAGGTAATCACTCTGGTCATGCCTATGAAAATGTCTTTTTGACAACAAGACGGCAATAAACCTTGCAAACAATCATGTTATGCATGATAGAACCAAGCATGTGAAGATGGATAAACACTTCATCCGAGAGAAGATTGATACATGCATGTTGTGTTTTTCTTACTTGAAATCTGGTGATCATGTTGCCAACATCTTCACAAAGGGGCTACTTACATTGCAATTTGAGTTGAATGTAGACAAGTTGAGCATATTTAACATATATGCCCAACTTGGGGAGTGTTGTGGTACTTATCTGGGTAAGCAAAAATCTGTGGATGAATTACCGTTTACCCACCGTGTCTATATATTGTAACTCACTCCCTCTCTTTTAGAGGATGATAGTGAAGAATGCCCTAATCTCTTGTGAATGAGATCAGGGTTCTTACGCCCCCGTGGTTTCCCCCCACCATTGGGTTTTGCACGTAAATCCCATTCTTTCCATGTGATTAATTGTTGGTATTTGTTTCCTACAATTTCAGTTCCACATACTAGAAAGATTGTACCGGTTTACTCATTTATCATTGGCTGCGAGATCTATATTTACTTTGGTAATTTTAATGTTGAGGTGTGTTGTGCTGGGAAGAAGAATGTTGGTTGTTATGTTGAGGTTGATTCCATGAATGATGTTGCTGGTGATTAGGATTGTGGTATTACTAATCATAATCGTGTCTATGATGGAAAGTGTTATGAGGCTGTTGTGATTGGGACTTGGGAGTAATGACCACATGATTGGAATACTACTGGTTGACCTCGTTGCTGATTGTGCTGTTGAGATTGATATTAGTCATGGCTTAACTATAGTGATTCAGTGTTTGCTATATCATCAGCATAGGAGTATAGCAAATCATGCTCACCTCATTGGTCTTGCTGTTTCCATTTCAGAGAAAATCTATTATCAATTTTTAAAGTTAATTTTCTTTGATAATCTGAGGAATGGCATTGCATCATGAATAGCTAAAGGAGTGAGGAAAGATAAAGCCACTCTTCCTGAAGGTTTTGAAAAGATAATAATACTGAAAGATATTTACTGATCAGATATATACCTTGACATTGGTGGATCGCCATACACGAAACCTCCCATGGTCATTAGATCAGGTTCACCACTTTAAATTATTAAACGATTACGTCAAACATATGGGTAACATAAAATAACACAAACAACGATCTAATCTAGCAGCGGCCAACAGATATCTAGATATGATAACATTTCATACTGTTTGACTCCGACGCTTCACCCCCACTATGCACATTTTCCTGATATTCAAAGAACAGGCTGGAGAACAAGATGAAATTTTGTGAGATGATAAAAATATAATATCAGGTGAATTTTCACGTTCAAGGAATATGTATATACGGGTCCTGTCGATATCTTTTATGGAAATAAGGAAAGCCTCCTAATATTTTTCCTGGCAGAAATCTTATAAAATCGCAAACACTACATAAAAAAAGCAGGACTAATATTGTAATGTCTCGTGCTTAGGTTCTCGGTCCGTTATCGAGGAAAACTAGTCCTAATAACATGTTGGATTCGGACTCAAATGAATCCGTCGTCAACCACCCAAAATACTTAAGCTCAAGTTATCAACTAGTAATCCCCATCACTTATAAATCACACCCACACTTCGTGAGTTTTAAATATGACACTATATTTTGAGGTATGTGTCTTACAACCTCCCTCACTTATATTCGCAACGTCCTTGTTGCGACATGACCCATCACTTATTCCCAGTGATAATGGCGGTTGCAATCTCCTGGCTTAGGTCCCTTCAGGTAGCCATTTCCACTATTAAAGGGAACCCGCTCTGATACCATTTGTAACTTCATACTTGGGTCTTCGGTCCGTTATTGAGAAAAACTGGTCCTGCCAACTTTTTAGGTATGAGCCAAATTGGATCTGTTGACAACCACCCAAAATGCTAAAGCCCAATTTGTCAAAGACTAATCCCCCTCACTTATAAACCACACCCACAGTTCGTGAGTTTTAGATGAGGTACTATACTTTGGGAGTATGAGTGTTACAACCTTTCCCACTTATATTCGCAACGTCCTCGTTGTTATTCCTAGCGACAGTGGCGGCTGCACTCTCTGGGTAGCAATTTTCTCCTATCTCTTTGTAGGGGTGGCTCCATCTGTCGGGTAGCCCTTTCCACTATCAGAAGAAAATTGACTCTGATATCATTTGTAACGTTCCGGGCTTAGGTCTCTGGTCCATTATCGAAGAAAACTGACCCTAACAACTTGTTGGATTCTAACTCAAATAGATCCGTTATCAACCACCCAAAATGCTTAAGCTCGAATTCTCAACTAGTAATCCCCACTCCTTATAAATCACATTCACACTTCGTGAGTTTTAGACGTGAGACTATATTTTGAGAGTATGAGTGTCACAAATACCTTCTTTATTTATGTTTATAAAATAAAGACTGCGTAGTTAAATAATCAAATCATGATTGACTCAAGAACCTGAAGGTTTGATTCAGTTCAACAGAATGAGACTCGATCTAAAACAACGTCTGAGCATCAAGTAGAGTAGTACGCGTGCTTTCATACACATCGCGTGCAGTCTTTAATAGCTTGCGAATGCTCTCCCTTTCATCCCCTACCTGAAACAGAATGGACAACTCGACCTTTGCCCTCCCATCCGTCGCAGCTCCGACCGGTGGAGACGGGGTATCTCATCGCTCCCTCTCGGCCGGAGCGATCGCAGGAGTCGTCGTAGGCGTTGTCGCGCTCGTGTTCGTGCTTTTCGTTCTCTTCTTCTCTTGTTTCTTTAGAAAGAAGAGGGAGATAGTTATGAACCTTTCACCCCAAGGTAATTAAGCTGGAAGCGGATCCTCTGCTGGGCAGCAAGGATCGACTGCAACCGGGAGTGTACCCAAACCGCTCGATCAAAATCGAGCGGTTCACACAAAATCAAGGATTTTGTGGATCCTTACCATGTGAACCGCTCGATCTCGATTGAGCGGTTCAAGTACACTCCCGGGTTGCAGCAGATCACTGCTGCATAGCAGAGGATCCGCTCCCAACTAAGCTTTCTCAACTATATATATATATAAAATTAACTCAAGAGTTATGTATTTAGATTAATGTTACTATTGTAATTCCAGGGCAAAATCAAATCGGACCATATAGTGTTTCCATCGGGATACCAACGTCAACTGTCAATAAGAGGCAACAGATAAACACAAATCAGCATTCGGGGAATCCAAAGAACTCAAGTAATTTAATGGAAGAACGATTCAAAATCTCAACTCCATACGAAGAGAAGCAAACAAAGAGCACACAACGACTCCTCCATCACAACTCCTCCCCGGCTCCGCCCGCGACGCCTCCCTTGGGCTCCTCCAAGATCACCTTCAGCTACAAAGAGCTAGCCGTCGCGACGAACAGGTTCTCGGATGCGAACCTCCTCGGGCAAGGCGGGTTCGGATACGTCCACCTTGGGATTCTACCCGACGGGAGGACGGTGGCGGTGAAGCAGATGAAGGCGGATAGCGGGCAAGGGGAGAGCGAGTTCGAGGCGGAGGTGGAGATCATCAGTAGGGTGCACCACAGATATCTCGTGTCCTTGGTTGGATACTGCATCCACGAGGAGAAGAGGCTGCTTGTTTACGAGTTTGTGCCCAACAAGACCTTGGACTTCCATTTGCATGGTGATGTATATATTTCTGCATGTTTATCTTATGCAGAACACACAGGGAGCCGATCTTCTGTTGTAGCTCCTGCTGCAGCAGACTCTACATTAGGGGTTGGAGCCGCTTGATCTTATCGAGCGGTTCGCATGGATTTGCACAGTAGGATCTCACAAAAAGTGTAAATCCTTACAAGCAGCTCGATCAAAATCGAGCGACTCCAACCCTTACTGAAGAGTCTGCTGCAATAGGGTTGCAACAGAGGGTTTAGTTGCACCCTAAACCCTAAACATTAATTATGTAAAAAAACGTATATATGCATCAGGAAAAGGGCAACCGACGATGACATGGTCTACGAGATTGAAGGTCGCATTGGGTTCAGCTAAAGGCTTAGCTTACCTGCACGAAGATTGTGAGATTCTTCTCTTCTTTTCTTATTACTGGATATAATTTATATATCCAGTTGTTTTTAAAAACGCGCCTCGAGGCGTTTTTCAAGGAAAAATGCCTCGAGGCTATAACCTCACTTAGCCCCAGTGAGGCGTGCGCCTCGAGGCTTATGAGGTGCTGCCTCATGTATGTGCTGTTTTTTTTTCATTTTTTATGTAATATTTTTTCTTTTTCTTTTTGATTGTGAGCTTTTCATATTTCGTAGATAAGTATTTTCAATTCTTTAAGCTCATGAGTCACCGAAATGCATTTTTTAAATTTTATTAACATAATAACCTTATTTTTACTTTGTTATGCATGTTTTTTTTACAAATCAACATGAACAAAAAAAAAGAGTATCGAGTCCTTAAATCTAATGCCTCTACCCTTTAGTATGAATAAAGTATAAATGCTTTATTTATTAAAATGTTTGGATTCAAGTCCCCTACTTTGACCTAAATTTTGAAAAAGTATATTTTGTAAACATGTTTCATATTTTCTTCTATTCAATTGGGACTAAATTAATACACATCAAAGAATGCATGAACAAAGATGATCATAACATGCAATATTCAAGTATTTTATCCCCCAATCATTATGGTAAAGTAAAAAGTGATGACAGATTCACCGCTTACTCTCTTATCCTTCTCAATTGAATGATACTATCTCACCTAATTTTGAAAATGGTATGTTATATCTAGTCCCTTTAGTTAAATTTTATTCAAAACTTTAAATTTTGCGGAGAGTTACCCATTATTGTGCTTACATATCCATATTTACTTGACTCCTTACAGATTTGGAGTTTAAAAAAGGAGAGTTATATAACAACTTGTATGTTTAAACTATAATGTTAGCCTTAAAATATCATGAAGTTATGTATTTAATCATAAGTATTTAAGTTATAGAACCTGAAAATTGTAAGTACGATTAATTATTATATTTTATAAAAAAATTCTTTCACGAGTGAGTTTTACGCCTCGATACAATACTAGGAAAACACCTCGATACGCTTCACATTTTTTAAAACCTTATAAATAACTAAAAAAACAAATGAAAATTTTAGGTATCCCGAAGATCATTCATCGTGATGTGAAGGCAGCAAATATTCTCGTCGATTTCAACTTCGAGGTTAAGGTAATGGACTCTGATATATGTTAATTCATACATTATATATATGAGTAGCTTAACTAGTACAGCATCAATTGAATCTTCTTCAGTATGTTTATATTTATTTATATTGATATCGAGGTTGATATATATATATGATATATATTTAGATTAAAAAAAATGTACGCAGGTTGCTGACTTTGGACTTGCAAAACTTACGGCTGATGTTGATCAGACCCATATCTCAACTCGAGTCATGGGAACGTTCGGGTAAAGATAATACTATACATCTGTCATTTTATATTCCAACTAGAGGAGCACAATATTAAACAACTTTAAAACACTCAATATGTTGTTAGGCGTACGTTTTCACGACTTTTTGTACTAATCTGACAATTAATGGATAACATTCGTTGAAAAAAAAGTCTACTTTTCATTTGATAAATATATAACGACGATATTATTCGTTGCGAAATAATTTGGTATACTTGAAATTAGAGATGAATATAATATCCATCACTATATCATTAACGATGGTCCATATAACGGCGATTGTTAAAATTTGAACTAAAAAATAAGTGACGATTAATTAAAATTTTGATAAATAGCAACAGATCAGCATTGCTATGTTGTTAATATATAATATAATGTAAGATATGATATTGTAGCTAATTTGTATATTGTTGTAACTGTTGATTTAGAAAGATTTTTTTAAAAAAGTAACATATATTATAACCCAATTTTATTGCGGTGTTCTCAATGTACTTGTTCATAGTAATCGGGAAAACCTGGTAAGTATAATAGTTATTTAAAATAAAAACATTCATTTGTGTATAGTTTCCACAGAGGATTTACAATACATATAAACTGAGTTAGTTTCAATATAATTAAGCTATATCATATATGTAAGGGTTTTTAGACATTTATATCCTTTCAATTTTTTTCAATAAAACTTATGCTCCAAACCTTTTTTTTGCAATCACACTTTCCCTATATTCTTACAAAAATTAAGTTCACAATGCTACCCTTCCATTAGTGCTAGATATGTGCACACTAGTTACAACAAAAGTAGCATTATTGTGAATTTTATAGGAATACATGGACACAGATATGACTGCAAAATAATTAGGGGCTGGTATAAATGCTATTGGAAATTCTTGGAAGAACATACATTTAAAAATCCATATATTTTATTTTTTAATATATACATATAATCATATAAGGAAAAAATGTGGCTGCCTGGGGCAACCAACATGGATGCCTCCGTTCCATTTTTTGTCAATTTTTTTTAATTTTTTTTGAAAAATATCACCATGTATATTCATCCCTATATTCCTCCTATACGCCACTCGAATTTCGTCAGAAACAAAGACTCCTACGGCCTCCATCGAGATGGTGCCGATTTAAAAAATCCTGTTACCGTTAAAAAATGACTGTCTGGATGAAGGTCATAGGAGTCTCCGTTTCTGACGAAATTCGAATCGTATATAGGATAGATATAGGGATGAATATACATGGTGATATTTTTCCAAAAAAATAAAAAAAATTACAAAAATAAGGTGGGGGCATCCATGTTGGCTGCCCTTAGGAGGCAACCACGTATAACCCTATATATAATCTATTTTCTAGAAAATTTGATATAGGAATTGGAATTTTATATGATTTTTAGATTAAGAAAATCGTTCTGACTAGTAAATTATGTCCAATCCGATATCTTTCTCCAGCCTGATTTTTGAAATCTTGTTTTAAACTCTCATGTAAACTTAACATAAAAAGTAATTGATGAGATAATCATCATATAATTTTTTTAGATTAAATCAGTCCAAATTTAAAAAGTTTTCAAAGCATGGTAAGAAAAGATAAAAAATGAATCAATGAGAAAAAAAATCTAGAAAAATCATTTATCTTAGCGATATTCTCTGATACTCTTACCATTGCTATGTAAAGCTACCTGGCCCCTGAATATGCATCCACCGGCAAACTCTCCGATAAATCGGACGTCTACTCGTACGGAGTGATGCTTCTCGAACTGATCACCGGCCATCGACCTATCCTCGCGATGGGCGAGAGCTTAGCAGATTGGGTGAGTGTCTCCATGGTAAACTTCTCCTTCATCATAACAATACACAGTGAATGCCATGTTCAGAAACAGTTATGTGTTCAAAGTTTTTTCACAGTCTGTCATGTTCATCAGATGCTTCATGATATCAGTGTATAACAACACTGTGGTAAATTCTTTCCATTTGTAAGTTCAACCGGATTACTTATATCTGATTCATAATAACAGTATAGTTTTTTTTCTCTAACTTTATTACAGGCAAGACCATTGCTTACAGAAGCCCTAGAAAACAACGATTACGAGCCGCTTATCGATCCAAGGATGGAAGGAAACTACGATATCGATGAAGTGGAAAGACTTGTTGCATGTGCTGCAGCTTGCATCCGTCATTCTGCTAAAAAGAGACCCAAAATGGGACAGGTATTTATGTTTTTCTCTGATGCATCGTTTTCTACATGTCTGCAGTTTTTTTTACAGGATCTTTTAGCTGTTCTCGAATTGCAGTGTTTTTTTTCTTCCACGTAGTTAGTATTTTGGTATTCTGGTTTTTGTATAAACTACAGACCGTTCATGCTATTTATTTCCATCCGAGTTTTAAAAACCGAATTGAATTGGTCGGTTCAACCGGTTGAACCAAGAACCGGAAGAAAAACAGTCAACCGCCTGATTTTTATTCAGAAACTAAAAACCTGTCAAAATCCGGTTGGACCGCTTAAACCTGGTTGAACCAATTGCACCGAACCACCACTTCAACCATCCATTTGTGGCAAAAAAAATAATTTTTGATAATTTAGTAAAATGTACACTTTTAAAAAGTATTCATAATCTAGTCTCATTCTAGCCCACAATATAGTACTCATTTATCTCTTATTCCACATGCGTCAATGACCCATTATCACATCTCACTTCCTGCCATATAATAATTGCCTCTCGTCTCGTATATTACACATGTTTGTCTACTTCGAACAACAACGTAAGGAAGAATATGTCATAGTTATACTATGAGAAGTAATAAATTAAAAATGTCTATTATTAACTTAAGTTTAAATGATTTTAAAATTATTAATTTTATACATCACATGCACAAAATTTACAAAATACGTTTATTATGTCCTTTTCAGTTTTTCTAATGACATTTATACCCATAACATTTAGCAATGTCTCTTGTGCTCCTATATTCTTAAAAAATTCCGCAATTATTCTTATATTGGTATAATATAGAAGCACTCTTGTACTAATAGATTGTCACTACTATCCATTTGGTAAAAATACAAAGGGGTGCACAATTATAAAAAAAGGAGTATAGGTGTTATGGGGAAAAGTAGGAGGGACACGAGTATATAGATTCTTTAAAGATATGATGTAGCATTTTTATATTTATTTGTATGATACTACCGGTCTAGCTCGGTTCGACCCGGTTAAACCATACAAACCAAACCAACAGTACAATGGTTCGATCTTTTTCGATTTTTATAAACTGCTGATAGGGATGAAAATGGTCGGATACGAATGCGAATATAGGTATAATCACATCCTTATCCATTAAAATACGAATACGAATGTGGATACAAATATTGACGGATGTGAAAAATGTGTTACCATAAAAATGAATATGAATGTTAAACGAATACGAATCGGATACGAATAATAACGGAATAATTTAATAGATTAACTAAAATATACATGTTTAGGATGCCTTACACATAAAATAAATATAACATATATAGTAATTTCATAACAATTATATCAACAATGGTGAATACAATCATAAAATATTGTTACACATAATTATAAATAAATTTATCACTATACTTATGTATGAAAACGAATATATGTATACGAATGCAAATGCAAATATTAGCAAATGTCAAAGTGATATCCATATCCGCATCCATTTTAAAATGAATACGAATATGAGTGTCAAAATACGTATAAAACGAATACGATAGCGGATCGCGAGTAAGTAGGAAATTAGACATAAGTGAGATATATAGAATTGAATAGCTATTTGATTTTGAGAGCATGACCAATATAATAAGATAATCTCGACTGATTTGATGGGCCTTGTTGAAGTTGAGCTCCTTAATGTCAAGCCGGAAAAGAAGACCTCTTAATGTCATCCTCTTCTCTATCTCACTAGCACTCACTGAGCTTGTCTCTTTCCCTAGAATATTGTCCCTCCTTTTCCCTTTCCAGAATCATCAATCCACCATTCCATTGTTCTCACATTCGTTTTTATGCCTAACTGCTGACGTCATCACCGGTTCGACCCGTCTGTTCCATTGGTCTGATCATAAAAAATGAAAACCGATACTTGCCTGATTTGATGTTCGATTCGGTTTTTAAAACCTTGATTTCCATGCATGATCACGTCGGGAGAAAATGTTATTTTTGCATGCAGAAGTTGGATGCATAATGAAAAGAAGACATTTTCTGTCATCCAATTGCCCGTTCAAATCCTGTTCTCTTGTGTGTATTCTACGAAGATTATCACCTGTTCATAAATTTCTGACGGTCGCGGCATTCCTCATAAGCCATACGTTGGTTTAATTACAGGTTGTTAGGGTTTTAGAAGGAGGGGTCTCTCTCGAAGAACTGAATGCTGGAGTGACGCCAGGACACAGCACCATCTACAGTGCCAGTGGAAGCTCCAATACTTACGATTCTGAGAAATATAGAGAGGATTTGAAAAGATTCAGAATGATGGCTCTGGAAAGCGAGGAAGAAGCATCAACTTCCGACTACACATCGAGCAGTAATACTTCGAAGCAGTACCCATCATCTGGTTTTTTCAGTGGAGAAGCCCCTCGTTCACAGGCATAGTTAATATGTCAAGACCTTTCTTTGTGTTTCAAGCTTCTGTTCCTTCTACTATTGTGATTGGTTTGTATAAGATTTGATGACTGTTTCACATGTAAAAGCAAACATTGGTGACTGAAATTCGAATTTGGTAAGCCTTCTCTGCATTTATATACAGAATTCATAATTAAAAGCTGCGAATATTTTCGTCATTTGTCAATAATGGCACTGTATATGTCCAACAAAATAACTAGTATGGTTGAATTACTTATCTCTTATCCCGTCAAAGGAAATTCATAATATCCTTTTTTAGAAACAATCAAAGATCATTCATCATAATATGCAAAACCTATAAAAGAGTGAAGAAGTTTAAGTGCAGACCGAATGTTTTTCATCCACACAGGCATGGGAAAATAAAAACTATCTCATTCCCCCTGGATTTGCTGGAATAGAACAGGATGTCAGAATCCACTGATCACTGGTCAACAGAACATAATTAAATGAAATATAGGTAGGACCAGAACACAATTCGCGTACTGAGAAGCAGAGAGCAAATGTATTACGGATTTGACATTCAGAATTCTTGGATATTCAAGCATGAAATCACAACCAAAATGAACTCATCATATGTGGAAAACTATCCAGCAGATAATTTAGTACCCTAAAATGCCTTTTGGCAATGCGCTTTCCAGATCAATCACGCAGGTCTGCTCTTGATTTGCAGAAAGTGACCATTAGCTTCTGTAAAAGGGCATGATTCATGTTGGATGGGTTCTTCTACTTGTGGGAACCTAGTCCATATATAGGACATTGGTAGTCCTATTTGAAAAAGAAAAGATCAATTACCTTTTAAGATTAGGAGTCATCTTTTCTTAATCCTATTGGAAGTAGGAGTTATGTTTCCTTATTTGCTCAGGTGCTAGTGTTTTTCAATGCGGTATAAATAGGAGGTTTATGTTTCTTTTATTTGCAATTCGATGCGGATACAAGTCGTTTTTCAGCATTGTGAAGAGGTGCTAGTGTTGTAACCGCTCACCGCTTATATCGAGCCTTGTCATTGCAAACTCTTGTACTCCATAACCGACCCCATATGTGTCAGGCAACATGCTTTCTACAAAGAAGATTAGGTTGTGATTATCGTATGCGATCCCTTCAAATCGATACGGTTTTTGTCATCGGATGTAGACTCCTTTTTTGTTTTAGACTTATTTTGCTGTTTTTGTGGCCCGTGTCTATGCGGGCCCTTGCTGCTCTAGGTTATTTTGTATGCACGATCTAGATGGCTTTCGTTCTGTATCTTTACTACGCAACTTTTATATATTTTCATGATGAATGAAATTGAACCTTTTATCTAAAAATAAATAAATAGGAGGTATGTGGTGCATACCGAGATCATCCCAACACAAGCTCTCCTAACACAAAAAAGAAATGAGAGAGATGAACAAGAAAGAAAGTCTGTGGTTACTGTGGAGTTTGGAGGGAGTAACCTTTGGAGCAGTTCTTCTCCAGCATTCTTCCCTACAGTTTGGCGACGGATTTACCATTGGATGATATTTCTCCTCTCTATTATTATCTATTATTTGGTAATTTGTAACACTGTATAGAGGGCTAGCATTCTGTTAGCACCTCACGAGGGATTATTTCGATTATAGTGCTTGGTTTTGGGTTGCGATCAACCCAGTGATTTTTTCCCTCACACTGAGGGTTTTCTACATTATAATTTCTCCGTCCATCTGTGGTTGATTTTTTTGTAGTTGAGATCATTTCTCATAGTTGATATATCATGCATGATCCACTATAAACTTTGATTATTTCTCTAAATTCAGAATCTATTCCCAACAAGTGGTATCAGAGTAAGGTTCAATGGTGGATTACAAGATAGAATTTGGTTCGAACAAGATGATTAGTCTTAATGAGACTAATTATAATTTATGAAAGAACAAGATGAAGGATATTTTATATGTGAAGGCTATGCACCTTCAAGTGTTCTCCACACAGAAACCTGATGACAAAACCGACGAGGAATGGAAGTTTGAATATGAGTAGGTTTGTGGCTTCATAAGGGAGTTTGTTGATGATAATGTCTATAACTATATCCAAGATGAAAGTCATGCTAGAAGCGTGTGGTTGAAGTTGGAAAATTTTTACACCTCAAAGACGGGATGTAACAAACTGTTTCTTCTCAAGAGATTAGTGAATTTGAGGTTCAAGGAAGGTAGATATGTATTAGATTTTCTGAATGAGTTCCAAGGAATTACTAGTCAATTGATGAGCTTGGGGATGAAATTTGAAGATGAGATGTTGGGGCTGTTACTGCTTTCTACTCTACATGATTCATGGGAGACTTTCAAAGTCTCACTTACGAATTCTGAAGTCAATGGGGTCGTTTCATTGGAGACAATCAAATTTGACATTTTTAATGAGGAGATGCGAAGAAAAATCTAAGCAAGCTCTTCACATTCAGAGGTTCTTGTCACAGAGAATAGGAGGAGGAGCCAGACCAAGACTGATACGGGTAAAGATAATGGCAGAAGTAAGTCCATATCTAGATATCAGAATATGGAGTGCCACTATTGCAAGAAGAAAAAGCAAATCAAGAAGTATTGCTTCCAGTTCAAGAGAGATAACAAGAATGATGACGACAAGTAAGAGAAAAAGAATGAACAAGTTGCTGTTCCACAACATGAGCTCCTCGTTGTCTGTAATGAGGAGATGGTAAATATCACACATGATGGCACTTCTTGACTTGTTGATAGTGGATACATGCCACATCTCAGAGAGAGTTTTTCTCTTCATATACAACTGGTGATTTTGGCACTTTGAAGATGGGAAATAGTTCTTTGTCTCATGTTGTTGGCATTGGCAATATTGCATTACAGAATACCAATGGAGCTGTGTTGATACTCAAAGATGTGAGGCATGCACCAGACATGCACTTAAATCTCATTTCTGCAGGCAAGCTTGATGATGAAGGATATCTTAATATTTATGGTGGCGATCAATGGAAGCTTATTTGAGGATCCTTAGTTGTTACTCGTGACAAGAAGTATAACAACAATCTTTACATCATGAATGCATCCATCTCCCAAGATGTTGCATATGTAACTGGAGATGGAAAATCCATTGAGTTGTGGCATCGACGATTGGGGCACATGAGAGAGAAGGGACTGCAGTGCTTGGTGAGGAAGAATATGTTGATAGATGTCAAGAAAGAGAAACTGGAGAGATGTACACACTACTTGGTTGGGTAGCAGACGAGAGTCTCCTTTAAGAGCCATCCACCTTATAGGAAGATGCAACCATTGGAGCTTGTTCACACAGATATTTGTGGTATGTTGAAAGTAAGTTCTCTTGACGGTGCACTTTATTTTGTTACATTCATTGATGATTTCTCCAAGAAAGTTTGGGTCTACGCCTTAAAGAGGAAGGGTCAAGTTCTTGATGTTTTCAAAGACTTCCATATGTTAGTGGAGCGACAATCTGAGAAGAAACTTAAGTGCATCTGCAGTGACAATGATGGTGAGTATATTGGGTCATTTGACGAGTATTGCAGATCTCATGCTATCAGACACTAGAAGACTCCATCCAAGACGCTACAATTGAATGGGATAGTAGAGAGAATAAACATGATCTTGATGGAGAGAGTGTGATGTCTCCTTTCGGAAGCTAAGTTGCCTAACTCTTTTTGCTATGAAGCACTTTATACTGTTGTTCATGTTATTAATCTATTTCCACATGTGCCCTTGAATGGTGATGTTCCTGATAGGGTTTATCATGGAAAGAATACCTCATACAACCATTTGTGGGTCTTTGGATGTCACGTATTTGTGTATGTTCCCAAGGATGAAAGGTCCAAGTAGGACGCAAGGCAAAGCCGTATATCTTCTTATGATATGGACAAGATGATCTTAGCTGCATGTTGTATGATCCGGTTGATAACAAGCTGGTGAGGAGCAGGGATGTGATCTTCTCTGAAGATCAAACCATTGAAGACAGAAGGCTACTAAGGACTCTCCTTCGAGCAGTTATTAACCAGGTGATATGGAGCCAATCCCTTTACAGGGGGCTCCACATGTGGTGCCATATGATGCATATGAACAGATATCAAACGTAGGACATGAGGAGGATGTACCACAGATTTTCACTCCTAGTGGCGATGAAGATGACTGCGGACAGAATGATGAGAGTTTTTCTTCTTCCGTGGCTCTCCCACCATAGAGACTCGTGAGGGAGAGGCGACCCTCTACTAGATATTCTGCACATGAGTGCATTTGTTGACAGACAATGGAGAACCTGAATGCTATGAAGAAGCCTTACAAGATACAAATAAGGAGAAATGGGTAGAAGCTATGAAAGAGGAAATAAAATCCATTCATGACAATCATACATTCGAGCTTGTCAAGTTGTCCAAAGGCAAGCAAGCATTGAGAAACAAGTGGGTTTATAGAGTGAAATATGGTGAATACTCTACAAACCCAAGGTACAAAGCTAAGTTGGTTGTGAAAGGTTTTAACTAAAGGAAGAGAGTTGACTTTGAGGAGATCTTTTCTCCTATAGTGAAGATGTCTTCTATCAGGGTGGTTCTCAACTTGGCAGCTAGTCTTGATTTGGAGGCTGGACAGATGGATGTGAAGACAACTTTCCTCCATGGTAACGTGGAGGAGGAAATTTACATGTTGCAACAAAGGGGCTTTATAGCCAAAGGTAAGGAAGACTATATTTGCAGACTGAAGAAGAGTGTATATGGCTTGAAGCAAGCACCCAGATAGTGGTACAAGAAGTTTGACTCATTCATGGGGAGCATGGTTACTCTAAGACCACTTCAGATCATTGTGTATTCGTACAAAAATTCTCAGGTGATGACGTCATTATATTGTTACTTTATGTTGACGACATGTTGATTGTAGGCAACAATGGAGAGAGAATTTCTAGCTTGAAGAAGGAGTTGAGCAAGTCCTTTACTATGAAGGATTTGGAACATGCGATTCAGATATTGGGCATGAAGATCACTCGAGACATAGGAGTAAGGAAACTTCAGCTTTCACAAGAGAAGTACATTGAGAAGGTACTTCAAAGATTTCATATGGAGAAGGCAAAGCCAGCTAGCACCCCTCTTGGAGCAAATTTCAAGTTAAGTTCCAAAGATAGCCCACGGAACAATGAAGAAAATAAAGATATGAGAGTTCCCTATGCATCAGCCACATGTAGTCTCATGTATGCCATGATTTGTACAGGGCCAGATATTGCTCATGCAGTTGGAATTGTTAGTAGGTTCATATCAAATCCAGGAAAACAACATTGAGAAGCAGTTGATTGGATCTTGAGATATCTTCGAGGTACTAGTAGATACTCTCTTTGCTTTGGAGCAGAGAAGCCTATTCTTCTTGGATACACAGATCCAGACATGGCAAGTGACATTGATGGGAGAGAACTCTACATTCCATGCAAGATTGAAGCATATCGATGTCAGATATCATTGGATACATGATGATTTAGAATCGAAGCAACTTGTACTTGACAAGATCCACACTATGACAATGGTACTGATATAATGACAAAGAATTTGCCGCTTGAAAAATTCGAGAGATGATGCTCCCTCGCAGTTTTGGAGCAGTTCCCACATCGTCAGTGAGGGGGAGTTTTGTTGGATGGATTACCCTCTTTGTGGAAACCTAGTCCCTATATATAGGGCATTGGTAGTCCTATTTCGAAAGGGAAAGATCAATTACCTTTTAGGATTAGGAGTCATCTTTTCCTAATCCTATTGTAAGTAGGAGTTCGTGTTTCCTTATTTGCTCATTTTCATGGAGTATAAATGGGGGTATGGGATGCATATCATGATCATCCCGACATAAGCTCTCCTAGCACAAGAAAGAAATAAGAGAGAGGAAGAAGAAAGAAAGTTCGTGGTTGCCGCGAAATTTGGAGGGAGTAACCTTTGGAGTAATTCTTCTCCAGCATCCTTCCCTACAGTTTGACGATGGATTTACCATTGGATGATATTTCTACTCTCTATTATTCTCCATTATTTGGTTATTTATAACACCATATTGAGGGCTAGCATTCTGTAAGCTCCTTTTCCCTCACATTGAGGATTTTCCACGTTAAAAGTTCTCCCTGCATCTGTGGTTGAATTTTCTGTGGTTGAGATACTTTCTCGTAGTTGATATATCGTGTAGGATCCGCCCATCGACTTTGGTTATTTTTCTGCAATTCAACTTATACAGGGAATCTGTTCCCAACAATTAAAACACATGTGATGCGGCTTTTCCCAATCATTCTTGCATAAAAAAACACCTATCGATCGATGTGAAGGAGGAGATGAATAAATACTATTTAGTGCTTATCTACTTATCATGTTAAACAATTATTCCTATTTAATTTACGTAAAATTAAAAGATAAAAGGGTATATATTATTGACTTTCTATCCATATTGTTAGATATTATATTAAATTAAAATCAATCAAAAGATGTCAACCACTGCACTTTATGATGTTTTAGAATCAGAAGGATCCAAAAAGTAACTCAAAATCATGATATAGCAAACAAGTTCTCAGATAGTCCTCCACCGGAGTTGTCTAGATCCCTATATAATCTTTTTTTTGGAACGATTCAAGTCTCATTCATCATTAAAAAGCTGAGGAACCAAACAACCCTCCAAAAACCAAAGTCACAACTCATTAGTATCATTCACAATTGAATCTGAAAAATGTTTCAAGCCCTTTTTATTTTTGTAGCTAAAGGTATCAAGCACAGGGGAAGGCGATTTTCTACGTTCTTGAACACGTTAAATTCGTCATTCCAGCTCTTTAAACCATCACATATCAAAGCCGACTTTCTCCCAACAAGAGCAAAGACCTCTAGGTGTGTTTCTCGACTTGGTAGGAGACCATTAACATGATAGGATCTGACTGAAGAGATGTAAGACTGCCCTAATCAATCTATTGGGAGATCACCGGTTGCAAATGCGTAGAAACCCTAACATGGGAGCCTTGAGCTTCTCACTACTTTCTAATAGTGAAAAAGTCGTTGACAAGATTTTTCGACTTTGATGATGATATATCTAGCTGAAAAGCTCTCACGCCTCCATTGAAGTCATTAAGTGGGTCACAGTTGATGATAAGGAGGAGTTGAGAAATGCGACTCTCGCGGCAGGGGAATAATATTCGCATTCCACCCTTATAATTTGGTTGTGAATTTAGCAATGACTGATTCCTAATCCACCGATTTGATTCGATTTAGGGACAAGGTGAATCCTAGATAGCTGATTGGGAATTTACCCATCTCCTAGCATAGCATAGAAGTAGTCATCATAATCTCTGATTGATCAAGGTTAAGACTAAAAAAAACAAATTTGGATTCACTAATTTTTGGACTCGATAACTTACTGAAAATTCAAATAGTAGAGAAGCCTCTTTCAATTGGTACTCTCCAAATTCAAAAAAGATCAATAAATCATAAGCAATTTGTACTTTTATAGTTATCAAATCCACACCCTTCCATTGAAACCCCTTAAAGTTACCATGGACGGCTAACTTAGATAACATAGCATCTAAAATCAAGAGGGAATGGATAAATAATAGAGGTGAGATGGGCTCACCTTGTCGAACCTTCCTCTTCGGTTGGAACCATTCCAAAGATGACCCGTTAACCTTAAAAGAGACCCTTGTTATCTCTAAGAAGGCACATATCCAAGAGATAAAACAAGAATGAACGGCGACCTAAGTGTATGAAATGCTTTTCGGAAATCCAGTTTGAGAATTAGGGCTTTTATTTTCGAGTGCGATCAATCAATGAGTATGGTGTAGGTAACTATGAAAACATCAATTGCAGAGCAATTTTTAAGAAATGCGCATTGAGATGGAGGGATAGCATCAACAAGAATCGGGGTTCAACCCTTTGCTATCAACTTGGAGATAATTTTAATTATTCAATTGCTTAAACTAATCAGATGATAATTGTAACACCCCAACCCCAAACATAGTGCCATACCTAAAACTCATGAAGTGTGGGTGTGGTTTATAAGTGGTTGGGATTACTACTTGACAACTTAGGCTTAAACATTTTGGGTGGTTGTCAACGGGTTCAATTGGGCCGGGACCCAATAAGTTGTCAGGGCCAGTTTTCTTCGATAACGGATCGAGGACAAGCCCGGGAGGTTACAATAATTTTCAATGTCTAGCTAGCTATGTAAACATCAGTGCCACCGGACCATTGTTTTAATGCCTAAAATCACGCTAATAAATTTGATTGCTTTGGAGACGAAGAATTGAATTTAGGAAGTCTGACTTGAGAGTGGTCCAAAATTTTTGAATGAACTTTATTATGATATTATCAGGTTCAGGAGCCTTGTTTTTCTGAATTGACTGGTTGTAGCTTCTATCTCTTTCAGGGTGAAAGAATGAGTAACAACTTCACTATCTTGTAAGCCCCATGACAAGATCACTAGGAACAATAACCTAATCGTTAAAAGAACTATGATCCTTGAACACTTTGTTAGGATTAAAGTCATATTAGGATTGAGAATCCTAATAGGATTGAACCCCTAATATTAATAGTAGTTGAGTTGTATTCTATTTATAGTTCCATTGAGAATAGGACTATTGGGTTGTATTTTGGGCTATATAAAGAGGGGATGGAGGCATTGCCTCAACACCACGACAAGAACAATGTAACCCCTAGAGAGAAAGGGGGAGACGGAGAGAAGAGAGGAAGAGAGCGATGGAACTGAGAGAGTTGTACTCGTTCTTCTTTCAGTGATCTTTCTTCTCCGATGGTCGTGAGGTAACCAACCACGGTTATACTTGATTGTTCTTTTCTTCGTGCGCTTCTGTGATGGTGATCGATTGCTCATCCACATCCGTATCTGCATCCGCTTCCGTATCCGAGGAAGTTCGTATCCTGAACTTCTGTTATCCGAGAGAAGACGGTACCGGTAGGTTGTATTCCCTTCAACTGGTATCAGAGCAGAGTTGGTGTCGCTTCCGCTCCCATAAACTGTAATGAATTTATGGGACGTTACTTCTCTCATATTATTTGGTGGGCGCTGATGCGATTCCTTGCGGATGTTGCTGATGCAAACAATTTAAGAAATCGAGTATTTGAATTTGCTTCCGCTAAATAGCGGATTTTTGCTCTCCGAATCCACGTTTGAAATCCGCCTTCTCTAAGACTTTCCAGTTTAATATTTAAATTATTTAGATACCCAACTCCAATGAATCGATATGGTTGATTTCCGTTTTTCCCTTCACAATCTCGAGTTCCAAAGCAGAGATTTCCTTATTGATACCAAGAACCAATTCCCTGCGCCATATTTTGATCAAGGGTTTTAACCGTTTGATCTTTGCAACCAATTAGCGAAACAAATTATCAGACAAGATAGGTTCAACCTTTGCCTTTGAACTCCTTGGGAGGGTGAGGGCACAACTGTGAATTTCGCAAGAAGGTAGGGGCACAACTGATATTCCAAAAAAGGAAGGGACATAATTGATATTACAATATCTCAGCGAGGTACAACTGATAAAAACCTTATAAAAATACGGATTTGAAAATTAAATTTTAGATACATTTAATATAGGGATTTTTACTCGACAGACCCTATAATCTTTGTCAATTACCTCTACGACCTTTGAAACATCGTAATTCCTCCCTTAACCCCGTAAACTTGCTCCGTCTTACTCCACGAACCCTACCGTTAAATTGACACGTGTAGAGTTAACTTCCTTGAGTTAAAAACAAGTTAATCTAACCAATCCATGATCGGACGGCTAGAATTAATCAAGAAAATAAAAAATAATCCTCCCTCCTCTAACAGGTTCCTCTCCCACTGCAGCACGAGGGCGGGCGACTTCTCAGGTGGAGGCGGCGGGCTGCGGGGGCTTCTATCACGGGGGGTGTCGATAGGCGGTGGGCGGGGCTTCGAGTGGCTCGGGGAGGGCCTCGCAGGTGGAGGCACGAGTCGGCAAGGGAGGTCGAGCAGGGGAGGTCGGGGGAGGCCCGCCGCTCTACAGGTGATGAGGCGGGCCGCAGGGATTTGGGGGTGGGGGCGGTTACAGGGAGGGGGGAGTTCGCAGGTGAGGAGGAGCAAGGGTCGTCCATGGGAGGCCGACGGGGGCGGGGCGGTTGCGGGCCGGAACGTGTTCGGCTGGAGGTGGAGGGTGGGAGGGGAGCGACAATTATGGTAAATTTGATAAATACGATGGGTACCATGTAAAGAAGATAACAGAATCCGGTTAATTTTAATGGTTAAATGGATGGGTGTTAACCAGAGGCTCTTTACGGTAAAGGTTAGCAAGTTTACGGGGCTGGGGGAGGAATTACGATGTTTCAAAGGTCGTAGAGGTAATTGACAAAGATTATAGAGTCTACCGGGGTAAAAATCCCTTTAATATAATATACTTCGTATTTTTGTTTTACATTATCAATATTACATCGTATTTTATAGTTCACATGCCAAGTAACACATATTATGGTTACTTAGATTTAGAAAAATTGGATGATGCTAAAAAAACTTAATTATCTTTATAATTTATTTGCTCATCTTTCCTTCTTTTATTCCATTCAAAATCATTTAAATATTAGTTATTACATAAAAATTGACGGGAGACAGGCAACAAGCTACGCTGCTAATCCCTTTTGGATGGCAAATCCAATCCTTCGAAACACAACAATCATATATCTAGGAACCATAACATTATTATGTATAATTTTTTGGATCCTCTATAAATTGGACTTACAAATGAGGAAAAAATATTTTACATTCGGCCCATTGGCCAGCCTAACCCGACCTGGACCAGACTTGGATCGGGATTGGGCCTTGGAGTTTGGCTTGTGGGTTGGCCTGACCCGAGCTTTGGATTGGGGGTTTTAGAACCTCGACCTGTTCGGCTCGGCCCATGGCTCGACCCAGCCAGGTAATCTGACTACTAAGATGTAGGAACAAATGTGAATTTGCAGAAGGTCCTTGTCGAATTAATCAAGATTAATCAGAAGGCGACTATGAGATTGTGATTCCTCAATAGGACCCATCGAATTAATCAGAAGGTCCTTATCACATTATAACAATGGATTTATAATGTCAAAAGTTATTTTTTGAACAAAAGGTAATTGTTGAAGTTTACGTCTCGATCGTTTGTGAAGATACTCTGCCTATACATCTTTTTTGTCTTCTCTTATAAATGATGCACATTGTATTTATGATATTCTTTTTAAACTTTTTTAAAAGAAAGTAGATGGTAAAATTTTAGTTCTACGTGCATTTAAAATAATGAAGTGATGACAAACTTTTATTTGACATGTTATAAATTTTCTTTCTTTCTAACAACACTTAAGTACTTCCCAACCTTTTTTTTAAATTTTTGATATATCTATATTTCTTGGCTTCATCGATATTTGTGATATATGCTCCATCAATTATATGTGACTATATTTATTTTATTTTATAAATTTAAGCATGCAATTAGTATGGTAAATTTGCCCCTTATATTGATGATATAATCTTAAACATTATCTTAACGCCTGCTCGCTAGATGGAAAGGGATAATAAAGGATAAGGACAAATAAGACCAAGGTTTTAAAAATCAGACCGGACTGGCCGGTCGGACCGCTCTGATCGGGAACCAGCTCCAAATCGGTCGGTTTGGTCAGTTCTTTAATTTTTCTTTTAAAGAAACAAAATCAGGTTCGACCGCTGGTCCGAATCGGTTCAACCAAATCAGTTCGTCTCGGGTCGAACCGGCTTGATGGTTTGATACCCACGTAAGCTATCCTTAGCCCTTCTTTCACTACGCCGAACTCTCAAATTGACTTTTTTGTAGTACATACACTCACTAAGAGATATAAATATATATGTTGTAATATGTTCATATGTTTTCCAATGCATATACTACAGGTGCAAAATACATCGTTTAATCCTTAAAATTACATAAGAGAGACCATCTGAATGCAATAACATGTATGTATGTATGCCACATGTATTTTCTTATTTTTATGAATGATATTATGAAATTATGCGTTTGTTAGACTATTTCATTATTCTCATTCATGTTAGATTGCAAGTCGATATTTAAATTAAAAGTATTATGTGATATTGTATTTTTTTTCATTTGTATGTTGAATAAAAAGTAATGTTTATAGATATAATATCTAATTTTTTAAGTTCATAAAACCGGTTCGACCGGTCAGACCCGTAAATTAAGCCTGATTCGGTTTTTTCCGGATCGATAAGAACGATGATGTCATGCTGACATCATCATCGGTCCAACCGGTTTGAATCGACGGTCCGACCCGATTACATCGAACAAAAGAGAAATCGGTTCAACGTCTAGTTTGATTTTTAGAACCTTGGATAAGACACTGTTTTGTTCTTGGAGGGAGTGATTAGGGATGAATAAGTGGTAGTTATTTGCTATTCCATATTCACTATAAAAAGAGAATAATAAGTGATAAGGAGATTATGGTAGATAAGATTGTTTAAATAAATAATAATTATTTGTATTTTTTTTAGGAGAAGAAATGGATGATAGAAATCTTATCGCTCATCTTGCCTCCATAACTAAACCATTGACATAACTTTGGAGGGATAAAGATACGGGAAGAATCTCTCCTTCTTCCTCAAATGAACACCCGCTACCTAAAAACACCTAAAAGAATGTATATGTATCCCAATTAGATACTTTACGTTGTGTGTGAATCTGATGAACACCACTCGCCTCTGCTTACGCTGTCAGAGGGCTCAAATCTGTATCGTACCTTTCGCTACAAACCCAAACCCTCCAATTCGATCGTAATCCGTTCTCATCATGCATCGTCTTGGCGTTCGCGAGTTGGTGCGGGGAGGGCCTCAAAGACCGGCCTTTGATCGGCTGTGCTCATCTTTCCTTGGCGTTATCCCAATGTTTGTCTGTTCTTGGAATCAAACTGTTTTTCTGAAGCTTTCTTGATATCTCAA
Organism: Ottelia alismoides; assembly: GCA_037367405.1. Lineage (NCBI taxonomy): Eukaryota > Viridiplantae > Streptophyta > Magnoliopsida > Alismatales > Hydrocharitaceae > Ottelia > Ottelia alismoides. Next base: position 371,704 of record JAZKJV010007977.1, read on the forward strand.
TTGTTTCATCCTGATTTTTCGATTTCCGATGTAAAAATGCGATTTTTATGGCATTTTAGTGATAAATTGGCGTTTGAGACTGTGGGTTTCATTTGAAATTTGTTGGGAAATCTTTTTATATCGTCATCCGCGAGTTTTGGCTTTTGATGTTTTTTTAACTATTTAAAAGCAAGTAATCGTTATATTTTTAAGCTGTAAAGGATAGAAATATTTTTTTTTGCTTGCTTTCTTTCGCAGTTTCTTCTCTGTAATTGAAATTAAGTACTAATCTTTTTCCTCCTTTATGCTCAAACTGTGAACAGACGACTGTATTCGTCTTCGTTTCAAACGATTGATCACGAGGATCTTTCAGGTGCTCATCCTGCGGAAGTACACAACTTGGGTAAGGATCGCCACTGGATTTTTGTATCCTATCTTGAAGTTCTGAGAAATGCTAAATTCAATAAAGCAAAGTTTTAAATATGGAATTGGCAATCATTTGTAAAGTATAATACATAGACTAAACAGTATTTGCAAAACAGGAATTAATAAAAAAAATTGGTTTGTAAAAGTAGAAGGATGCATGCAGCAGTTAAGTGGATTTATATCTAGTTATGAAGTTTGTGGTTGTATCTATGTTCTCTTTGTTTCTTTTGACATTTGGAATTATTATTTGCTGGTTAATATTCATGCTAAAAAGGTCCAAAGTATGTGGACGATGCGATGACTGATGGAGCATGTGAAGATTTAAATGCCTAATGCTGTTTATTATACATCAACGATAATATTACTGTGTTCCCTTAATGCACTTGAAAGTCTTGTGTGGATATAATAAGTAGATTGTCCTTATCAAGGGGAACATCATATAGTTTGTGGTTCCTTCAATATCATCCATGTTTTTCTATATCTATGCCATGCATTCTCATAGTGGAAAATATCACCTTCATCTGGAGAATTTTCAGTTGTAAACTAATGCCGGTTCTGTTTAGTGCAGGGTAGATGGGAAGGATCATCCAGTTGGACTGTTGTTCCAGATCCCTTGAATGGAGAACCTTTCATCAAGGTTGCTGATATACAAGAGAGTGGCATAAAGGTTCAAATCTGCGTAGTTTTCACGAGCTTTTTTATTTGTTCCAAAGCTATATGTTACCGCATATGCATTATATTAATTAACTTGTGCAGTGGAATTCTGGATTTTAATCAATCTTAGGTACATATTCTGAACTTTAATGCGAGAAGGCCGGTATGGAGAAGAAGTCATTGGTAGTGACTGCATAGTTTGTGGATTGGTGTTTGGGTTAATAAGAAATTTTTCTGTCTTATGGTTGTAATATTATTATAAAAGAAACCTTTTGAATGGTAAAAACAAGTCTATTTGTACATACATAAGTAATTATAATCTTAATGATGGGGGGACTCTATATATTCTTGCCATGCCAAGAATATCAAGTGATATATCAATTCATCAGTTCAAATTCATGGTCAGATATTTTCTGCACATCTGCATAGTTGGTTACATTTTGTCTTTCAAACATTTACACAAATGCATAGGCCTCCCATCACTTCTTGAATTGGTTTTGAACTACTTTTAGAGAAAAGAAAATTGAACTTTAGTTTTTTTTCAATTAAATATATCTGTTATTTTTCAAATAAAATACATTAAAGTATTGATACACAGTTGTTTTCTTTTATTCATCTCAACTAGCAATTGGTATGCCAATGTTGAATGTTCTAATTGTCTGCAGCCATTCATAGAGAGCCTATCCAAATGCCCCAAATATGGCCTACATAATCCGCTGAGGTCGCAAGAGAGGTTTGTTTACATCCATTATCAAGGTGTAATTTGTATTTATAAATTTATGATTTAATTTCTACTAGTGCAATGAAGATCCCAATTTCTGAACCTGAAGTAGACTAATTTCTCTTCAGGGTCTGCTTTAGTATTTGACCTCTACAACTTGAAATGGACCTAATTGTTTCCACATGCATTGATCCCCTTTTGTTTGTATCTACGTGCCGTTGATGCCCATGCTGTCGTCAAGGTCCCAAGGCCGAAGTATAACTCACTTCTTTGATCATATACTTACAAAAAAAGTTGAGTCTATAGCAATGGTATATGTTGGATACCACTAATGTATACTCCAATTGTAAATAACTAACAATGAATATTATCTGTTGTAAAGTTACCTTTTAAAATTTGAAACCGTAATGAATAATAAATTCTTGCGACATTGACACCCACATTTTGTATAATAATGTGTGTGTTTCCTTTCTCCTCGGTATATGTAGTATTCTTTTCCATATAGCTTATAACATCACGAGAATGCGGATGTATAACCTTTGCCATAAGATTCGCAGGCGATGATATAACAACTAATATATTATCCATCGTGATTTTCAAGGTATTAAATGCAATTTTGCATCTTTTTATGTTATATAACATCGGAATATATGGTAGTTAGTAACAATGAGATGTCCAAAGTATCTGTCCCTAATCCATATGCACCCATTCGGTTGTGCTTGTGGTTTTTAATACATTAATGCTGTCACAATAAAAACCTTTAAGTGATCACAGCATTTTGTGAAGATTGCCCGAATCTGAAAGTGAACCCAAGGTTTAGAGCTGTGTTGGCTACTGAATTATTTCTAGCTGGCGATGATACTTTACTTTAAGACTGGTTGAACACATTTTCTTCAGATCCAAGTTGGTAAATGGGGTTTCTTTTGATTATTTCAGCCCTTTATTTCGCAGATATATTTTGTATGGGGAAATATCAGGAAAGGCAGCACACAGGCTTTCACAACCAGAGGTAACTAAAAAGGGAAAATGATCTTCTATTGGTAAATAAATGACGTTGCAGATTATTTTCAGTTGCATTTATTTGATGTGTTCATTGTAGTAAGAATAAAGAAGCTTTGGAACTTTGGGCTAGTAATTAACCTTATGTTGCTGCTTTCCCATAGGTTTCGAATTTCTTTGCGAAGCTTATACAAAGGGTTTCTCCTAAAAGTTACAACCAAGCACTTGCTGAAGTCCAGGTTTCACAAAAGTTTTTGGAGAACTTTTCTGGAGATCAGGTAGTATAGTCCATAAATCACTTCAAATCACAGTACAATCTCCTTTAAAAATCCATAACAATCTTTACAAATAGTTCCACATATTGCAGTTTATATTGGACCTACGATCCCTCTAGTTTCCATTTTGAGTATTCATATAACTCTTCTTTTAAGTAGAGATGTTTAAAAAACAGAACTTTCTATTAAAAATGTTAGGATACATACACCGTTATGTTGGGAATCTGCGAAGGGGCTCACCAGGACTCATTCTGATCATATGACACTTTGTTGGGAATTTGGGAAAGGGTTACATCCCTCCTGTAATTTCGAGTTTGAAAGATCTTGGCTGCTGGAGTCATGATATAGAGATATGGTGGAGTTCTAGATGACTAGACAGGTCGAGGGGTTTTCCTTGCAGACTGAGGAAAGAGCTCCAGGATTGTAGGATGCATGCTCATCAGATAAGGTTATAGAGGAGAGTGGTTGAGCAGGATGTCTCTAACAGATTTGATAGGTTGGAGGATATCAGGATTGATACAGATGAGGAGCTGGGAGGATGACTTGTGCAACATATGTTGACAATGAAGGAGGACAAAAAGCAAGAACTGAAATGGAGGAAGAGATTCATGCATAATTCGTTAAAAATGAATGACGCAAATTTGACATTGCTGGAGTGAAAGATGGAGGACAGATTTCATCCACTCCATCGAGGTAGTCAGGACACTAGTCAAAGGTTGGTTGGGAGAGCAGTTTTGGAGTATGTCAAGAATTGCTACATTCAGGATAGGAATCTTTATTGTGTTTAACAGTCGCGAGGCGGGCATATTTAGAAAGGAGTTTGGCTTCAAAAAAAATATTAAGGAGCAGGTAGCTAGGTTGATCTGTGACTTTAATGAACATGAGATCTGGGATGCAATATGGGAGCTGGATGCTGATGGATCCCCAGTCTGGATAGTTTCCGTGTGTCTGGTGTTAGATGGGTGTCTGGTGGGAGAGTTAGAGATTGTTGATGCTTAGAAGAGGGACATGCTTGACCTTTGCGAGGTTGTTGGACTATCTGCCAAAGGGTAAATTGTCTATCTTGGATCATAACTGATTTGTATGTTGGGAATAAATGCTGGAGGCTTCTTCTTCGTTGGGATCTGAGTTGCTAGGGGAAACAGCATCACTTGCAGCTCAAGGTAGTGTATTTTAGTCAAGGAAATGCCCTTGACATGTCAGGATCCTCTTTTTGCGGTTTTCATTCTCTTGATGCTATGGTAGGATCGGCCACATTTTGGAAGAGTTTGCTCAGTCCTGCAGGACATTACTCTTTTCTTGCAATGAGTGCTTGGTCGTGATATGCCCTTCTAGCATTGGGAGAATGGCTGGACAAAGTGGGGGTTCTCTAATAGCTACTTGAGGCTGTACACTTAGGTCGAAGATAACGACTCTATGGTAGAGGGTTGTGAAGGATATGGTTAGATCCTCAAGCGCATCACGGAAGCGTGAGCATCGTATCGGATACGACGAAGAACGACTAGCCATACTAGTTGTTCTATGCAGCGGAAATAATTTTTTTTCACGTGACGAAACCACATGATCCAAGAACACTTCTCGGATCGTTTCGTCTAAACCACAAACAAGTATTAGGGTTACCTCTTGAAGTGTGGTTGCGATCGAGTCTCTAAACGAAGAGACCTCCTGTCTCAAGTCCGATCCGACGGAGGAGACGCTTGCGAGCGCGGGGATGAACCGCGTGCTTCTCGCAATCCATGTTGATGATCCAAGCAGTAGAATCTCCTGATCTCGACACACGAGATCCGACGTCTTCTTCACGAGCGAGGCGCACCGAAGGAGACGGAGATCCACGAGCAAACAATCGGGCAGCATAACGACGATGCTGCGACGATGGAGAACCTCTCTAGGGCATCCATGGTGGACGACCATGAGAGGGAGAGAGAGAGAAAGAGAGAGAGAGAGAGATGTGCTTCTCAAGCATTGTGTGTAAAGAAGAGCAATGGGGTGCCTCTCCTTTTATAATATTTTGGGATCCGTGGATCTCAATCCATGGGACAACACAAATCCAATGGTCTTCATTGATTGTGTTTCTTTTAATGGCTAAGATTTGTGTTGGTAAAAATCAACAACAATTAATTTAATTTAGATTAAATCTATATTGATAAATCAATATAAATCAATCCCAAATTAAATCAATCAAGCATGGAGATTATGGAATGAAGATTGCCTCCTACCATAATATTGGATTTGGTGGCAATCTTATGCAATCTCATGAGATCTCATGAGATCACATTGTTCCATGGAAATCTCCAAGATTTACAACAACACTTGTTGTAAATTATTCAACAAAAATAATTCATAATTATTTTGTGAATATTGCAATCTTGCCATTGGAAAATTGTGAATCACATTCACAACCCAAAATAAAATGTGAATTACATTTTCAATTAATTGTCACAATGTGAATCCAATTCACATCAATATTTAATTAACAAATGTAAATTACAAATAGCTCTCTCTTATATATTATAAATCACATTTATAATATATATGACTAATATGGATATTGCTATCTATATTATTCATATCCATGATAATTAAATCACATTTAATCATCTTGGATCTCTATTCTCTTGTTCTCAAATAATATGAATCACATTCATATTATTCACATCTTTAATAATTAAATCGCATTCAATTATCTCAGATAACTCTCTTTATAATATGAATCAAATTCATATTATTCATGATAATTAAATCACATTTAATTATCCATTTCTCAATGCTCGGATACATTTTATCAACAATGAAATTATCCTGAACCCATTCAAGGATAATGCGCTTTCTCCGCGAATACTTGGAGATAAGGACATGATGATTGTATTGTTCCACGTATAGTGACTTGGATATTAAGATCATATCTCAAATCCAGATCGCGGGCCTCCCATAGATGCTTGATTAAATCAAGATCGTAAATCTAATATTCTCATTGCATCTGAATCACATTCAGATCAATGACCAACATTTGGACCAAGATCAGATTACTTCTCTACTGAGAGGAGTCACTAAAATCTAGACCCGTTTCATCACTCCCTAGGAATGGAAGCGTCATGGTTATACAATCGTTTATGATCACATCACCCTCAGGTATTCTCAATACCGGTACATCCTGCATACTGGAAGACTTAGAATAAACCCGAAGTATTGGATCAACTTTATACTGTCTACTTCATGGTTTTATCAGTAAGTTTCTCATTCGATTATTGGGAGTTAGTATCGATCATATACTTTCCAAAAGCATATATCATACCTAGGTCTTGATCATATAATTTCCAAAAGTATATATCAAACCTACAAATTCAGTCAAGCTTCCAAAGCGAGACGACCGTGCACGGAATTTGATTCTTCCCAATATCTCATGAGTGAGCTCATGTCTTCCGGTTCAGTGACTGAACCTGTATAATCCCTTTGAGAGATCATATTACTCATATGCCCTTATATGCACACCAGCACGCCGGTGTATAGACCTTGGTTAGGTCATCAACCTATTGGTCTGCCAAATGTACATACTCAAACATATAGTAATACATCTGTCTCCGGTCTGAGGATACATGCCTGTATCGTGACAGCATATGATATAGGACTTTGGATATCTCGATCTCGTTAAGTCAACTCTTTGACCTAACTAGACACCTCCGAATCTCTATTCCTATGCAGAGGACCTGCATCAAGAGGTCGGTCAGAGACTCAGATATCAGCCTTTAGAGATAAGGATTGCCATCTCCTACTCAGGCTGGAGATCATCTCTTAACAATCATTTGACGGTGCTTGATGAGTCCTCAATCTAACTATTTAGATATTCATCCAAGCACCAGCCTCTATGATTCAATAGTTGAATCAACAGCTGTATGATCATCAAGATGGCCATGGTACATAACCCTAATTGTACTAAGGGACCTATTATGCAAATTATCTATTCTTCGTATCAGATCAGGGAATGATATTTGCAATAACATTTATTGCAAAATGGCTCGCCGTGGGCTCGCATGTCCAACAGGTTGCTGGTCCATGTGTGTGCGTGTGCGCGCGCATTATCTCGGCAGGAACTACATGCTTATTTAGAGCTCGAAGGCATCTTTAAGGGCGAAAATCTTCAAATGGCTTTTGTGGAGATCTTGGGTGATGACATATATGGCAGGGGCTCATGTTTTTTCTACCACCAATGCTTCCTATTCATTATGTTAGGGGGAGTTCAAAGACAATAACCACCTTCTCTTCTCTTGTATGTTTGCTTGAGGTTTGGAGAGGGACAAAGTTCACCTAGGTGGATACTTCTTATGCTGAGGGCTTAACTTAATACCTGAATTTTAGCTTGAGTCCGTGAACAATATACCCCGTAAAACCCCCAAAAATCAATAAATTAACAAAACAATACTAGCAATAAAAATAGACTAATAATGTGCTATTATCTTGTAAATAAATCTAATAAACAATCCAGAAAAAAATCTCAAACATTAAGGAATTTGAAAGTGTATATATTCGTTTGTAAATAATCCAAATTTCACCTATTTTTAATTAATTTGTAGTAACTCCAGCTTAAATAAAATCAATTCCAATGTGTACATTGGAAATTATATATATATATATATATATATATATTCATTTTCACCTTTTTTATAAATAATCCAAAATTTTTATCGGGCAAGGGAATACAGAGATTACTTTGGGAGATCTTGTTGGTAGTGAATGTTACCTGAATCATGCAAGCTACGGATAGATATAAAGGAAGGAAGTAGAGGAGGCTTTAAAGGTTATGAAACCTGAGAAAGGGATAGGACATGTTGATATTCCTATAGAAGTTGGAGAGTTCTAAGTGACTGAGCCCTGAAGAATGGAGGAGAAGCATCGTGGTGCCTCTTTGTATAAAGGTGATATTCAAAATTGTTTGAATTATAGAGGTATCAAACTGATGAGTCATACTATGAAAATTTGGAAACGTGTGATCAAAAAAAGGTTGAGGCAAGTTTCCAAAGTAACTGAAAAGCTGCTCAACTATTGAAGCTATCCACTTGTTGAGGAGAACAACGGAGATTTATAGAATTAAAAAGAAGAACCTCCATATGGTTTTTATTAATTTGGAGAATGTTTATGATTCAGTCCCAAGGGAGATATTGTGGAGAGTTTTGGAGAAGAGACAAGTATGTATCCTATACATTAACCTTATAAAGGATATGCATGATGGAAATTCATCTTATGTAAGGATCCAGTTTGGGAAGACTGGCTATTTTAACATCAGCATCGATCTGCGTCAAGGTTCAGCTTTAAGTTCATTCTATTTTGCTTTGATTATGGATGACTTGACTAGTCACATTTACGATGATATACCTTGGTGTATGTTGTTCGCCGATGATATTGTGTTAATTGATGAGACAAGACATGGAGTAAATGAGAAGTTGGAGGTTTGGAGACACACCTTAGAGACTAAATGATTTCATATAAGTTGGGCTAAGATGAAATATGTGGAGTGCACATTTGATGGAAGCAACTGTGAAGGACTCGAGGTGAAGATTGGATACGATAGAATTCAGAAGTAAAATTCTTTTAGATACATGGGATCTATTTTGCAACGAGACGGGGAAATTAATGGAGATGTTACTCATAAAGTAAATGTAGGTTGGCTTAAGCGGAGAGGCACCTCTATTATTCTTTGTAGAAGATCCTTTTGAAAGCCAAAGGAAAGTATTACAAAGCAGCCGTGAGACCTGCTATGCTCCATGGATCAGAATGTTGGCCTGTAAAACATGGACATATGCAGAGAATGTCAGTAGCAGAAATGAAAATGCTAAGATGGATATATGGTCATACACGAAAAGATCATATTTAGAATGATGCGATCAAAAGGAAAGTTGATGTAGCTTCGATAGAGAATAAAATGAGAGAAAATCGCTTAGGATGATTTGGCTATTTGTAAAGGAGGTCGATTGATGCGCCGGTTAGAAGATGTGAGATTTGGGATGTTAGGCCGGTTAAGAAAGATCAAAGAAGGCCCAAGAAGTGTTGAACTGAGACTATCCGAAGAGATCTTAATTATTTGGATTTAAACATGATAATGGCCCAAAATATATTTGAATGGAGGCAGAAATTCCATGTAGCCGACCCTACTTAATTGTGGGAAAAAACTTTGTTGTTGTTGAACTCCATTGTACATGTCACTCATATTAACCAATGAAAAATTGTCAAAAAAATACTAACTTGAACATATGTCAAATAAAACCAATCCCTACTATAGAGGCAAAAATTCATAAATACAAATATCTCTCACATACAGTCTCCTATGAACTCGTACTCACCTTTGAATTAATATACACCCAATTATCTGCAAATCAAGACCAAATTCGAAAGAATTAGAGTTTCATTTGTGAAACTTGTGTTTTAGGTTCCCATTGTATATTGTAAATATTTACTAACTTTGCATTGTCATTTCATGTACATAATTAATTCTTATAGACTTGTTTCTTTTTCATTATTTTCTTTGAGTTGTGTTTTAATAAAATGTGTAAAAAGAAAAATCCAAAGAAATGTAAAAAAGCAAAGAAAACAAAGAGTTTAGTTTGTATATACGGTCAACACATAATTCTCGTTGTACTTGTATTTTTTATTTTCTCACTTACTAGAAATCAAAAAAAGGTCAGAGGAAGGTGTAAATACATCTCTAGTATTTTACTTTATTTTCTCTTGTATAATTTTTAACCCACTGAAATGGTCTGGTAGTAGAGTAGTGTGCTTACCACCCAAAAGATCAGGATTCAAATCCCCCCTTATGGGGGTTGCGTTAGGTAATCGATAGCCAGCGTAAAAAATAGCCGAATCTTTCAATATAGATTTGAGCAAGCATCCATGTAGTCGACCCTCCTTATAGTGGGAGAAGGCTTCGCCATTTTTCTTCTCTTGTATAGTTTTTAATTACCAATCACAAAAAAAATGCAAAACAATAAAGTCTAGGTATTTTATATGCATAAAATACCATAAAAAATCACTTCCTACATATGAGGTCTTTTGAGTGCGGTTCCGTCATGAAGATTGTAGATCTTATTGAGACAAACATATTTCATGATAGAAAATTTTATTTCGAGGACATTTACTATTTGTTTTAGATTTTTATTTAGATTTTATTTTTTGAATTTTGTTTAAGAGATGCGTGGCTGCTCCTGGGCCACACGCCACCAACATCTCTTCCCCCGCCAATACTCTTGGCCATTGGATCAATTATGATCCTACGACTGAGATTTACTTTGAAAATTCCTCACATGTTGTGATGTCATCCATTCGATCTGGGCCGATCATATGGCCCAGAGTTTGTCCCCTACTTCCCGCACTCCCTGCACGAGCCCCATCTCCTCTATCGTCGGACATCACTCTTCGGAGATCACGACCAACCTGATGCCTCCACTCTTGTAGCGTTTGCTCCCCGTGAAATCATCTACGAGCCAATCAAACCTTAGTACCCAGATCCGTCGAGCATCTCCATCACCACCCCATCCTCTGAGGATCTCGCCTCCGCATTCAACTCTAGCTGCGACACAATCGATAACCCCCATATCCTTTGCCCATTACGCCTCTCGATTACCTACATGACTCGAAGATCGATATCCTCTCCGGCGTCTCCGCAACCATCTTCTCTGTGAATCTCGTTGTTTATCCATGCCTAGAGATGACACTCTCCTCCTTTAAACCACCCCTAACCCATTGTGGAAGGCTCATCTGCCATATTCAGGAGAGAAGACCCTCCAGCTACAGTCGTTCCTCAATGACAATGAGGATTCCTCAGGTGCTGTCGTGACGACGAGAATACTTGTCTAGGGCGTGATCTAGTAACACCTTTCTCACCATCAAGCAACATTCTGCTTTAGTCTCGCATGTTCCGCCACATGCTTGAGGCGAGGATCAGGAGCTTAACGAGCTTCGATTGTCGTCGAGAACACCCACACCATAGTACCATACAAGTAAAACCCTTTTTACCCTTCTTCCTTCTCCTTCTATGCATATCCTGCTCCCTCTTTATTTCCTCTTCTTCTAGATTTAATTAAATCCTAATTCGACCCCCAATCTACACCAACATCCGCTTTGAACCTCTCACTGACTAGATTCGATCCTCCATAAACAATGGAGCTCTGCTCACCTTCCATTCTTCTTGAACTTAACGCTAAGCCGAGGCTAAAAACCTCGAGCATCATATCCATCTTGCAGGTCCGGAGGACCCGCATAACAACAAGCTGATGTTGAACCTCCGTTAGAGCACCATCTATCTGTAGGTCCAACCAAACCTTGCATTTAGAGACGAAGGAGTAGCAACCGACAACCATTCCACCTCCTCGAGCCTAGGTCATGTGTTCACCGGACACGATCTCTGTGATCCGACAACCACCCTCTGCTCAGGACCACCGCTCGAAGAACACAACATGAACGAAAAGCAACTACCATGGGATATTGAATCCGATTTGATAACCATCGTTGACGCCGCCTGGAGCCCCACCATCGATCAAAGACTCCGTCACTTACATCCATCTAATCCTTGATGAAGATCTACCTTGGATCGAAGACTAGGCTCTATCTAAGCCATCGATCAAGGAACATACTCAGCTACACAATCAGATCGGGAGCAACACCTCTCATCTTTCCGATCTGCAGGGCTAGCACATGGCCCTCCACGTAGGTTGGTCAAATTGCAAGCACCTCCTCATTGGTCTCTAGAATCACAACAAAGGCAGGCTACTAGGACTTTTACACGAGAGTCCTGCCGACTCTAGCAAATTACACAGAAGTTCCTGTGGATTTAAGTTATACTTCGTATTAGCCTTCTGATTTGCAGTTCTACCATTGGGAACTATTGCTATTATCTTGCAAACTGGTTAGCCTAAAATATTGACTCTTGCATCTTTCTATGGTCTCCTCATTGACATATTGTAAATGTTAGAAAATGAGAATGTGGAAATGTAATCAGATGTGGAACACCGAGATTTTTACGTGGAACCCTACTCCCTAAGGAGCGGGATGAAACCACAGGAAAAGGCCTCAAAGGGCCATATGTTGCATTCAACTTTCTCATCTGTTACAAGAGGGTGAGGGGCTTCTTGTATATCCCTCATTGAGTCTCCACAGCCTAAAGACGATCGATGTGAGACTAAACAACTAGATGTGGTAAATGGATCCTGGAGTGATCCATTTACCCATCTTCAACATAAGTGATGCATAACACATATACTCCAATACTCCCCCTCAAGCTGGAGCATGCAATGCTCAGCTTGGATAAACAGAAAGAAATCTCAAACTTACACTACAAGATACTACAGACAATATCAACTCGATGCAAATACAACTGTTGGTCGTTGTCGAGGACGTTGCTTCTCATGCCGTGCAAGTGAGAAGGAACAAACGGGCTGGAGTGTGAGTCGAACCGTATCTCCTCGTCGGAGTGCGTGTGCTATATATTGTTCTTGTCAGAGTTACTGCAACTGGAATGAGTCTCCTCATCGGAGTAATCTGGCTCGCCGTATCATGTGGATAACTGCTCCATCTCTGAAAGGGCCGAATCGAAAAAGCCATGGAGGCATCTTCGTCGAAGTCCACGGTTACTGGAGAATGGAGTATGAAAAGTCTCCTCATCAGAGAACTGGGTCTCTCCCATACTGGCTCAGAGAATATGATCTCTACTCTAAAATCCCTATGAAACCACATAAAAACTCTAGCCTACATGGCATAGGGAATGTGATCTCTACTCTGGACTCCCTATGGAATACATGAAAACTCTGAGAACAACAACAAAAGATGTGGACCACATAAGCATGATCGCACACATATGCATCTGAAAAGGAGTCTCTCTGGAGAACTCAAAGAAATTGGATTACTCAAATATGGAGTGCCTCAAACCTGAACTCTGAACCGATCCACATAGTCTAAATCTGAACTGTCGAGTCTGACATTTGTTGGTCTGGAATATAAAGAATATGATATTTGAATTCAACCAGTAACTCTATACAATACTTTCCTTTTCTGCCATACTTGTCGGAAAACAATGACATCGACAAAGTTGGGAGAAGACAAGAAAATGGGGAAAACAATAAAACCACATAAGTTGATGACACATTTTTTCTGGCTTTTCAGTCATCATTTTTTCAAAATCATTTTTTTGGCTATTCTATTTTTTTAGTAGCCGTCTATCCTTTTTTTTAAATAAATCGTTCAATTCATTTTTTCTGGTTTTTTTCTCCTTTTTTCCAATTTTTTCCAAATTATTTTTTCCGGCTATTCTTTTTTTAGTCGTATACCTTTTTCTTATCGTGTACAATTTTTTTGTATGCACCTTTTTCTCAAAAGAAATGCTCCCCTCCTTTTTTTTCGAAACACGACCAAAATTGGGCCAATTTGCAGCATCCCACTTAAGGCTTCTTCTTTCTTTCTCCTCTTTCTCCCCCCCTTTTTATGCATACGACCAATTTTGGCCCAAACCACAACCCACTTGGTCTGTTATTTAGGGTTCCCACTTGAATCCTTCTCCCGAAGACTTGTCACCCCGATGGGGTTCTTCTCTTGCTGCTGGGGCGCCACCAATGGCGTTTGCGCGAGATGGAGGAGAGTGGAGTTACGGCGTGAGCGCCGCAAGATGTTGTGGTTAGGAGATCATAGTGCTGTCGATGGAATCAACAGGAGAGCTCGGTCGTGGAGGGCTGTTGGGTTGTCGCGTCGCTGGGATAGGAAGTTCGATGGGTTTGGCAGGGGAACTTTACCGCCAACTAGAGGAGGCATGTGCGATGGAGATGCTCTTTGGGAAAAGGAGGTGTGGCAGGTGCACCGCATGGAGGCGATGCCGCTTGGAGGAGAGGGCACTGTCGCTTGTAGGTGCGGCGTTGCGATGGAGACCATCTGTATTGGGATGAGAGGGCTCCGCATGGAGATCCTGCGAGGTGGGGCTGTCTCCTACAGCCTGGAACAAGGAAGAAAGCTACGCGATGGAGAAGGGTGACACGAGGGCTTCAAGGCCTGGGGATCTCGATGCCGTCGGATAGGGAGGTGCGATAGAGCACCGCTTGGGATCTGGAGAGATTGATGATGGCCCCTACGATCTGCGATACCGCTTGAAGTAGGTGTCGAGGGTGTAGAACCACCGTCGTTGGAGCATATGACCCTTTCTCTTGAGTAGGATTAGGGTTACTAGAACTTTGCCTGCAGGATTAGGGTTTCTAGAAAACCCTAGAACTTGACGCTCTTGCCGTTGAACATGATTTGATCACATAATGGAATGGCAACATTCTTCAGAATCTCTTGCAGAATTTAGTGTTTCACAATAACCCTAGAATTTCAGAATTTGAACAAATTATATATATGAACAATAATAATCCTCAATAATGAATCTTCAAGAACAACTAAGAAGTGAATCTCGATTAAATCAAAATCATAATATAATTCCTCGAGAATCGAACCGGCTCTAATACCATGTTAGAAAATTAGAATGCAGAAGTGTAATCACAGATAAATGATAAAAATATTAAGGAACATCGGGATTTTTACATGGAACCCTACTCCCTAAAGAGCGGGATGAAACCACGTGAGTAGGCCTCAAAGAGTCATATGTTGCATTCAACTTTCTCATCTGCTACAAGAGGGTGAGAGGCTTCTTATATAGCCCTCAATAAGTCTCCACATCCCATAGACGATCAATGTAGGACTAAAACAACTGGATATGATAAATGGATCGTGGCGTAATTCATTTACCCATTTACAACATAAGTCACACATAACACATATACTCTAGTAAACAATTTTTGAAGCTAAATTGAATTATTGGCAAATTTATATGTGAATCGTTGTTTCTGAGTACATTTATTCATTATAAAATTAAACTTTCCTCAGAAATATAATGAAAATGCATTTTAGAAAGAGAATTGAAATACAAACCGTTGACCACTGTTTTATAAATGTTCACTGCATATCATTCTATGAATTAATTAATAGGTGATCTGCTTGTTTCATTTTTAATTTGTTCATATTGAATCATCTTTTGAAAATAAAAATATTTCTGTGTGCAACATCGTACTGATTTATCATTAAGGATTTTGTTGGGATTTTGGGATATCGTTTGAGTAGCCTAAAAATTCTGTAAGTGCAGAATAAGATATTAGCCTTTTGTAATTTTGTTTGATTTTTTCATATTGCATCCCAAAAATTACAAAAACTGTAGTAATTCCATTTTACACTCATGCATTTCGTATATTTTTTATTCTATAATATACTGCATTGTTAACATAAAAAAAATCCAAAAGACCAAAAATATTAATGCCTCGCGTATTTCATTAATTCATCCAAAATAAATAAATAAATACTCTTTTTATTTTTGCTATCACATCCCTACATTGCGTTTCTTGTTTTCACATAAAAGATATAAAAAATATATAAATCATTTCGCATGGAAAATAAAAAATGTGGAAAGGATTGAAATGAAAAATTGCATTCATCGTAACCCTAAAGCTCTCTTATATAGGAGAAAAGCTCTAAGGAAAAATTATATTAAGGGAAAATTATACAAAGAGACGGAAGAAATAGAAAATTACAAAGTAAAGATAAAGAGATATAATTATTTCAGCAACCCCCCTCAAGCTGGAGCATATATGCCTATCATGCTCAGCTTGGAACAACAATGGTGGAAATGACCCTTTGGGAGAGCTTTGGTAAATATGTCAACAATCTGATCACCTGAAGCAACATGAGAAGTGAAATAAGCCTCTTCTGGATTAAATCACGTGTGTAATGTCAGTCAACTTCAACGTGCTTTGTTCTTTCATGAAAGGCTGGATTATTAGTTATGAATAGAGCAACTTGATTATCACATTTGAGGTGCATAGGAAGAAACATCTCAACAATTAGGTCGGTCAGAACGGACTTAACCCACATCATTTCCGTGCTCCATTGGGCCATGGCCCTATACTCTGATTCAACACTGGATCTAGCTACGATTGTCTGTTTCTTACTCTTTCATGAAACCAATGAGCTGCCCACAAACACAATGAAGCCTAAAGTAGACTTCCTGCCTTGGGACACCCAACATAATCTGCATCCGCACATCCAGAAATCGTGAGCATCGTATCTCTTCTGAATAGAAGTCCTACACCTGGAGATGACTTCAGATACCTCAAGATCATATTGACTACATCCATGAAAGCCTATCTAGGCTGCTCCATAAATTGGCTGACCCTGCTGACAACAAATGATATATCATGCTTGGTAATAGTAACATACAACGACTTCCCTACCTGCTCTCTGTACTATTTTTTATCCACTTCCTTGGAGTCATCACCATAGAGCCTGTTATAAAATATGAAGAATGCGGAAGCGGAATGATAAACAAAGCATAAAGAACAAGAAAGATCAAGCATGGGAACACCATGATTTTACGTGGAACCCTACTCCGTGAGGAGCGGGATGAAACCACGGGAGAAGCCCTCTAAGGGGCGTGTTTTTCTATTGCACTTTCTCAATGAGTACAGGAGGTCTGGGGCTCCTTATATAGCCTTCCCAGAACCTCCAAGTCCCACCACTGGTCCATGTGGGACTAAACACTGGATGGGGTAAATGGATCTTCTCCAGGATCCATTTACCCTGCTACAACTCAATAGGTGCACTACCAAATACTCCAACACTCCCCCTCAAGCTGGAGCATGCAATGCTCAGCTTGGACAAACAAACAGAAAGAAACTCAACTCACGCTACAGGACACTACGGACAATATCAACCCAACGCGCACATGCTCCAGTCGAGGATGTTGCTTCTCATGTCTTGCAGGTGAGGAGGACGAACGGGCTGGAGTGTGAGTCGACTGAAGACTCGGAATCTGACCATCGAGTCTGAAACTGCACCTGAAGTCTCCTCGTCGGAGAACTGGGTCTCTCCCATCTGGCTCAGAGAATGGTGCACTGCTCTGGTGTACCTATGATACCACATGAAAACCCTTGCCCTCAAGGGAATGGTCCTCTACTCTGGAGTCCCTATGGCTCACATGAAAACTCTGGCCTGACAACTAGAAGAATGATGGGGACCTCTGACAATGATGGCAACTTATGCTCATCTGGATAGCCTATTAAGAATTTTCCTGGGGAGCGATGAAGACAACAGGTGGAGCGAGTGGAGCGCGTGGCCGCGGGTCTCTACAAGGTGGTGGGCGAAGCCGGAACTTCGTGGCGGGCTTCGGTAGTGCGAACCTCTCCAAGGCGCCATCGACTGGCTCGAGGACGGTGCTTATCGCCTCGGAGGTTCACGTCAACGGCGCGAGGGTGGCGTCTTGCAGTTCAGTGGGTGCGGACAGGGCTTCGGTGGGTGGGATGGACGCTGCCTCTTCCCATTCGGCTTCGGAGGCGGGCTGGATTACGGTTTCCCGTCGGAAGGCTGGGAGGCGATGCTTCAGGTGCGGGGAGCGGGGCCATATTGCTCCTGTCTGCCCTCAGCCTCCCCGCTGCTTTGCATGCGGGGATGTGGGACATCGCCGAGCTTCTTGCGATTGGCTTCGTCGGCGCGGTGCTCTCAGGCCTGAGAGATCTTCCTTCTCGGTGCGGGCGGTGGCGGATCCTCCTCCCCGCCCCTCCATTCGGGGACGCTCTTTTGCCCAGGTGGTGGCTCCTCCTCCGCCTCCCCTTCCTCTCGGGGCGACGTCGGAGCCTCCACTCCTGCTGGATGATGCTTCTAACGCTGGCGGTGTCTCGGGCGGTGGCCCCTCTTCTGTTCTTATTGGGGTCGCTCGCCACCCGGTCGTTGGTTGGGAAGCGGTCTGCCTTCTGGATGCCTCCCACTGCTGCCTCCGTGGCCTATCGCCGCAGCTGCGGGATTTCATGCTATCGCACGGCTCCTCCGGTGCGGTCCTTTGGCGTCCGCCGCGGGTTGCTGACGGTGCATCGCTCTCTACCGAGGTCTGTGTTGCTTCCATCTCGGGGGTCCCTTTTCTCTCAAGAACCATTCCAGTGCTCAACAGGGTCTTCCGCCGGTGGGGATCGATTCTCTCTATCTTCGACGATGGTCTCTCCCCCGGCGCCGACTGCCATTCCGTCAAGGTGCTGTTCGAATGCTCCCCGGTCTTCCTCCGTGAGTCCAGCGACCGCTCCATCTTTGGCTCTCTCAAGGTAGGCTCCTGGAGCTTTCGCCCGATCCTCACTGTTCTTCCGCCTCCTTCGTCGGACACCGATGCTCTATCGCCGCCTGATGTCCCCTCTCCGCCCCCCGCGGCTGACGACGTCTTGCCGGAGCTTGTGGTCGTTTCGTCTTCGCCGAGCCACGTGGCATGTGGCGCTCCCTCTTCGGGTGGCGCTTCGTCTTCGGGTGGCCACGTGGCGCGCGGCGCTTCATCTCCTGGGGGCCACGTGGATTCGATGCCGCTCTTCTCCGTTGTGACGACGCTCTCGAATGATGTCGGCGCCAATTCCGAGACGCCCCTTCGTTTCTCTCGCCTGGCACGCGAATCTTCTGTTTCTGCAGGGAGGGAGGGCTTCGATAACGATTCGCCTTCTTTTCTCATTAGATTCGGTTCGTCGCCTGTGGTTCGGGTCGGCTGTTCGGACCCACTTGCGGATCTCTCTCTTATTCGGAGCGACAACGCGTCCTTTGGCGGATCGTGGCCGCAGACATCGGGTTCGGGGCCTTGCTTGCCCCATCAACCCCCCTTGGTATTCCAGGTGGAGCCTCTTCGTCTGCAGGTCTGCCCCTCGGTGTTGAATTCGGCCCCAGCTCGCACCCCCTCTCTCCCCTCGCTGGCCCCTTCTCCCCTGGCTTTGGGCGCCTCTCTCTCTGGTGCAGGGTCGGTCTCCGCTTTCAGACGTTTCGGGGCCTCGTACTCCAGGCGATGCTCGTCCTCCTTCTCGCCTGCGTTGATTTCCTCTTGCGCGACCCTCCGCCAGGCTGTGGCTGTCGCTGCGGGTGTGCGCGCAATCTCGGCGGACTCGGTCTCCGTGGACGAACAGGTGCAGGAGGCGGTTCCTCCGGGCTCGGCTGTCTCCGATTGATGCTGCTGGTTTCTGCTGACCGTCTATCCTCTCGGACCTTTCTTATTGTTTCCTTAATGAAGCTCCTCTCCTGGAATGTACGTGGTTTGGGTGATGTGGTTAAGCGTCGAACTCTGGCCTCCCGGCTCTCGGAATGGGAGTGTGATGTTGCATGTATACAAGAAACTAAGCTCGCAACTCTTGACGACTTCTCATGGCGTTCCTTTGGTGCTGGCTCTTTCTCTGAATTCCGTACGATCGATGCGGTTGGTGCTGCGGGCGGGCTGCTAATTACGTGGCAATCACGGTTGTTCTCTTTCCGCTCAATGCTTACGGGACGCCATGTTCTCTCGGTTGTGCTGGATAACGTCCGCTCGGGCTCCCCTATCGCTATCTCCTGCGTCTACGCTCCCTCCTGCCACACTTTGCGTCGGGAAGTGTGGGAGGACCTTCGCTCCGCGGATGAATCTTTCAACGGTATCCCTTGGATCATAGGCGGGGATTTCAATGTTACAATTGACTCTTCTGATCGACCTCGTGGTCGGGGAGGTCGCGACCCGGACTCCCAAGAATTTCGGGATCTAATTCATGATTTGGCGCTTACTAATTTGGTCCCCAATGATATCTCATACACGTGGCGGAACAATTCCTCTCGCTCCAGGATCGACCGTTTTCTCGGAAATGGCGCGGCTTTGGATTCTTTCCCCCTCTGCTCTGTTGCCTCCCGCCCGCGTGCCTTCTCGGACCACTCCCCTATCATTTGGGTTGACGGATCTGGCCTCTCCCCTCGTGGCCTCTTCCGCTATGAAAAAAGCTGGCTCCTCGAACCATCTTTCAAGGACATCGTTACTAATCATTGGACCCACTTCCCGGCCTCGGGTTCGGCGGCGGCAATTTTATCTCAGAAGCTCTCTTCTCTTCGCAGGGTTCTTGTCGACTTCAAGGCCTCCATTAGGCATTCGCGCAAGGCTATTCGCTCCGAGGCCGAGAATATTATCATGCGCATGGACTCCTTGGAGAGCGATCGCGATCTTACTTTGGATGAGCTTTTTCTCCGCTCAAATGCTAGTGCCCAGGTTCAGGCTGAGGATAAGAAGAGATGTATCGAGTGGCGCCAAAGAGCTAAGATTAAATGGCTAAAGGAGGGCGACGCCAACACTTCTTTTTTTCATCGGGCGGCTAGCAACCGGCGACGTTTTAATTTTATCAGGTCTATCTCCATCAATGACCATGTCTTCTCGGATGATCGTGCGTTGGGCGTTGCCATCTCGGAGCAGTTCCGTCATTCTTCTACTGCCCTTCCCCCGCGGCGTTGGCGTTGGCTTGGGGAGGGGGCCTCCCGGATCTCGGATGCGGACTCCTCTCTCCTCACTCGCCCTTTCTCTTTGTCCGAGCTTAAATCCGCTGTGTGGAGCTTGAATGGTGACTCTTCCCCGGGGCCGGATGGCTTTCCGGTCTCCTTCTACAAGGATTTTTGGGAGGTGGTTTCGAGCGACGTCCTCGCGGTGGCTTCTGACTTCTACTCGGGCAACCTTGGCTTTGATCGTATCAACCGGGCGCACATCGTTCTTATCCCGAAGAAATCTCCCGCCCTCTGTCTCGACGACTTCCGCCCTATTGCCGTCTCCAACGCCATCTACCTTATTATCGCTAAAACCTTGGCCAACCGCCTTTCGACGGTTCTCCACGGTCTCATCTCGCCGGTCCAAGGTGCGTTTATCAAAGGTCGCCATATTGCGGATTGCATCCTTGTCGCTTCTGAAATTGTGGCGGATTGGAAACGTGAGAAAAAAAAAGGTATCCTTTGGAAGATCGATTTTTCTAAAGCCTATGATTCGCTTGACTGGAAATTCCTATGGGCTGTTCTTCATCGGCGGGGCTTCCCAAGCGCGTGGATATCTTGGATGCGCAGATGTATCTCCACGGCCTCCCTTTCCGTGCTTGTTAACGGACGTCCGGCTGGCGGTCTCTTCCAACCTCGTAGGGGGGTTCGGCAGGGCTGCCCTTTAGCCCCTATGCTTTTTGTCCTCGCCTCGGATGTCTTGCCCAGGATGGTGCAAGGCGTCATTGACGCCGGCCTCTCTGCGGGATTTCAGAAAGAGGGCCTATGTGTGCCTATTATTCAGTTCGCGGACGACACCATGTGCTTCATTGAGGGGTCCTCCGACGCGGTGGCTGGGATGGCTCATGTGATCTCCCTATTCGGTGAACTATCGGGGTTGACGATTAACTTCGACAAATGCTGCCTCGTGCCCTTTGGCTTGTCTGCGCCTGAGGTGGCCGAGTGCAGCCGTATCCTCGGTTCGCGGATTGGGGCGCTCCCTCTCACCTACCTCGGTGTCCCTATTTCGTCGGGTCATAACCGCTTGAATGACTGGAGGATGATCCTGGACCGGGTGGACTCGCGTTTGGCTGGCTGGAAGGCTTCCTTACTTTCCCGTGGAGGTCGCCTCGTTCTTCTTAAGTCGGTTCTCTCCGCGATTCCCATCTACTTTCTTTCGGTTCGCAAGTTACCTGTGGGCGTTCGCCTCCGGCTGGAAAAATGCATCCGAAGATTTTTATGGGGGCGGGCGGTTGGCAGCGGCCGCGGGATTCACTTGATTGCTTGGGATGTGGTTACTCGGCCCAAGAGAGCGGGGGGCCTTGGTGTTCGGCCCTTGGAGCGGGTCAATGACGCCTTGCTTTTAAAATGGGTGCTCAAGGTTTGGGGCAAGGATGAATCATTTTTTGGCAGCGTCCTGCGTGCAATTTTGGGCGTGGACTGGAATTCCTTCATCCGTGGGAGATGCCCGGCCCACTCTTCCCCCTTTTGGCGTTACATTTTTGAAATTTACCAAAAGAACCGCTCTCTATTTTCCCCGGTGTTGGGATCGGGTGCTATCTTCAAGTTCTGGTTCGACGACTGGACGGGGAGTGGCGCTCTCCGGTCTCGCTTCCCGCGGCTCTTCTCCTTGGCGTCTAACCGCTTCGCCACCGTTGCTGACTACTGGTCCCACGGCGGCTGGTGCCCCGCCTTCTCGGGGTCCCTATCTGACCAGCGCGTCAACGACTTGGCCTCTCTGTTGGAGGCTCTCTCATCTTCCTCCTCCCCTGCTGGCGGGCGGGATCACTGGGCTTGGACGAATGGTCCGTTCTCCTCCCGCAAGGCCTTTCTTGCCCTGCTCCCTCCGCCTCCATCTCTGGATGCCGTCCTGGCCCGTGACTGCGCTTTCCTTTGGGGGCTCCGCTTACCGGCTAGGATCACCTTCTTCTTCTGGGTTTTTCGACATCGAAGACTGATGACCCGCGATCGATGCGCCTCCCTTCTTCACTCCTCCAACACTCTTTGTCAGCTCTGTGGGTTGTCTGATGAATCGGCGGACCACCTTTTCTTCCTTTGCACTTCGGTCTCCCGGATTTGGGATGAGGTCGCTTGGGCTCGATCCGCCAATACGGTGGACTTCTGCGACATCCTCTGGGCCAACAGAAGAAGACCCCGCTCGCATCTGCTTGGCCCTCTGGCGCGCCTTTGGTCGATCTGGAGGGCCCGCAATGACACTATCTTCTCGGGTGCGCGCTTCTACGTGGAGAACGTCAATACCGCGGCTTCCATACTAATCGCTGACTGGTCTACGTAGTTGGGCCTTGGGGCCGGTTGCCGTTTTTTTGCTATTTTTCTGACCCCTTTCTCTTCCTGCTTTCTTCCCCTCCTCAGTGTGTAAGTATCCCGCACTATTCTTTATTTATAATACTATTTTGGGGTGAACACCATCGCGTGTCTCCCCCTTTTTGAGCTTTCAAAAAAAACTTATGCTCATCTGACAATGACCGCACACTCGTGCGTGTCTGAAACTGGACTCAGAAGACAATCGTCGAGTCTGAACAACTGAACTGTAGAGTCTGGAAATTCTGAAAGGTCTGGAGACTGGCATCTGCATCTGAATCTGGATTACAAGACCTGTGACTCTACATATATACTCCCCCTTTCTCCCATACTGGTCGGAAAACATGGACGTCGACCAAGTTGGGAGAAGACAACAATGATGGGGATTAACAACATGGACATTCAAAACTTGCGGCTTTTGTCATTTTTTTTAAATTGCCGCCATGATTTTTTTTAACATACGCCGAATTTTTTTATACGGCTTTTCTTGCATTTTTTTTCTCTCTTTTTTTTAAATGCGTATGGCTTTTTTTCCTTCGTGTACGCGCCTTTTTTTTTGAATGCGTACGGTTTTTTTTGTACGCGACCCCTTTTTTTTTCTCCTTTTTTTTGTACTTCGCAAAATCAGCCCACATGGGCCTAAACATACGCACCTTTTTTTTCAACTTTTTTTTTCTTCTTTTGTTTTCTCTCTCTCTCTCTCTCTTTTTAACTTTCTCCCTCCCTCTTCTCTGTTTTTTTAACCACAGCCCACATTTGGGCTCTCAAGCAAATAACCAATATAACCTTTTTTTTATGACGTTGGCCCCGATTAGGATTCCCCTAATGGAAACCCGATTAGGGCTCCCTCCGTGGGAACTCCTTTCTGAACAAAAAGGATGCCGCCGCCTCTGGAACAAGCAGCAGCGCCGCCTTTGGGGAGATCGCGCGCCGCCTGGGCTTGAAAAAGGAGTGGTGGCGAAGACCTGGGAGCCGCCTGGGCTTGAAAAAGGAGTGGTGGCGAAGACCTGGGAGCCGCCTGGCTGGCAGAGGGAGGTGCGGCGATATCGGCCTGGAGATGCGGCCCCCGCGCTGCGAAGGGAGGGGAGCCGCATCGAGGAGAGCAGCACCGCTCGAGAAAGAAGGGGCTTCACGCGAGGTTCGCGCCTGTTGTGCGTGCGTTGTTCGAGGCACCACAGATGATGACGCACGATGAGGAAGGGTCGCGGGGTCTGCTGCTCGACGTGCGAGGGGTGCGCCATCGCCTGGGGGTTTGGGATTTGCGGCTTCACCGCCGCCTGGAGGTCGCCGGGTTGGGTTGGCGCCACGAGGAGCTTGCGGCGCGCCTGGGGCTTGGAGAGATTGGGTGCCTTCGTGCGAGCAAATCTCGCTGCTGGGGCTTGCGGAAGAATCAGGAGGTGCCGCCTCCTCCTGCATCGTGGATCTGCACCGCCTTATCTCTTCCCAAAAACTCAGACTGGAACCAGAACCTCTTGGAGAGACGGCAGATATTAGGGTTTCATTCTGAAACCCTATGAAGTCTGAAACATGATGAGTTGAATAATACTTCCTCCAATAATCAAACAATCGAAGAACTGAACAATCTAATCTCGAAAAAAATTTCAAGAATAAATCCTCGAGAATTGGCCCGCTCTGATACCATGTTATAAAATATGAAGAATGCGGAAGCGGAATGATAAACAAAGCATAAAGAACAAGAAAGATCAAGCATGGGAACACCATGATTTTACGTGGAACCCTACTCCGTGAGGAGCGGGATGAAACCACGGGAGAAGCCCTCTAAGGGGCGTGTTTTTCTATTGCACTTTCTCAATGAGTACAGGAGGTCTGGGGCTCCTTATATAGCCTTCCCAGAACTCCAAGTCCCACCACTGGTCCATGTGGGACTAAACACTGGATGGGGTAAATGGATCTTCTCCAGGATCCATTTACCCTGCTACAACTCAATAGGTGCACTACCAAATACTCCAACAGAGCCTAGCACTGTGATCCATTGGAATAGTAGCAGGTCTACATCCTGTCATGCTTGTCTCAGATAGAAAATCAATGATATATTTCCTTTACGTCATTATCATACCATGCTGATTTCTTGCAAATTCTAGGCCACGAAAATAACGCATTTTGCCAAGGTCCTTGGTGACAAACTGTTGTCCAAGGAAATCTTTGGTTGCATGAATACCCTGATCATCACCGCCTGTAAATCATTTTAAACCAAAAAAACAACAGTACCTCTATGGGTTCTCTTAACAAAAAGAGAATGATCTGCAATAGATCTTCTGACAAAATCCTTGTTGTTCAATCAACACTAAGAGCCTCTGAAACCAAGCCCTCGGACTCTGCTTAAGGCTATATATGGCCTTGTGAGTTTACCCACCATACTGGACTCCCCCTCAGCAGTAACCTATGGTGGATGTTGTATAAAAACTTCCTCCTGTAGATCTCCATACAAGAATGCATTCTTGACATCTAATTGGAAAAGCGGCTAGTCATGAACCGCAACAACAACAATAAGAATCCATAGCGTAGAATGACGTGCAACTGGAGAAAAGGTATCTTGATAATCCACCCCATAGGTTTGGGTGAACCCATGAGCAACCAATCAGGCCTTATATCTGTCCATTGAACTGTCCGCACAATGTTTCACTGTAAATACCCATTTGCTGCCAACAACAGATGCACCTGGAAGAACCTGTACTACACTCCACATATCATGACAATGTAATGTTGCCATCTCTTCCTCCATCGTCAGACGTCACTGACTACTCTGCAATGCTTCCTGATAAGACCACGGTATTTCCACAGCTGACAAACTCACAACAAACCTCTGAAAGTCCCTTGAGAGTCATGCTAAGGAAACATGGGAAGCAAGAGGATGCATAGTGCATGCACGCCTCTTCTTCCGTAGAGCAATAGGAACATCCAAGTCTGCAGTATCCTTAGAAGGTGTATCATCTAAGGCATCCTGCACATCAAGCTGCATACACAAATCACCAGTGTCATTAGTAGAACTCAAATGTTCAAAACATGCCTTAGGCGGGCTGGATGATGGAGGAGGTACATGAGCACGAGATCGGCGCTGGTAAACCTGCGGAAAGAAAGTAGACGTGGCAGGAGGTGGCAGGGTTGACTGTGGAGGAGAGGGTGGTGGTGGCGGTGTAGTGGAGCTTGAAGTAGGCGAAATCGAAGGTAAAGGCATATAGGCCTCTTCTCCATTCTTTGAAGGAATGAGTTTGTCACCTATAGGAGAGAAATACATAATGAACTCAAAGAGGGTGACATCCGCACTAACATATTACCTTCGTCAATCATGATCAAAGCAATGATATCCCTTTTGGGTCTTGGAATACCCAACAAACACACACTTGACAGCTCTAGGAGAGAGCTTGTCAAGACCTGGAGACATCTGATGAACAAAAGCAACTGATCCGAAAACACGAGTCGTAAGAGAGAAAAGGTTCGTCTCAGGAAACACAATCGAGAACGGGATCTTCTCCCTCAGAATCAATGAGGGCATACGATTCACAAGGTAATACGCAGTTAGAACCGCGTCCCCCGGTATGAATGAGAAGCACAACTCTAGATCAAAAGAGTCCTGGTAACATCTAAAAGTTGGCCGTGTTTTTGTTCAGCCACCCCATTCTAATGACAAGTGTACGCACAAGATGTCTGATGTACAATGCTATAGGATCTAAGAAACCGAGAAAACTTACTACGCAAAATTCAAGTGCATTATCTGAACGTATAAACTTGACATTTGCAGAAAAACGTTTCTTATTTCATTAATAAAGGACTGAATAACATGACCGGCATCAGACTTGTTCTTAGGAAGAGATACCCATGATAGTCTAGAGAACTCATCGATTGCAACAAGATAAAACCTATGCCCTTGATGATTTGGGACACGACTAGGACCTCAAATATCAAAATGAATCAACTCAAGAGGACTATAACTACTTCGACCCTGATGACTCTGGAATGCAGACCGATGATGCTTCTCAAGCTGGCAGGCCTCGCACTGAAAAGTAGAGGGAGGAGAAATCTGAGGAAGAACGTGACAACTTTTGGAGAGGAATATGACCAAATCGAAGATGCCACACATAGGGAGAAACAGATCCAGTGTGAAGAGAAGAGGCACCAACGTAAGGAGATTGTACCAGTCTGTAGAGGCCTCCTTGCTCACAGCTAGATCTAATCACCCTGCCCATAAGAATGTCCTGAAAAACAAGAGCAGAAGGGTTAAATATGACATGACAATGTAAATCCTTGGTGATTTGACTAATGGATAGTAAATTCATAGAAAATTCAGTAGCGTAGAGAACATTCTGAAGCCGCATTACAATATTTAATTGCACTTCCCCTTAACCAGTAATGGGAGAGTGTGTCCCATCTGCTAGCACAACTGATCTACCTAATTGAGTTGGGATATAAGTACTAAACTGTCCTCTGTCACCACAGAGATGATGGGAAGTTCCTGAATCCATAATCCATTCCGATAAATCTTCCCTGTAATAAATAGTAAAAGCATATGCTATACCTGATGTGGACGTAGAAGCTGAGGTTGCTGCCTCTGATGATCCTGAATGAGAGCTAGTTGACCCAGGGGCAGGCATAATCTCCCTGAGTCATGCTACTAATTCATCAAATCTCTGATCAGATGCAGGTGAAGAACTACCCTGCTGGGCTTGTTTTGCCGTACGTGCTGAAACTGGAAATCCATGCTTAAAATAACATGTTTCATCAGAGGTGCCTATGAAGAGGACGACCATTCTGATTCGGTGTGAAGATGTCATGCTAAAGTTGCAGAATCTTCGAGTCGCTCTTCGCTGGAGAGTATGTAGCGGCGAGAATGTCCCACATAGCCTTCGCAGTGGGCTGAGTGATGTGGCCTGTGGCAGTAAGTACAAGGCTAACGGGGGGGGGGGGGGACGACTACCCCTCCCCTGCCATAGGTACCTCGACCACGATATTGTGTCGGGTTTCCACTACCACGAGATGCTACCATGACTGAAAATGTTTGAGGCAGCTGAGTAGTACCACCCGAAGATATGGAGAGCCTGCTCAACCTGCGATATGCCTCCTCCATTGGGGGTATTGTGGCATCAGTAAGAATCTGTGCTGTAGCAGCATCATACTCAGAGTGAGAGCCGCTAGAAAAACTCCGATCATCATGGAATCCCTATATGCCTTGAGCTGCTCTGGTGTGCCAGTCAAAGGAATGTAACCATGCAGCTTCTCAAACATACCCCTTAGAGGTGTAAAGGATATGAAGAGGACGACCATTCTGATTTGATGTGAAGATGTCATGCTAAAGTTGCAGAATCTTCGAGTCGTTCTTCGTTGGAGAGTATGTAGCGGCGAGAATGTCCCACATAGCCTTCGCAGTGGGCTGACTCAGTATGTCGTTGGCTATCTCCATGGATACAGTCCCAGAAAATCACATACATGCGTACGCATTGTCTGCCTCCCATGAGACGTTAACTCCAGTCTTGTCACCAAGTTCCTCCTATGTGAGGATATGCTTCTTGCCATTATATTGCATTAGGCTCATGAACTGCATGACCGTAGTTCATAGTTCGTTCCATCCATCTTCACGATTGGTGCTGGACCTTTGAAGGTACCCACGGATGCAATATTTGCTTCGTTTCCTGACATGATGACAACGAT
Organism: Ottelia alismoides; assembly: GCA_037367405.1. Classification (NCBI taxonomy): domain Eukaryota; kingdom Viridiplantae; phylum Streptophyta; class Magnoliopsida; order Alismatales; family Hydrocharitaceae; genus Ottelia; species Ottelia alismoides. The sequence goes on from JAZKJV010007977.1 coordinate 400,063, forward strand.
CTTCAAGACTGGGGTTACAAACTGGAATAATTATGTGACCTACACAGACATATATGAAGATGATTGCGGGTGTAGATACCACAACCTCTTCCATCCACTGACCGCTTCTTTAGGAACCTAGGATGATTTTATAGAATAAACCATACCGTAGGAACCAAATCAGACTTTGTAAGACCCATGAGAAAGGGGTGCAACAACCCTTCTAGAACCAGGCTGCTGACGGAGGCAAACTTGGCTGGTGGCGACCCCCTTGTTGATCGGCGACTGTCGACGGCGGTTGTAGCTGCTGCTGTTGCTTCTTGGCGGCGACAGTTGTAGCTATCGTTGTTGCGCTTTTGTCAGAGGCTGCTCGAGGACGCACTAGGTTTTTAGGTGGGGTAGAGAATCTAGGGCACATGCTCCAGTCTAGGACCGTCACTCTGATACCATGTGGAAAAGATTGAGATGAAAATTTGCATTCATCATAACCCTAGAGCTCTCTTATATAGGAGAAAAGGTCTAAGGAAAAATTACATAAAGAGACGGAAGAAATAGAAAATTACAAAGTAAAGATAAAGAGATATAATTATCTCAACAAAAAAAATTGTGTGGTCTAAAATGAGTACAACCTATGTCACTAATTGCCTCCCTGTATCGAACCCTGTGACTTGCCCAGGTTAAATAAACAATTACCGCATTTTTAGTTTCTAAAATGGGTTTTTATCACTTGTGCCCCTCCGAGATCTCGCAATTTCAGTTATGCCCATATCTTTTTGGTAATATTAGTTATGCACCTCACTTCTTGCTAATTTATCACTTGTGCCCTTCCGTTAGATTGATCGTCAATGAATTGACTTAACCATGGTTTTTTCAAACCTTGGTACAGTTAAGAGGGGTATTATTGTCTAGCATCATCTTCTTCCTCCTCCATTTGTTCTTCTTCCCTTCTCTTCACAATTTCTCTCTCTTAGTGACACCTTCATGCATCCATTGAATCTCTAAAATTTTTACATTTCCACGGATATATCACTTTTTACGGATCAAACGGTGAATTTTATTGGTTTTTTTGTGACTTTTTATGAATCAATTAGTCGAAAATTTATCTTCTCTTAACAAAAACTGAAGCAGGGGGAGGGGGAGGCATGATGCGGCTCGGAAGAGGCGGCTAGGGTTGCGGCCGCTGGGGACTTCGGCCACGCGCGGGAGGAGGAGGCAGTACGGGGCCAGGGGGCCATGGAGGCGGGGCGGCAGTGCGAGGGCCGGTGCGAGGTGGGACGCGGGGGTGTGAGTCCCGCGGGGCGGCATGGGGCACGAGAAGGGTGGCGGAGGCGCTGGGGTGTGGTGCGGGGCGACGTGAGGCTGGGGGTGGCGGGGTAGGGGCGAGGGGAGGAGCAGCGGGAGGAGGGGGCGGCGGGGGCAGGGGCGAGGGGAGGAGGGGGCGGGGGCAGGGGCGGGGGGAGGAGGCAGGGGCCTGGGGGCTGGTGGAAGAGGCGGGTCCATCCTCCGGTCGACGTCGCCGAGGATGGGGAGAAGAGGAAGAAGATGGGAGAGGAGGAAGAGAAGGGAGGAAGAAGACGGAGGAGGACTTTTCTGTTCTTTTTTTAATTTAATTACATTTGTGTCCTTGAAGTTAACGTCCGTTTGTGTTGGTTATGGACGGTCACTAACCCAAGGAGCACAAGTGGTAAATTAGCAAGAAGTGAGGGGCACGACTGATATTACCAAAAAGATAGGGGCATAACTGAAATTGCGAGATCTCGGAGGGGCACAAGTGATAAAAACCCTTCTAAAATCTATGCAGTTTTGATAAACTCTTTTCTTTGTGTACTACAACAACTAGACACTCTTAAGAATGACGAAAAGTCAGTTCATCAGGCTGTAAGAGAAGTTTCGAGATGCTATCTACTAATTAGGAGGGAGAAAGAGAAGTCTATTGCTTGGACGTGCTAGTTAGGATGGAATGCCTTGATTTTTTGTGATGAGTGGTTCTACGCGGAGAAGTTTTTCACTTGCATGAACTTCTTTCAAGTATTGTCTTGTGAAACTATGGGTGACCACCTACCCAGGGTGATCATTCTTCATATTTCAAAATAAAATTGTGAAACTGAAATTATTGCAGTTGAAATAAAGATTTACTTTCAAGGCCTAAATTGTATCTGATGGTGATTTGTCACTGTTGAGGTTCATAGCAGTTTTCTTTTTCAAGATGAAATAATATTTTTTCCATCTCCGGCAGTTTGAAATGATGCATCTATATGTTATGAGGTTCTGAAACCATTTTGTATTTTTTATTTAGATAGCATTTGTAATTGCTTGCCAGCACAAAGCCAATTGAGCATAAATCTTTATCTTGCTCTTGTACTTTTACATGCAAGGACATCCAATTCCTTGAGTACATAATGTAAATCAGGGTAACTTTGGTTTCTTTTCCCCCTTTGTTTTGGCAGGTTCGCTTTTTGGCACGTTCTTTTTCAGTACCTGGCAACCATCTTGGTCAGCATAGCCATGGTTTTCGCTGGCCGTATGGTCCTGTAAGTGATCTCTCTTTATGTGGGATTATACCTTTTTATTGACCTTTTAGTTGTGTGTATTCCTTGTAGTGGACTGCTGATTTCTGTTTATTTTCTTAATTGTTCCTTGGATATTGTAATTCTGGTGTTGTTTAGAGATGGTTTCTTCTTGTCATCTGATTCCGAACTTACAATGTCTACAATACAATACATGAGTTTATGCCTAGTTTTTTTACTGTTGGTCTTCCCCTGAATTCCATTGGAGAATGAAATTGTTGCGCACAGGATACTGACTCTTAGGGCCCGTTCGGTAGGAGAATAAGCAGGAATAAGGATGGGGAATAAGGGGAATAAGGGTCTATTCTCCGTTCGGTAGGAGAATAAGAATAAGGAGAATAAGGTGGAATAAGGGCTATTCTCTGTTCGGGTAGGTTTTGGGGGATAAGGAATAAGGTTTGAAAGTTAGGTAAAGTTGTTGGTTGTCATTTGAATTGGTGTAATATATTATTTCATTATATATGGCATATACTTGACAATAACCGGGTGATGATATGGACGTATAGCAGAACGGATGCTGCTAATAGGGAGAGCGAAATGGAGCTGCTATAATGAAACAACAAATGAATAAAATAGTGGAGACAATATATAGATTTCCCTCAGATTTGAATTTCCACATGGACAAAAACGATGACAGTGACGTCGGTTAAGCCACGCCGCTACTGTGGCTGCTCAGCCAGGATCGACACCGCATCATTACATATAATTTGAAAGGGTGGAATCATCATAGGGACATTGCAGAAAGTTGAAGATATGGTGTAGTAAGAATTCATGATAGTAATCCATGGAAGACGTTCGTTGTACAGTCATGCGCGATGCATCATAGAGAATAGAAGAACGTAGTAGGTAATAGTCGGTGGAGACGGCATAACGATAACCAAAGCTAGACGCAATTAACATAAAATCAACGTTGCACATTCTCCCACATGGCCGTTGCCAAAGAATCACGTAACAACTCTCCGGCTCGGATCTCCTGTTCGGAAACCCTGACGTCGCTACTTGCAGCTGTGTTGTCGAATTCTTCGTCATTGGGACTGGGGTCTACAGAGGACCCTGTCTGAGCTGATTCAAGGGTGAATGCACTTGATATCTGGTCCTCTCCCTGGACATCACGGATGAAATTGTTGATGATGCAACATGCCATGACTACCAATACTTGCTTCTCGAAACTGTAAAACGGCCGCTCAGTTATTGCCTTGAAGCGGGCCTTCATGATGCCAAAAGTTCGTTCGACGTAAGACCTGAGCTGTGAATGCCTGTGATTGTACAACTCCTAGGCCGGCGATACGCATGTCCCCTTCGAGCCCTGAACTGTGGTAGGTGTGCAATAACGCCTCGATATGGGGTAAGGAAGCTCTCCGTATTCGCGTATCCACAGTCGAGCAGAAACTTCCTTCCCGGAGGTACATGAAATCCTCCCTCGTCTAAAGCCCACCTTAGAACCTTCATATCCGCGGCTGAACCCTCCCATCCGGCGGCGACGTATGTAAATCTGTAACTGAAGTCCACACACGCCATGACATTCTGCGCTATGGTTTGGTGCCTGCTCCGAAACTTAGGAGCGACATTCGCGGGGACATTTGCGGGGATAAGCGTGCCATCTATAGCGCCGATGACATCCTGTAAAATGGTTCAATTACATAGAAATTCTTATGTAACAAAATTGGAATTTAGATCCATCATGCAGGAGTACCTTGAAGTAAGGATAGAAGTTCCTATTGTTGAGAATAACATCTGGCACCGGACAGTCGACAGCTGGGAATCGGATGAACTGATCTCTGAGGGAGATGACGCGAATGAGAATGTCGTTGAGGTGGTTCGAAATTGTATCACCAGAATGTTGAAAATTTTCAGAAAGCACACGATTCTTCGCATTGTGGCCGAGGTAGTACAAGAAAATACAGAGGGATTCCTCTGCCGTGAGGTGCTGTGAATCCTTCAGGCCAGCTCTTTCCTTCAATAGGTTGCATAGACGGAGAATCGTGTCGGGGTACATTCGGAAAATAGAATACGATCGGGCAACGCGTCCATTTAGCATCTCCCGAATCCAAACATGCCCTGTACGCACCGACGTATGCTGTGGCTGTCTCAGGATGTAACCCGCTCCATCTACCATGTTCTCGTCGTCATCCTGTATCGCTGCACGCAGGTAGGTCATATTCAACATCACTAAATTATATCTCATTGCGGTGATTGCCGCCATTCCCTCCATGGGACCTGTAAAAAACACACATTTCCATATTGAATGTCAATCTCTGTTCACCGCCATGAATGAGAAGAGGCAATTGTTCTAGATCACATATACGGAGGCAACGAGCTTAACCTTTATCATGGAAGAAAAGTCCGTCACGAAAGCTACTTATTACATGACAGCTAAAGTTAAACCACGACATAATGTTCAACATGCTAATAACACAAATTAAGAAACAAAAAAAAACAACAACCACCTAAAATCTAGACCATCATAGACTAGGACAGACCAGGTGCTCAGCTACTAATCCTTGCCCAACTGGATGCTTACCCACGCAGCCAACTTCGCAGGCACAGACTTGGCCCGGTTGAATATGATCCGTTCGTATGGGTCACGAAGGCTGTGGGCAAGACGAATTTGGGCCTCGGCAGGCAGGCCCGGAACAAGTGCCTCTAGCTCGTCCAGAAGGTCTTCCACTCCCTGGTGCGGATCTTTTGGAGTCCACGCTTGAATCTGCTCCCGTTGCAGCTCCAACATCTGCGTCGTCAGACGAACAACATCCTCTCCCAACACCTGGGACGGTAACGGGGTACCGTCACTGCGCGAACGCTTCGTGCTGGTTGCCTGCGCGCCTGAGTCTCGGCGTCTTCTCCGGCGACTTTGTTGCGTACTTGGGGCAGCACCTTCCCCTTGTTCTTGGCGCTCAGGGGCTTCGTTGTCCGCTTCGAGATCCTCCTCGAAAGCTTGTTGCGTACCGGCATCTCCCTCAAAAAAAGCCGCAAAGGAACCAGGGGTTGCTGTCTGCGAGGAGAAGGCATAGGTTCCCTTCGCGGTGTAGTCTCCGACTATTGATTCCACCAGACCAAAGTGGGGGAAAGACTTCCGCCTATATGGCTTGTAGGCCTTGTCAATCTGGGTCAAATGATAAAGTCACGTGAGTGTATTGTCAATTAAGGAGCATTACAGTATGTGCACTTGTAGTTACTCACCGTGAGCCATGCCTCCTCGTCAGGTGCGACTACGGTACAATTCAATGGGTCCCAGCCCCAACCGCTCTTGGTCATGAGGTAGACAAAAGCAGTGTAGTCCTTCTTAATGGTTTTCCATCTATTGTTGAGCTTCGCCTTGTCCCAGTTCTTCCCAGTGTGCAAGTTAAATTTCTCTATTATACTGTGCCATGCCGGTGCTGTAAAAGATCCTCCAACCCAGTCGCCAACATCAAAGTGATGTTTGAACAACTGGAGAAGACATTCGTCCATAGCGGGTGTCCACTTCACCCTTTGGGCCGACGATTCGTCGTCCCTAAGGCGAACCCCAGACGATCCCGCACCAGCAGTGAACATCCTGTAGTAGAAGTCAGATGATGTAATTGCAGGGAGCACTGAGCAAACAACCATACTAAAATCTACAAATCAGCATAGACCGAAACATCAGCCATTCGGCCGAGCAAATAAGGAAGATGGAGCACCAAAGAAGGTCCTCTCCACCACCAGAATAACATCCTCGAGCACCTAATTGGTAGCTCTCAGCCACTTCCCAAGAAAAAAAACGAATCAATGTTCAAGCAACGTCAAGAAGGAATAATAACAGTCGGCCATCTAACAGGACTGCGGTAAATAGTCTAACAGCAAACAGCAGTACAGGTAGAATCCAGGTAAGTCACAATGCGTCATTTACATAATTCAAACAGCAGGTATAGCACACTGCATCATTGACCATTCAGTTGGGTTAAGCACACAAGTAAACAACGTGCAGGTAACATCAATCCCAGCAGAGAAGTAAACAACGTGCCAACATAAGAGGGCAGCCACTAACAGCACCAAGGTAGGTGTTAACTGCAAAATACATCATCGAGCGCATGGGATGCTCTCAGATTAACCGAACATCGACCAACTACTATTTAACATCATCGAGCAGCTAATATTTAGATCTCTGCCAAGATTTGGATTACACAGTTCGTAGAAACCACCACCCAACATTCCATGGAAGCGTTCAAAAATATTTAAGCTGACCAAAGAGCTTCAATGACGTTTTGTCAAAAAAAGCTAGGGTATCATCGAGCAGGAACCACCTTGCTCTCAGTGTGATTGCTAATTTTGGCCTCCTTTAGCTACTATAATCGATATTCAATAGTAACCATCACCCAGCAGTCCACTGCTATTAATGAGGTTTTCAAGAGAATTTAACATCATCGAGCTGCAACTGCGTAGCTCTCAGTCTGGTATTGGCAACTACAAAATATAGTAATCATCATCCAAGTCGTAACTGCAATGCAGCCACAAACAGTGAGGCCACAAAGCGCAGCCATCAACGTCAGTGACGTAAAGCACAAATGTAATCACCATCTAGTTGTTCAAAAAAATTGTAACATCATCGAGCTGCAAATGATTAGGTATCAGTCAGGTATTCCCATCGATAATCAGTAGTAACCATCGCCCACGTCCCCAATGCATTGCAGGAACGTTCAGCGAGGCCACAAAGCGCAGCCATCAGCATCATTGACTTGAGTCACAAATGTAATCATCATCTAGTTGTTCAAAAAAATTGTAACATCATCGAGCTGCAAATGATTAGCTCTCAGTAAGGTATTCCCATCGATAGTCAGTAGTAACCATCGCCCACGTCCCCAATGCATTGCACGAACGATCAGCGAGGCCACAAAGCGCAGCCATCAGCGTCATTGTCTTGAATCACAAATGTAATCACCATCTAGTTGTTCAAAAAAATTGTAACATCATCGAGCTGCAAATGATTAGCTCTCAGTCAGGTATTCCCATCGATAATCAGTAGTAACCATCGCCCACGTCCCCAATGCATTGCAGGAACGTTCAGCGAGGCCACAAAGCGCAGCCATCAGCATCATTGACTTGAGTCACAAATGTAATCATCATCTAGTTGTTCAAAGAAATTGTAACATCATCGAGCTGCAAATGATTAGCTCTCAGTCAGGTATTCCCATCTTTAAAAAAAATTTACATCATCGAGCTTCAAATTCTTTAGCTCTCAGTCATATATTGGTATCGACAAACATTTATGCCAGCGCAACAATCAGCAAATCTGGTGTAAAGCACGCATTTAGCTCACAGTCAAGTATTGCAATCTTCAATCAGTTGAGGTGATCAAGAAAACGTTCCGTCATCGAGCTGCAAAGACTTCAGCTCTCATTCAAGTATTGCACACATTTAATCATGCATAATACCACTGTTGAGGTGTACAAATAAACGTTACTTCATCGAGCTGCAACTTTTTAGCTCTCAGTCAAGTTTTGCCATCTACAATTAGTAGTAAACAAACTCAAGACTACATGGTAATGCAGCCATGTAGTCTTGTGCGGCCTCAAAGCCCAGCAACGCACATACGTGAGGAGAAGCACACATTTTATCCCATTAAAGATCATCTTGGGATTCCCAACTAAATTACGAACGTCATAGAGCAGGCACTACATTGCCCTCAGTTCAGTAAAAAAAATTTGGCCTCGTTATAGATTTGGCCTCATTAGTAACCATCACTCAACAGTCCTATGAAATGCATCCAGTAGCAGCCGGCCTCAAAGTCCATAAAACATCAGCCATTTCAATAAGCAGACAAGTAATGACATCGTAGAACACCAAGAAGGACTTCGAAAGTAGAAATTAACCTCATCGAGCATCTAATGCTTAGCTCTCAGTCACTTTTGGGAATCGACAATCAGTACTAAAAGTCAAACAAGACTCGATGCACTTAAGGTAGTACCAGGCCACCTTCAAAGCCCACCCTCCAAATAGTTATGTTTGTGGTCAACTTCTGGAATGGAGAATCAATTGTTAACACACCCCAAAGCTCCGAGGCAATGCAGCCACTTTAACCACAGCCTCTAACCGCATCAAGCAACGGCCGTGGGTTAAAGCACACATCTAATCACAAAAAAAAGGACATCATCGAGCTGCAGATAAGTTGCTCTCAGCCAAGACAATGGCCACACAGATCATTAGATCTCAGCTTAATGCTCCCTAGTAGTAGGTCCTCTAACCATCAACCCCTCGTTAGATCTCAGCTTAAAGTAGTAGGTGCTCTCAGCTTAAAGTAGTAGGTGCTCATCATTAGATCTCAGCTTAAAGTAGTAGGTGCTCTCCCATCAACCCCTCGTCGAAAGGGATTACTGAAAAAATTTCAGCCCCAACATTAACCAACAGCCAGCGACCTTAACGGTGAAGAGGACATTGTACCAATCCACCAAAGAAGGTAGGAAACCTTCGACCAGCATGAAAGAGTCCTCAAACAACATAGTGACATCCTCGACCACCAAATCCAGCCATTGGTATTCGAAAGCCCTCCTCTAAACTACCCAGCATAACATGCCATCGTTCAGCACAAGTGAGGCGACCAACCCCTCACGACCGATATATTGCTTGTCATGCCAACAACAACAGATCCAGGAGCACCTCATAGGCTGCTCTCGGACCCAAATCAAAAAAAAATTCGCAGCAACAAATTTCGAGAGACAGTCAACACTCACAACCAGGAAGCATATAACATCGACACAAGAAAGCATCGACAAATGCTGAACCCCAGACCAAAATGCACCACCGATCATCAAGCCAAGGCGATAGTTAACAGGTCATGAACATCATAGCACAAAAAATGCGTGGGAGGGCCATCGAATGTACCTGGTGAGCCACCAAATGCTAGAAGATATGTGAAAACACAATCCCAGTGCAAATTCCACTCCAATAGCGGCAGATAACCCAGTGGATTTCCTCCTCCGACCCAATTTATAGCCATGGGAAACCCTAGACGCCATCGACTCCATGGCCACGGCAGAGGGATCAAGGCCACAGTGGCCCATACAATGGTCAAAACAAGCAGCGCGATGACCCATCACACCGCACAAACAGTGACTAGCATACCTCGAGCGAAGAACGCGGAGGAGGTTCCCACAAGGGCCGACCAAAAGGAGGCCTACCATCGGCAGGTCACAGGAGGGCGGGACCCAGAGGACCCGAGGCCACAAGCGTCGACGACGAAGCACACAAGGGGGGCGCGTGATGCACGGGTGGGGGAGGGGCGCAGGAGGGGCGGAAGGGAGGGGCGCGGGGAGGGAGGGGAATAAGGTCACGGTGCTACAGCGATCGGGGGCGAAAATCCCAGGAATTGCCGTACACCTCGCAAAGACCTTTTTCTCTTATTCTCCCTTATTCCCCCTCCCTTATCCCTCTACCGAACAGGCCCTTAGTGGAGGGAATCCTTGCTAGAATGTAAGATAAGCCTATTTGTGTCACAGTTATTTGTGTAGTTGCGTATCATAGCCTTTTTATACAACTAGTAATAATTACAGGTGTATCTGTGGCAGTTACAGCGTGGTTGCTTTGCTTGTAGTTATGTAGTAGCCTACATATTTATATTCTTAATGGTTATTGGTAATTTTTAGTCTATGAACTTTGAGATAGAATTTCTTTATTTCTTATAATTGTAGCTGTTGCCCGTGTTCTCTGAGTATTATTTTTGAGTTAACGATAAGCCTAATAAAAGCATCCTTTGCATTTCATTTATCTTCTCACTTATTGAAATTCTTTTTCAGTTCAAATGTCAGCCCACATGCTGTGCAATATTGATAAACTTCTATATTGGGGAGAATGAACAAACTATTATCATGGGGAGATTCAACTAATTCACCAATATATCCTGAAATTACTAAGATTTGACTCTCACCAATTTTAGATTTCCACCCAAATTTCTGTATTTAGGTAGACTTATCTTTCTGAAATGTCAAAAACTCTTGCTGATATCGAGTAGCATTGCTCTCATTTCTGGATTTCCATCATCTTGAAATGTAAATAAAACCTAGTATATAGTTTTTATATCATTATACTTAAGTTGCTACAGGCTGAAAATCTTATCCTGCAGTCGTGTAATTCTATACAGTGCTTTGGAACATGATTTCATTGGTGAATACAAGGCTCTACGTAATCACCTCTTGGAGCACAATAGAAAGGTTAGAGAGCAACGTCGGAACATAAGAACCCTGTCTCAGGATGATGTCAGCAGATTAGACTATTTGGAAGACGAGTGTGAGCTGATGGCTGGGGAGCTGGTAGAGAGGACTAGTCATCTCCACGACATCCAGTTGGAGGATAGGAAGAGGGAGATTGAATGGTGTCAGCAAGGTTTGAAAAAACTAAAAACGGAACAAGGCGGTTTCCCTGGAATCGAGGCGAGGCGTAGCCTCGAGGCGTAAGCCTCAGTTTACAAGGAGAAATATCTATAAAAACTACAATAAATGTATACTAATGAAATTATATATATTCTGACTAACATATGATATATATCACTATAAGATATGATAAAATTATAAAGATAAAAACATCGAAAGAAAGATATACAAATGTATGAGAATGCATCTGTTGGTATTCATCAGAATTCTAACTATCTAACCCAAGTTGAAGAACCAGTGTATGCACCCCTCCTACCATAACATACCCCAACAAGACGGGTAACAACTCCTTAAAATTAAATTTACAAGTAATGCTGTAAATGATATTTGACTTAAGAGTTTTTGACTTAATTTGACATGTTTAATGGTAAATATGAACATGAAAGTGACCAAATTTAAGCATTCATCTTGTATATTTATATCCTAAACAACTAGACTTTTATAAACATATGAAATTACTAATAGGATAAATGATTAACATAAAAAATAATCTGAAAATAAAAAAACGCCTCATGGATCGCCTTGCCTTCGCCTCGACCGCCTCGACCAACTGAGGCATTTGCCTCTCAGAGACCCCCTGAGGCGGCCGTTCTGGGACGGTTTTAGGCCGCCTCGCCTTGAGGCGTATGCCTCGTGCACCTCGAGGCACGTTTTTTTTGAACCATGAGTGTCAGAGATCATGAAGCGTTGGCTTAAGGAGGGGGATGTCAATGCTTCTTTCACTCCATGGCCTATGGCAGAAGATGCGTGAACTACATTCATGACATCACAGTTGAGGAGTGCAGATGCGCGGTGACGTGGAGGTTGGCAGGGCATTTCATGGCCACTTTCAATCTTTTAGTAGGAGAGTTGAGTGCACCGGGTGGGGCTGGCGGGGTAGAGGGGTCATGATGATATCCCACCACATGACGACTCTTTGGTGGCCTCATTCGTGGAGTCAACGATCAAAGAAACGATGCTACAACTGAATGTGGATGGTGCTCCCGATCCGTATGGGTTCTTGGTGCTTTTTTATGAGAGTTCTGGGGCATCGTAAAGGAGGATGTTATCGTGGTGATAGTATAAATGAGCTTAGGGAGGGAAATTAAGGTTTTGGAAGGCTTAATAAGGCTCTCCTATTTTCTCTCTCAAAGAGAGACGTCCCGACTAGAGTGGAGGATTTTCGACCTATAGCTCTCTTAAATGCAATTTACCTTATCATTGCCAAGGTGCTTGCTAATCGATTGCATGGAGTCCTTGTTATAAAATATGAAGAATGCGGAAGCGATTGATAAACAGAGCATAAACAAGAAAGAATAAACATGAAGACCAGAGGTTTAACGTGGAACCCTACTCCGTGAGGAGCGGGATGAAACCACGGGAGAAGCCCTCAAAGGGGCATGCTATGCATTCCTTTTTCTCAATGAATACAGGAGGTCTGGGGCTCCTTATATAGCCTCTCCAGAGCCTCCAAGTCCCACCACTAGGCGGTATGGGACTAAACAGTGGATGGGGTAAATGGATCTTCTCCAGCATCCATTTACCCTGTTACAACTCAATGGGCGCACAACCAAATACTCTAACACTCCCCCTCAAGCTGGAGCATGCAATGCTCAGCTTGGACAAATAGAAAGAAACTCAACTCAACGCTACAGGACACTACGGACAATATCAACCCAACGCGCACATTGCTGCAGTCGAGGACATTGCTTCTCATGTCGTGCAGGTGAGGAGGACGAACAGGATGGAGTGTGAGTCTGCTGAATCTCCTCGTCGGAGAGCATGCGCTCTGAACTGCGCCTGTCAGAGTCGCTGCAACTGGAAATGAGTCTCCTCGTCGGAGTACTCTGGCCCGCCACATTAATGTGGACAACCGCTCCATCTCTGAAAAGGGCCAAACTGAAAAAGGCCGTGGCTGTGCAATCCTCGTCGGAGTCCACGGTCGCTGGAGAATGGAGTCTGAATTAAGTCTTCTTGTCAGAGAACTGGGTCTCTCCCATCTGGCTCAGAGAGTGGTGCACTGCTCTGGTGTACCTATAATACCACATGAAAACTGTTAGAATACTTCGATGATTTATTCCATAGAGCCCTCGGGTCTCTTATATAGGGAGAGAGACCTTGGGTAAATTACATGAGAGGTACATAAAGAAACTGAAATAATAAATAACATCAAAGACGAACAACTATCTCTACACTCCCCCTCAAGATGGAGCATAGATATCTATCATGCTCAGCTTGGAAGAACATCTCTGGAAAGGTCCTCTGAGCAATGGCTTTGTGAATATATCTGCTGTCTGGTCCTCTGAACTGACGTGAGACGTGGAGATGAAGCCCTTCTGAATCATGTCCCTAGTGTAATGACAATCCACCTCTATATGTTTTGTTCTCTCATGGAAGGCTGGATTGTTGGCAATGAATAACGCTGCCTGATTGTCACATTGCAGGTTCATAGGCAACGGAACTTCAACATTCAGATCTTCTAGGACTGCTTTAACCCACATCATTTCTGTGCTTGCCTGTGCCATGGCCCTGTACTCGGATTCGGCACTGGATCTCGCCACAACAGTCTGCTTCTTGCTTTTCCAGGAGACTAAAGAGCTTCCTACGAAGATAGCAAACCCAGAAGTAGACTTACGATCCCGTGGACATCCTGCATAATCCGCATCTGCGCAGGCTGAAATAGACAAATCTGTGCCTTTCTTGAACATCAACCCTGTGCCTGGTGAAGACTTCAGATATCTCAATATCATGTACAATGCATCCATATGTACTTGCCTCGGCTGCTCCACAAATTGACTCACCCGGTTTACTGCAAGTGCAATATCCGGTCGAGTTATAGTGATGTATAAGAGCTTGCCCACCATTTCTCTGTACCTTCTCTTGTCCACCTCCTCAGTGTCATCATCGTACAGCTTCATACTCGGATCCATCGGTGTACTTGAAGGTCTGCATCCAGTCATTCCTGTTTCAACCAGCAAATCTGTGACATATTTTCTTTGAGTCATCACCATTCCTTGTGCATTTCTTGCAAATTCTATCCCCAGAAAATACCGTATTGTGCCTAGATCCTTTGTAATGAACTGGCTGCCCAACATAGACTTGGTTATCTCAACCCCTTGTGCATCATCTCCAGTAACCAATATGTCATCAACATATACCATAACAACGATGGTACCTCTAGGAGTCTTCCGGACGAACAGTGAGTGATCCGCATTTGATCTTCTGAAACCCTGTTGTTCAATAAGCTGGGAGAGCTTCTGGAACCATGCACGAGGACTCTGCTTAAGGCCATAAATAGCCTTATGAAGTCTGCATACCTTCTGAGTCTCCCCCTCAGCAGCAAACCCGGGTGGCTGCTGCATGTAGACTTCCTCCTGTAGATCACCATACAAGAAAGCATTCTTAACATCAAGCTGGAATATGGTCCAGTCACGTACCACTGCAACCGATAGAAGAATGCGAAGGGTAGAATGTCTCGCCACTGGTGAAAAAGTGTCCAGGTAATCTACCCCATATGTCTGTGTAAACCCTCGTGCTACAAGCCTGGCCTTGTATCTGTCAAGACGACCATCTGTATGATATTTGACTGTAAAAACCCACTTGCAGCTCACCACAGACGCACCTGGAGGAATAGGGACTAGAGACCAAGTCCCTCTGGATTGCAATGCACACATCTCCTCTTCCATTGCTAACGCCGGCATTCAGTCTTCATGGCATCCTGATATGTCCGTGGAATCTCAACTGACGATACAACAGCGGCAAACTTCTGGAAATCCCCAGTGAGACGATGAAAGGAGACATGAGAGGCTAGGGGATATGAGGCACACTGTCTTCGCTGTTTCCTATGAGCAATAGGCCGGTCCAAGTCATCCAAAACAGTGCTGACCGGTTGGTCCTCCTCCTGTGGTAAAAGCTCCTGCACATGTGCATTATTTAACCCATCATTAATATCAGAACATACCTGAGGCGTGCTGGATGGTTGAGATGTAGCTTGAGCAGGGCCCGTGCGTCTCGTGTAGAACTTAGTGAAAGGAACAACTGGGGGTGGTGGTGGTGGTGGTGGCGGGGTTGGTGGTGGTGGTGTTGATATTTGGGACGCTGGAGTAGAGGACGGACCCAGGCTTGGAGGTGGTGGAACATAGACTTGGGAGTCTGATGATGTGGAGGAGACCAATCTGTCACCTGCAGGGGAGAAGTACATGACAGGTTCGAAAAATGTAACATCTGCACTCACATAGTACTTGTCATTGACAGGATCATAGCAACGGTACCCCTTCTGTGTCCTGGAGTAGCCCACGAAAACACACTTGATAGCCCTAGGGGATAGCTTATCAAGCCCCGGAGATAAGCGGTGAACAAAAGCGACAGTGCCAAAAACCCGAGGTGTCAATGTAAACAAGTCTCTGTCAGGAAAGAGAACAGAGATTGGAGACTTTTCCCTAAGAACAGTTGTAGGCATTCGATTGACCAGATAACACGCAGTAAGTATAGCATCACCCCAAAAGGTTAATGGAGCACAACTCTGAATAAGTAAAGTTCGAGCAATGTCAAGAAAGTGTCGATGTTTTCGTTCGGCAACCCCATTTTGTTGAGAGGTGTAGGCACATGTGGTTTGGTGGACAATGCCTTTAGATGAAAGGAAGCTAGCAAGAGAGCGAGTGCAGAACTCCAATGCATTGTCAGTACGCACATACTTAACAGTAGATGAAAAAACATTCTGAACTTCATTAATTAGATTTTGAAGAACATTTCCTGCTTCAGATTTATTTTTGAGAAGAAAAGTCCACGACACTCTGGAGAAATCATCAACCACAACTAGATAGAACCTGTGCCCCTGGTGATCCGGGACACGACTTGGACCCCAAATATCTATATGAAATAATTCAAACGGGGAGCTACTGCTCCGACTCTGACGACTGGGGAAGCTAGACCGATGGTGCTTCCCCAACTGACATGCTTCACACCGAAAAGAAGAACTCGGAGATATCTGAGGCAGGAGGTGACGCATCTTCTGCAGCGGTAGATGACCGAACCGAAGATGCCAGGTGTACGGAGAAACAGAGGCCTGGGTATGCAAGGAGACACCAGCGTAGGAGTTACGAACGAGACGATAAAGGCCATTGTGCTCAGAACCACAGCCAATCACCCTGCCCGTCAGTATGTCCTGAAAAATAACAGACGATGGATCAAAAATAGCACGACAGTGCAAATCACGTGTAATCTGACTAATAGATAAGAGGTCCATAGAGAATTCTGGAGCATGTAGCACATTCTGTAAGTGCATAGAGGGTAGCAAAGCTGTCTCCCCCTGACCGATGATAGGAGACTGAGTGCCATCAGCAATGAGTACAGAGCGACCTGGCTGAACAGCTCTGTATGACTGCAGAATATCTTTCTCACGGCAAAGATGATGGGTAGCTCCAGAGTCGACAATCCATCCTGTGAGGTCATGACTATGAAATGAGGCTGAAGGACTACCTGAGGCACTGGCTGAAGCCGATGTACTGGCTGACGCCGAAGCCGCAACATCAGAAACGTCTGCACCCTCTGATGAAGAAGATTGTGGCATAATATCCCGAAGTCGTGCCACCAACTCTTCGAACCTGTGATCTGGAGTAGATGCGGGTGGACCCTGAACATGATCAGCTACTCGTGCAGAAGGAGGAAAACCATGCTTGGAATAGCATGTATCCTCCGAATGACCAGTGCGGCGACAATATGAGCACGTAGAGCGTATGCGGCCTCCACGGCCACGTCCACCACTTCCCCTGCCACGAAACGAGGACGAACCACCACGTCCCCTGGAAACTGCCATTGCTGACGGAGTCGCAGTCGCTGTATTGGATGGAACGGGTACACGACTGAGCCGCCTGTATACCTCTTCTATCGGTGGGATGGTGGCATCTGCCAGTATCTGAGCGCGTGCTGCCTCGTACTCCGGATCTAGGGCAGCGAGTAATACGCCAACCATAGTGGCGTTGCGGAACGTCTTCTGCTGTTCCGGCGTGGCTGTAAGCGGAATGGTGCTGTAGAGCTTCTCGAACATGCCACGAAGCGACGTGTACAGGAACGAAGAGGCTTCCCATTCTGCTTCGTGGTAAATATATCATGCTGCAACTGGAGCATCTTCGTCTCATTACGGACCTGAGAGTACGTCATAGCCAAAATATCCCACATCGCCTTAGCGGTGGGCTGGTGAAGGACATCATTCGCTATCTCCGTCGTGAGCGTACCTGAGAGCCACACCTTGGCGTATGCATCATCTGCCTCCCATGAGGCATAGATTCCTGTCTTCTCCGGCGGTTCATCCTCGGTAAGAATATGTTTCTTACCACACGACTTCATGAGACTGAGGAACTGCATCGCCCACAGTTCGTAGTTCGTCCCGTCCATCTTGACGATTGGTGCCGAACCTTTGAAGGCACCTATGGCGGGCATATCTAGCTTCTGATCTGACATGATGCCGGAGAAGAGCAACTACTGATAGACCAAGAAAATACTGTCTACCAAGACCTTGTAGGATCCAAGTGCATAGGTAGACGATTATGCACTTGAATCAAACATAACGCCGAGAACTAGGAAGAACGCGGCACCGAGTAGAGGCTGTGAGAGCCTCTACTTGACAAAGACGGCTACTGAAAGGCGACGGCGGCTGTTGGACAGCGGTGGGGGCGTGCCGCTGTGGCTGGCGGCAGGTGGAGGGGCTGGTGGGGGCCCGGCGGCGTTAGGGGGCCGGTGGGGTCGTCCCGGCGGCGTTGAGGTGGCCGCTAGGGAGGCCCTGCGGCGGAGAGGGGCCGGTGTGGGGCCCCGCGGCGGTGGAGAGGGCCGTTGGGAAGGCCCTTCGGCAGTGGAGGGGCCGGTGGGAGGGACCCGGCGGCGGTGGGAGGCCGGTGGGGAGGGGGGAAGGGACCGAAACCCTAGAGGGAGAGGTGGGGGGCCGAAACCCTAGAGGGGGGGGGGGCGGCGGTGGAAAAACCCTAGGTTAGGGTCATGGCTCTGATACCATGTTAGAAATACTTCGATGATTTATTCCATAGAGCCTGATAGAAGAAAGGGAGTCTTCGTTATAATAATAAGAAAACCCTAGGCTCTCTTATATAGGGAGAGGCCGTAGGGGTAAATTACATGGACGTCTAAATAGAAAAGATAAATATAAACATGGTACATAAACATATAATAAATATAGAAACTAACTATCTCTACACTCCCCCTCAAGGTGGAGCATAGATGTCGATCATGCTCAGCTTGGATGAACATCTCTGGAAAGGTCCTCGGAGCAATGGCTTGGTGAATACATCAGCAGTCTGATCCCCTGAGCTAACATGGGCCGTAGATATCAATCCTCTCTGGATTAGGTCCCTGGTGTAATGGCAGTCAACTTCAATATGCTTGGTCCTCTCATGGGAGGCTGGATTGTTGGCAATGAACAACGCTGCCTGATTGTCACACTGAAGCTTCATAGGTAGAGATACGGCTACATGTAGATCTTCTAGTACTGAGCGAACCCACATCATTTCCGTACTGGCTTGAGCCATGGCCCTATACTCGGATTCAGCACTGGACCTGGCCACAACAGTTTGTTTCTTGCTTTTCCAAGAAACCAAGGAGCCGTCAACAAACACTGCAAACCCTGAGGTTGATTTTCGGTCCTTAGGACATCCTGCATAATCTGCATCTGCACATGCTGAGACAGATAAGTCCGTGCCCTTTCTAAATAGCAGCCCTGAACCTGGAGAAGTCTTTAGATACCTCAGTATCATGTGTATAGCATCCATGTGAACCTGTCTTGGCTGCTCCATAAACTGACTCACCCTGCTAACTGCAAACTGAATGTCTGGGCGAGTTATGGTGATGTAGAGGAGTTTTCCCACCATCTCTCTATATCTCCTCTTATCCACTTCATCAGTATCGTCATCATATATCTTCATGCTGGGATCCATGGGGATGCTAGATGGTTTGCACCCATCCATACCAGTCTCAACCAGGAAGTCAGTAATGTACTTTCGTTGTGTCATCACCAGACCATGTGCATTCCTTGCAAATTCCAACCCAGAAAATATCTTAGGGTTCCAAGATCCTTTGTAACAAACTGACGACCTAGGAATGCCTTTGCCTTTGCTATGCCCTGAGTGTCATCTCCTGTAACAAGAATATCATCCACATAGACCATTATGACAACCGTACCTGCCGAGGATTTCTGGACAAATAACGAATGGTCAGCATTGGACCTCTTAAATCCCTGGTGCTCAATTAGGTTGGACAGTTTCTGGAACCACGCTCGTGGACTCTGTTTAAGACCATATATTGCCTTGTGAAGTCTACATACCATATGCTTCTCCCCCTCAGCAGTAAACCCGGGTGGCTGCTGCATGTAGACTTCTTCTTGTAAGTCCCCGTACAGAAAGGCATTCTTGACGTCTAGCTGATAAATGCTCCAGTCACGAACCACTGCAACAGACAGGAGGATACAGAGAGTCGAGTGTCTCGCAACTGGAGAGAATGTATCCATGTAATCAACGCCATATGTCTGTGTAAATCCTCGGGCAACCAGGCGTGCTTTGTACCTATCCAATGTGCCATCCGCATGATATTTGGCTGTGAAGACCCATTTGCAGCTGACAACTGATGCATCAGGTGGTGCAGGGACCAAAGACCATGTGCCACGGGACTGCAGGGCCCCCATTTCTTCTTCCATAGCTCGTCTCCAGCATTCACTCTTCAAGGCTTCCTGGTATGTCCGTGGTATGTCCACAGAAGACAAAGCTGTGGCAAACTGCTGGAAATCACCTGTGAGTCGGTGAAAGGAAACCTGTGAAGCAAGTGGATAGGATGCACACTGTCGTCTCGGTTTTCGAATAGCAATCGGAACATCCAGATCACCATCTGTGTCCACCTGTAAGGAGTCATCCTGCATATGTACCGAACCTGACCCGTCATTAGTAACATTATCTGAACATACCTGAGGCGTAGTGATTGGCTGAGCTGTCGGCTGAGCAGGACCTGACCGACGGGTATAGTGGTTAGGAAATGGTGAAACGATTCGCCGTGGATCGGATGGAGGTGGAGGTGGTGGTGGAGGTGGAGGTGGTGGTGGTGGTCCTGGCATAGGAATGGACACAGGAGATGAGTCAGGTAAAAGACAAGTAGGTGGTGGTGGAACCAAAATATCATCAGCGCTGGTGGATGGTACCATTCTGTCCCCAGCTGGCGAGAAGTACATGACCGACTCGAAGAAAGTGACATCCGCACTAACAAAGTACCTGTTGGTAGTAGGATCATAACACCGGTATCCCTTCTGCGTTCTGGAATACCCAACAAAGACACACTTGACTGCTCTTGGAGAGAGCTTGTCAAGTCCAGGAGAAAGACGATGGACAAAAGCCACAGCACCAAAAACACGAGGTGGTAGTGAGAATAGCTCCTTGTCAGGAAAAATAAGAGAAATGGGGATCTTCTCTCCAAGGACAGAGGATGGCATTCTATTGACCAGATAGCATGCAGTAAGGACAACATCCCCCCAGAAAGAAATAGGAGCACAACTTTGAATCAATAAGGTACGAGTGATATCCAAGAGATGGCGATGCTTTCTTTCCGCCACCCCATTTTGTTGGGATGTATATGCGCAGGTGGTTTGATGAATAATACCCTTCGATGACAGAAATTGAGAAAGAGAACGTGTACAAAATTCCAGGGCATTATCAGTCCGAACATATTTTACTGAAGACGAAAAAACATTTTGCACTTCATTAATCAAATTTTTAATAACATCTCCTGCTTCAGACTTATTCTTCAGAAGAAAAACCCAAGAGACACGGGAAAAGTCATCTACTACCACAAGATAGAACCTGTGCCCCTGATGATCGGGCACACGACTTGGACCCCATATATCTATATGCAACAACTCAAAAGGGGAGCTACTGCTCCGACTCTGACGACCTGGAAAGCTCGACCTGTGATGCTTTCCTAACTGACATGTTTCACAACGAAACGACGAACTTGGAGAGATCTGGGGCAGAAGATGGCGCATCTTCTGGAGCGGAAGGTGACCAAAACGAAGATGCCAAATGTATGGTGAAACTGGTCCAGCAGAGTGAGTGGAGATGCCAGCATAGGAATTCCGGACCAGCCGATATAGACCGTTCTGCTCAGAGCCACAGCCAATCACCTTGCCCGTGAGTATGTCCTGAAAAATGAGAGAAGACGGGTCAAATATAGCGCGACAATTCAAGTCCTTTGTAATCTGATTAATAGATAATAAATTCAGCGAGAACTCAGGGGCATATAAAACATTTTGTAGCTGCATAGTGGAGGATAAGAAAACCTCCCCCTGGCCAACAAGGGGTGAGTAGGAACCATCTGCTATCTGTACTGAGCGACCTGGAGGAATAGCCCTGTAGGCCTGTAGTCTTCCTCTATCTCGACACAGATGATGTGTAGCTCCGGAATCTATAACCCAGTCAGATATATCATGTGAAGATATGAAGGCTGAAGATCTACCTGAGGAACTGGCTGCAGCAGATGAACTGGCTGAGGCTGTGGCAGCAATATCTGACGAGCCGCCAGATGAATCACCAGAAGACTGTGGCATAATATCACGAAGGCGAGCCACGAGTTCGTCAAATCTATGATCTGCAGTAGACGGTAATGGAGACTGTGAGTGCTCTGCAACCCGTGCCGATGCTGGGAACCCATGCTTTGAGTAGCATGTCTCCTCCGAGTGTCTAGATCTGTGACAATATGAGCATGTCTGACTGACGCGACCGCCTCTTCCATGAGAGCCACGGCCACGTCCACGACCACGCCAAGAAGGTGGTCCACCTCTCCCACGCGAAGCTGCCATCGCAGATGGGGGTGGAGTAGATGAGCTGGAAGAAACTGGGATACGACTGAGCCTCCTGTAGACATCCTCCACCGGAGGAATAACTGCATCTGCTAAGATCTGTGACCGTGCAACATCATACTCAGGATCGAGGGCAGCAAGTAGAACACCCACCATGGTGGCGTTCCGGAACGTCTTCTGCTGCTCTGGAGTAGCAGTCAGAGGAATGGTACTGTATAGCTTCTCGAACATCCCTCTTAGGGATGTGTATAAAGAATGAAGAGGTCTGCCGGCTTGCTTCATCGTAAAGATGTCATGCTGAAGCTGCAACATCTTTGTCTCGTTTCGCACCTGCGAATACGTAGTAGCAAGAATGTCCCACATTGCCTTAGCAGTGGGCTGATGGAGAACATCATTTGCTATCTCCATCGTCAGCGTGGCGGACAACCATACTTTTGCATAAGCATCATCGGCCTCCCATGAGGCATAGATCCCTGTCTTCTCCGCAGGCTCATCTTCGGTAAGAATGTGTTTCTTACCATTTGATTTCATGAGGCTCATGAACTGCATGGCCCATAACTCATAGTTAGACCCGTCCATCTTCACTATTGGCGCCGGACCTTTGAATGCGCCGATGGAGGGCGAATCGACTTTCGATTCTGACATACTGCTGCTTGAAGAAGACGAAGGGATAATAGACACTGTGATGAATGTCTACACCAACTGCATTGGATTTGAGTACGTGTGTAGACTTTTACGTACTCAAATCCATAAACCGGAGAAAGAGGAGTCTAGGGCACGCCTCCAAGGAAGCTTACAGCCCTCGAAAGGCCTCGAGAACGACGCCTAAGTACTGCTGGAGGCCACTGGAACCCCAACGGCGGCAGCAAGGGGTGTCGCTGGGGCTGTGGGAGCGGCTGGCGGTTGCCGCGAGGGGTGCTGGATGCCGCTGGGACGGCTGGAAGCGACAGGTGGGTGTCGCTAGGGCTGCTGGAGGCCGCTAGGGTTGCTGGCTGCCGCTGGCTGGGGCGGCAGGAGCCGTTGGGGAGGGCGGCTGGGAGCCGCTAGCGGCTGGTTGCCGCTGGGAGGAGCGGTGTGGCTGATGAAGCCGCAGAAGGGAGGGGCTGGGTGCCGCAGGCAGCGGCTAGAAGAGAGAAGAAGGGAGGGGCAGCGGGTGGGGAAGGGAGGAGAGCCCTAAGGCGGCTCTGATACCATGATAGAAGAAAGGGAGTCTTCGTTATAATAATAAGAAAACCCTAGGCTCTCTTATATAGGGAGAGGCCGTAGGGGTAAATTACATGGACGTCTAAATAGAAGAGATAAATATAAACAGGGTACATAAACATATAATAATAATAGAAACTAACTATCTCTACAGAGCCCTCGGGTCTCTTATATAGGGAGAGAGACCTTGGGTAAATTACATGAGAGGTATATAAAGAAACTGAAATAATAAATAACATCAAAGACGAACAACTATCTCTACAAAAACCCTTGCCAACATGGCATAAGGAATGATGCTCTACTCTGGAGTCCCTATGGGTTACATGAAAACTCTGGCCTACAAAACAAGAATAATGATGGGGACCACGACAATTGATGGCATCTATGTGCTCATCTGAAAATGACCGCATCCATATGCTTGTCTGAAAATGAGTCTCTCTCTAGAGATCTCGAAAGTGAGCCTCTCATCATGGAGTGCCTCGATCTTGGACTCTGACCAATATGTCGAGTCTAAAATTGCGCATCAAGCTGGGACTCGGAATCTGAACTTCGAGTCTGCGCATGAAAAATCTGAATATGAACTGTAGAGTCTGGAAATCTGCATGTGAATGTCGAACATCTGAATAGACCTGTGACTCTACATACACTCCCCCTTTCTCCCATACTTGTCAGAAAATGTCATCAACAAAGTTGGGAGAAGACAAGATGAATAGGGGTAAACATGAATATCCACATAAGGTTCTTGCGGCTTTTCATTTTTTTTTATAAGCCGCCATTTTTTTTGAACTCTCCTTTTTTTAAAGCCGTTTCAACCTCCTTTTTTACGGCTTTTCTTGCATTTTTTTTGCAAATATTTGCGTACGGCTTTTCTTTGTAGGCACTTTTTTTTCCTTTTTTTTGAAACCGGTCCCCTTGGGATTTTTACAAAAAAACTCATTTTTTTATTTTTTTAGCCAACATCGCCTGGAACCAGCCATCCTCCCTATGTATTTTTTTTATAAAGTGGACAAGCCCATTTCTTATTTAATTGTGGGCATCGGATGAGATTCCAAGAAAACTAGGGTTCCCATCGTTTGGGAACCCCTTCGACTCTTGTAGTGCATCGCCAGGACCTGGAGGCCATCCGCCTGGTGCTGCGCACGCGATGGGAAGGCCGCTCCTCCGCCAGGAGAGGAGCTTTGGGGCTACGCGCGAGAGAACGCCGCCTTGAGTGCGGCTAGAGAGGAGTAGGCGCCGCCAGCGGGATTCGCCTTGGCCGCGCGAGAAGGAGTGCGCGACTGTGCCGCCAAGCAGTGGATGTCGCGAGGTTCATTGGCGTCGCGTGGTTGCTGGGAACCTCCGCCAAGGGGATGTAGTCTTGCGCAGGATGGAGGAACTCGCCTTGCGCAGGATGGAGGAACTCCCGCCTGAGAAGGTGCTGTGCGACCTGAACTGAAGGCTGCAACCCGCGAGGGCTGCTGTGTGTGCGCCATCGGGGAGTGCAAGGGTGCCGCCTGGCTGGCTGGGGCCGCCTGGCGATCGTGCGGGAGCCCAGCCTGGGGTTGATGCGCAGGGCTGTGCCGCCTGGAGATGTGAACCTGGGACTCGCGTGCAGAAGATGGAGATCGGCCTGGTGGGCCTGTGCCTTGTAGATCTTCGCCGCGGATACGATTACGCAGGGAGATCGGATCTCCTGCGATATGAAGGTGCGGCAGGGGCTCCTACACCTTGGAGAACTTGAAGATACCAGCGCCGTTCATGAAATTTCATCTTCAAGAACAAACCAATAATCGGACTGCTATGCAAGAATTAGGATTTGAAACTCTAGAACCGAATCTGATCATGAACTTCAACAATCTCAAATATGAATCGAATAAACGATCTTGACGAATGACACCATGACTAATGAACCCGCCCTTGATACTTTCATCTCGAAAAAAAATCTTAAGCATAAATTCCTCGAGAATCGACCTACTATGATACCATGTTATAAAATATGAAGAATGCGGAAGCGATTGATAAACAGAGCATAAACAAGAAAGAATAAACATGAAGACCAGAGGTTTAACGTGGAACCCTACTCCGTGAGGAGCGGGATGAAACCACGGGAGAAGCCCTCAAAGGGGCATGCTATGCATTCCTTTTTCTCAATGAGTACAGGAGGTCTGGGGCTCCTTATATAGCCTCTCCAGAGCCTCCAAGTCCCACCACTAGGCGGTATGGGACTAAACACTGGATGAGGTAAATGGATCTTCTCCAGGATCCATTTACCCTGTTACAACTCAATGGGCGCACAACCAAATACTCTAACAATCCTGAACAATATCTATTCACGAGAGCACAAATCCTTTGTTCTTGGAAGACATATGGTGGACAGTTGGGTGCTCGCATCGAATATGGTACTCGTTTGGAAGAGGAATCAAGGGAGAGGTCTGTTTTGGAATGTGGACTTCTCAAAAGAATATGAATGTGTGGACTGGTGCTTCCTCTGGTCTTCTTTACAGTGGAGGGCTTCCCAGATGACTGGATTGCTTGGGCTAAGATATATATTATGGCAACGTCATATACGATGCTTGTAGATGACAGATTGTAAGGAGGTTTCTTTCAGCTGCAGTGGGGAGCGAGATAGGGATGCTCCCCGATACTTCTTTTTGTAACTGTAGCAGATACCTTAGCAATTATGATAAGATTGGCTACAGAAGGACGATTGTATTAGGGATACATTACCTCTCCTTCAGTATGTCGATGATATCATAATCTTTCTTGAGGGTAGGAACGATCACATGAGAAGAACCTATATTATGGACATTTTTGGGCACATCTCGGGGATGCAGATCAATACAAAGAAATCGACTTTCGTTCCATTTGGGCTTTTCGAGGCGAATGTTCAGGAGGTAAGTTTGGAGCTTCGTTGTATGTGTCAGACTCTTTCGATAACATAAGTGAGCCTTTCACTAGTTGCGGGATGTCTTCATGCTTCTGATTTGAGATTGGTTTTAGA
The DNA here is from genome assembly GCA_037367405.1 of Ottelia alismoides. Taxonomy (NCBI): domain Eukaryota; kingdom Viridiplantae; phylum Streptophyta; class Magnoliopsida; order Alismatales; family Hydrocharitaceae; genus Ottelia; species Ottelia alismoides. The sequence goes on from JAZKJV010007977.1 coordinate 425,992, forward strand.
TAGATTGTAGCGTAAGCTAGCTAGGTGGAAAGCAATGATCATGTCTAAAGGTCGGAAATGGGTGCTGCTGAAACAGGTCATGTCATATATTCCTATATTCTTTTGCTCCACCAGATCACTCCCGATTGACGTGCAATCGAGTATTAAAACTATTATGATGCAATTCTTTGGGCCGATGGGAAACTAGAGAAGGGGATATTCACCTTGTGGAATAGAAAATTGTTACAAAATCCAAGGAGAGTGGGCTTGGGGTTCTGAGACTCGAGTGCATAAATAAAGCGCTCCCTGCGAAGTGGTGCTCAGATTGTGGGGGATACAAACGATTTGTTGTGTTGCTTCTTGCAGTCTATCTATGGCATATGCGCCTCCTTGACTAGTAGCACTATACAAATAACATCCTCTCTTTGGCAGGGAATCCTTTAGATCCTTCTAGATATGAGGCATATGCTCCGACTGATAGTTGGTAGTGGAGAGATCTTCCTCTTCTGGCTGGATATTTGGACATGCTTAGGTGTTTTGGGGGAACGCTACCCACACCTCTTTGCACGAGCTGAGGAACAGAACGTGCTGATCCATCAGGTCCAGACGACGGGCAATTGGACTCCCACCTTTATGGTAGATTTTTCAGAGCATAGACTAAATGATTTTCTAGCATTACTCAATGACTTGATGGATGTTGAGAACATTACACATGGGAGAGATCACTTCAATAAGGGCTAATGGTACAATCTCAATCAAAAAGCTTTAACAAGCCTTTACCCGATACCAGAGCATGATTCAAGAGGACATTCGGCATGATAATATGGTGCAACATGGTCTCACAAAGAAATAAAGTTTTTATGAGGCTTTCCAAGTACAACCGCCTGCTTACGAAAGTACAAGGGGACAAACTTCTCAATACCGGCGACCTAACTTGCAGGAGATGCAGTTGCTCTCACCTGGTATGGAATGGAGCATGTCTCCCACTGCTTAGGTCTGATGACAATTGTTGGGGTATATGTCTATTTTGTGTAGGTGGATAATTGGATCCCTCTAGGGTCCAATTACCACACCCACTTATTGTTGGAGTATTTGTTATGTGCGCCTATTGAGTTGTAGCAGGGTAAATGGATCCTGGAGAAGATCCATTTACCCCATCCAGTGTTTAGTCCCACATTGTCCAGTGGTGGGACTTGGAGGCTCTGGAGAGGCTATATAAGGAGCCCCAAACCTCCTGTATCCATTGAGAAAGTGCAATGCATAACACGCCCCTTTAAGGGCTTCTCTCGTGGTTTCATCCCGCTCCTCACGAATTAGGGTTCCACGTTAAATCTCGCGTTCTTCATATGTTTTTTATCTTTTTCCATGTTTTCGCTTCCGCTTCCTAGCAGGTTCGATTCTCGAGGAATCATTGTTTTTTAATTTTATTTGAGATTTGGTTTATCGATTGTTTTTTAAATATTCACGATTCTGGGCAAGAGAAACATAGGGTTTACATAACCCTAATTCAGGCGGCCAATTCCAGTTGCAGTTTCTCGAGTTCTTGTTCTAGGGTTTAGAAGAAACCCTAGAAATCATCCTCAACTCCACCCGCAGCCGCCAATCTCCAGATCTATGCTTGTTCCGCAACATCTATGTGGCGTGGCTGCATCTCCAGATCCGTGAGAGTTCATGTTTGCCGAAGAATCGTAGGTTTTGAAAACCCTAAGCTTTATCTCCAGGCCGCCCTTGCCGCTGATGAATCTCGTATTCATCATGCTAAAAGCCACAAATTAAAATCCTGGCTTAACCATTCCAATAAAAATCATCTTTAATTATTTATTCTTACCCTCTATTATATTGTGTATAAATTACCCTTATTTATTTGTATTTAATTTCCCTTATTTTTTCTTGTATTTATTTTATCATCAAAACCCCCCTAAAAATTAGTTAGATAAATTGTCCATAAATCACTGACCTTTAAAAAGACCAAAAAAATACAAAAAACAAATCAAAAGACTCGGTATTTTTAGCCCCTTAAAAATACCCCCAAAAATGCTTTTTGTACAAATGACCTCTTTTGGCTTTTTGTCCAACATGAAAGTTGTAGATCTCGTCAAGACGAGCAACTTTCATGTTTTGACTTTTTCCTAATTTTGTCTCTAACTAATTCTTTTGCATTATTCTTTGTATTTATAGTTATGAATTTCCTGATTGGGCCACGTGACGCTCTCTGGAGCTGCCACGTGGTCCGCCTCTTCTCTTGACACCTGGCCTCTCTGGCTACCGTTGGATCCACTCCTACCCGCCTCGATCTCCGCCGTCCATCGCCGCACCATCATCCGTCGTCAGATCTCTGATGAGATCTGATCTTAGCCGTCCACCCCCGCTCCATTCTCAACCCTCTGATCCCTTTTTCATCCTACGCCTACTGCTGCTCCACGTCATCCCTTCATCCCAGGCCATTGGATCCTCCTTATCCCTCCATCATAACCGCTCTTTAGCGCCCATTCCTCCACCGTTCGATCAGATCCTTTGATCTGATCGTAGCCCTCCGCCCGCGCTCGCATCCTAGCCGTTGGATCGCGAGATCCAACGGCTCGCCGGTTGTCTCCTACCTCCGTAACCCCCCTTCCCTCCAGCCGTTTCACCTCGCCAAACCGCCTCGCCCTTCCATTTTTAGCCTCCATCTCCGACCACCTCTCGATCTCCTCACGCCTCTCCCTCGTAACCCCGTCTTCCCTATTCCTCGCGTAACCCCCATGACCACTCGCCATCATTCCTTCACCATTAAAACCCCCGTCGAAACCCCCCTCTTCACCACGTAACTGCCGACTCTCTCCACCTATATAAGCCTCCCTCCGCCATCGTCGACCTTCATCCACCATTCTGGGGCTTGGGCCCAGCCTCTGGACCTCCGGTGACAGCGGAGGGACCATGAATCGAGGCGAAGACGGTCGGATCCCCGGTGAGATCCATGGCATATCCGCCATGAAAGCTCCGCCCTCCCAGCGATAGCTGAGCACCTCGCAGCAGGCTGAGCGAGTTGTGCGACGACCAGAGCAGCAATTGCTGCTCAGCCCAAGCCATTTCCTCCACCGGGTTCCCCTCTCCGATGAGGTTCTTCCTCCCTTGCTTTTTCTTGTGTTTTCTCCTAATTTATCCACAGTCTACACTCCACTCAACTGCCATCCGATCACCCTCCGATCTTCGTCTATCATCAGTCATCCTCGCGGACCCCCTTTCCCTTCTCCAGACCCTCCCCCGCTCCGACTCCCCATTTCTCCTGCTCCGCCGGAGAAGAAGCCACTGGCCACCGCCTCCCGTCACTCTCCTGGCCCTCATTAACCTCACACCACTCACGCACCTCACCTGCACGCTTCGGCTATGCAAATCTAACATATGCAAGTTCAATGGCCGGACTTCACGTCGGAGCTCCTTCAAGCTTTTCTCCTCCGGCGAAGCTTCATCGACAGCCCACACCAACTAGCTCCGGACATTCGCATCACATCCAACGTCTTCGCGAGGGCTCTGGCTCCCTTCTCATCATCAGGAGGCCTCGCGGAGCGTGGAGGAGCCAAAGGCAGGTCGTCGGAGCCCTGCCTTCTCCGGGGACCTGCGGAGGAGACGAAGGTACAAGTACCGTCCGATCATCTGGATCGGACGGTGATGATGGCGACACGTGGCAGACCCGAGCCTCAGTCCGCACCAACAGGCTCGGGTCACCCGAACCTCAAGCCGAACCTCCAGACTACGCCACGTGTCCCAAGCCACAGTTGCCCCCCCCCCCCCCCCGAGCCTAGGTGCCTCACGTGCCTCGTACGTGAGGGTGTGGGAAAATTGCACGAAGGACCCTGGTATTTTCAAGAATTGCAGAATGGTCCCCAGGTACGTGTCTCACGTACGTGCCTGGGTATTTTACAGCGAGGTCCTCCAATGTTTTGGGAATTGCAAAAAGGTCCCTGCGCGAATGGAAAATTTACACTTGGACCCCGGCGGTTTTCACTGTTTGCATTTAGGTCCCTCCAGGGACCTAACTGCATTATTTATCCTTTTTTATTTCTTGCATTTTTATTACAATTATGCTCCTGCATTGTTTTCTTCATAACTTGAGCATCGTAGGTCCAAATTGCATGATTTTAGTGTCGTTTTAATCCTTATTTTGTCCTCTACATCTTAGCATATTTATTTTTCTCATTTGCCACTGTTTTAAATGAAGTGATTTTTTATGTGAAAAATGAGACCCTGCTCTCCTTGTCTTGCTTTGATTTGATGACTGTTCTGCATATTGTGATTCACTCGACTCTGATTTCTATTTCTGATATGATGCTCATACTTTTAGGGTATCTTTGTAATTTTTTGTTTAGCATACATTTAACCTTGCATATTTGCCCATTCATCACGTTATAGTTGCATAAAAATCAACTAAAAAATGCAGACATCATGGCCATTGCTTTGTAAATAGCATAGTTCATCATATGGATATGAAATTGAGAAATATTTCACACTTGAGTTTCATGAATCAAAATTCGATAAATTGATTAAGTAGCTGTGTCCTTGCATTCGACCTTGGTAGACTTGCCAAGTATAAATACTCCACAACATTCAAAGGACTGTGGTTTTTGCTGAACCGAATTTGCCTCCTATACTACGACAATTCATTACTTTTAAAGAGGCAAATTCGACACTCAAATTAAGGGTCCTCTATGAAATAAGCCTTGGAAATTCACATGCACATTCAGGGATGTATTCAACTAAGTCATTCATTCATTCATGCTCGAGGACGAGCATGGTCTAAGTATAGGGGTATGATGAATCTCGTATTCATCATGCTAAATTTGGTCATTTAGGCTCTGTTCCCCATCATTCACTTGCAATTAATCATTAATAGAGCATTATTAGCATTCATACATGTGTGAATAATATTTGCATTTCATCATGCATAATTGTATTAAAAACCCCAAGTGTAAATTAGCTCAAAAAGCCGCTAACTTCTCCTATTTTTAATTAATTCATCCTAACTCAGATTGACCCAAAACTACCTCCATTGTGTAGATATTACTAACCTTATTAGATAAAAAATACAAAAAATTACTAACTCCAATAAGTGTCAAATAATCCCAAAGTCTAATTTCACATCTGACAGACTAAAACGAGCATATCTCCCTCATACAATGTCCGATTTTGGTCTACACTTTTAAAGTACTCCATTTTCAAATACCTTCAAAACAAGACCAATTTCGTAAAATTCGGAGCTCATTTGTGAAAGTTGGATTTTGGGCCTCTTTTGCGCATTTTAACTTTTTGCTATTTTTGACCTGATTTTTTATGTGCTTAATTAACCATTTTAATTTTATTTCTTCTTCATTTGTGTTCTTTAATGAAAGTTTTTTTAAGCGTCACAAAATTCCAAATCCAGAGTAAAACTGAAATCAAAGAAACTGACTGAGTCCAAGTGTCCGTTGTCAATCTGTACAAAAATTGTGTGTTTCTCACTCCTATTTTATTTTCCTAATTTCTTATTTATTAAAACTCCAAAAAAATTAGATTAGTGTGTAATTAATTTTCTTGTATTTTCTTGTATTTTTCTATAATTTTTATCCTCTCTAAAACCACCAAAAAAATACAATATCCCAAAAACCCGATTTCTATACACATGGAGAACCACCAAAAATACCACTTCTCACAGATGACCTCTTTTGCTCCTGGGTCCTTCATGAAAGTTGTAGATCTCGACGAGACGAATAACTTTCGTGAAGGAAATTTTTCAATCCGATGTCAGTTTCTGTCTTTTCTATTTTTCTTTATTTTAAATTTTGAATTTTTTTGGGACGCCATGTGGTAGCTCCTGGGCTTGCCACGTGGCACCCCATTATCTCTCTCCAGTCGCCCCCCTGGGTCATGTGCCCGGCACGTGACCCCCACCTTCTTCAACCTTCAGCCGTTACCCAACCCTCCCCCCCGCCGTTCCTCCTCCTGTAACGCCCATCGCCGCCTCTCCCTCGTCAGCCGTTCCTCCTTCCGTAACGCCCTCGCACCACCTCCTATAAAGCCCAGCCCCCGTGCGACGCTCCGACGATCCGCCACCTTGAGCCCTAAGCCATCGTGATTCCCTCCACCTTCCCCTGGTGACAGCAAGGGAAGTCGTCGACGAGCGAAGACACGTACTGGGCGGCGTGATCCAGGGGATTCGCCATCCCTTGTTGCAGCCCTTCAGCAGGTTTCCTATCTCGGCTCTCGCCAGAGCCTTGAGCAACACCGGGTACCACCTTTCTTCTCGCCTTCCGATCATCGTACCCCGCTTCCCCCCCCTTCCGAGCGCCGCCGGCCTTGCATAGGCCGGTGCTCTCTCTCCATCACCGACCACCCCCAGACCCTCCGCCCGTCGTTTGTTTTGTCTAACCCGTTGCAGGTCCAGCCAAAAAAAACGCGCGGAGGCGCCGCCTCCCTGCTCAGCTGCTTCGACCCCTCTGCCGCGCAGCTCGCACACTCCACCTGCCACCTCCTCACGCACGGCGGAATTGCCACCACCGCCGCAGCAGCCTTGTGCAGCTCCGCCCGTCGCCGCGGCCGAGCCCCTCCGTGCGCTCGACCACCGACTCCGCTTCAGACGCTCGACCTCCACCGCCTCCTTCGGTCGCCCGCTCGACACTACCGCCCGCCATCTTCGCCAGCTGCCGTTAGATCGCACCCCAGATCCAACGGTTAGCAATTAGCCACACCATCTATCTGAGCCGAAGCCTGAACCTCGTGGCTCGGATACGCCGAACCGCAGTCCGAACCTCCGCAGGCTCGGGTTCCCTAGCCTCTGCCGCAGATACGCCGACCCTCAGCCGCTGCCCCGAACCTCCTGGCGCACGTGCTACGCACGTGCTTATGGGAAAATTACATCGCGGCCCTCCATCGATTCAGAAATTACAAACACACCCCCGCCAGGGGTAAAATTCAGAGGGGCCCCTCCGAGTTTACTATATTACAGATATGCCCCTCTAGGGACCTCTTTGCAAGAAAAATTTATTTTATTTACATTTTAGTCCCTGAAACTTCATTTTATCTCATTTTTTAATACGAACTCCATTTTGAGCATATAATATGTCATTTTGAAGCTATTTCCATGCTCTATCACTTAGTATAATTTGAGGACAGATCTGAGGTCATTTATTGATATTGATTATTTGAGAATCTCTGTCGACTTTTGCAGGCCATTTTGGACATGTTCATGCTTAAGGAATTAACGATATCTTTTGCGGGAGTTCAGTTAAGGATTTTAATTCGATTAACCCCTCGTGCTCATTGTTGATTATTCCCAAAAATTTAATATTTGCTAGGGGTTAGATCAAGGATCAATATATTTGACTCCCTATTTGGTTGATCGACTATTAACTTTGAGAATGCAATTTACATTGAATTTTTGACAGGAATATTCATTGATTAATCTCTTTATTTACCTGTAGCTTGGAGTTGGTAGATCTTTCTGGGCGTTAATATCTTTCGATCCGTGATTACCTCTCGAGAAATTAATTGATAAATTTCATTGAGGATTGAATTGTATAATTCACAGATCCTGGGCATAATCATCTCTGTTTATTTTCTTTTCATCGCATCTCCATCATTGCATTGTATATTTTATCAACACAAAAATTAATCGAGCATTTATTAATTATTTGATGTAATTTAAAACCATGCAACTAAAAATCTCCGTTCCCTGTGTTCGACCTTGGTACACTTGCCAAGTAAAAATACTCCACAACATTCAAAGATTGTGGTTTTTGATCGACCGATTTTCGCCTCCTATACTACAATTATCGATTATTAAAGAGGTGGATTTCGCGTTCATCAATCGCATCTCAGGCAACAGCATCAGCCCTAGCCGCATCTCAGGTGGCGGCATCAACAACCCAGATCTTGGTGCGATAGTCCAGCAACCCCAAGCAACACATCTGGCGCTTGGCAGGTTCATTCCATCGTCGCTCCGCAGCAACCAGGCCCCAGGCGCGGCCTGTCCTAGCGGCGCACCTGCATAGGCGACGAGAGTGAGCGGCTCCAGGAATCCCTGTCTCCCACAACGGCGCTCCCTCCAACGCAGACTCCTCATTCTCCCAGGCGGAGCCCCCATGCTCCCAGGCGCAACCCACAGGACCTCCTTAGGCCCCATCGTAGGTCCAGACCGATCCTCCATCGCAGGTCCAGGCGTGCTTCAAGAAGACTGTGAGCCTCCTTCACGCGTCTCCTTTGACCTCTCCCAGCAGGAGGAGGCAATCGACCCTCCTTATCGACGCGCGCACACTCATTGCGCGCAGACCCATCGGCGGCGATTCCCCTCCCTCCAGTGCTGCTCTCTCGCCGGTATTCGTAGAGTGGCATGAACAAGTCCCACCACTGCGCACGTCCCTCCCTTGCGCGCGAGCGCCTCTCCAGCGCAGAACTCCAGGAGCGATTCTCCGGCATCTAGGCGTCCGTGGCGGCGCAGGTTGAAAGAGCCCCATCGGGGCGAAGGGTTCATTCGAAGGGGTCTCGCAAGTGGAAACCCTATGTGGGCTATTGCGGTATAAAAAAAGAGAAAGGTCATTTTTTTAAAAAAATGGAGGGGGAGCTGGATATTTTGTTAAAAAAGGAGGGATTTCAAAAAAAAAGGTCGCGTACAAAAAAAAGACCATACACAAGTAAAAAAAAGGGATGAAAAGCCGAGAAAAAAGTGTCAACGGCTTAAATTTTTTTTTCAAAAAAAAGAATGAATGATGAATGTTTTGAAAAGTCGACAAATGTGTGATCGGCTAAGTGGTTTTTTGTTTTGCCCCCATCATTGTTGTCTTCTCCCAACTTGGTCGACATCCATGTCATTCCGACCAGTATGGGAGAAAGGGAGAGTATGTATGTAGAGTCACAGGTCTTGTGTTCCAGATTTCATATTCCAGATGCCCAGTCAGTTTTAGACTCTACAAAGACAATTTTCAGATGAAGATTATCCATGCGCAAGATTCAGACTTGACGTTCAGATTCCGAGTCCATAGTATGATGCGCAGATTCAGACTCGACATTCAGATTGATCAGAGTCCAAGTTTGTGGCACTCCATGATGAGATACCCATTTTCGAGTTCTCCAGAGAGAGACTCAATCTCAGACACGTACATGTATGCGGTCTTTTCAGATGAGCACATGTATGCCATCATTTGTTCGTGGTCCTCATCTTCTTCATGTTTTGTCGGCCAGAGTTTTCATGTGAGCCATAGGGACTTCAGAGTAGAGGACCATTCCCTATGCCATGTTGGCAAGGGTTTTCATGTGGTATCATAGGTACACCAGAGCAGTGACCATTCTCTGAGCCAGATGGGAGAGACACAGTTCTCCGAAGAGGAGACTTCTTTCAGACTCCATTCTCCAGTGATCGTGGACTCCGATGAAGATTGCACAGCCACAACTCCTTTTCCGTTCGGCCCTTTTCAGAGATGGAGCAGTTGTCCACATTATTGTGGCAGGCCAGAGTCCTCTGACGAGGAGACTCATTTCCAATTGCAGTGACTCTGACAGGCGCAGTTCAGAGCACATGCTCTCCGACGAGGAGATTCAGCAGACTCACACTCCAGCCCATTCGTCCTCCTCACCTGCACGGCATAAGAAGCAACGTCCTCGACAACAGCAACGTTGATATTGTCCGTAGTTTCCTGTAGCGTAGGTTGAGTTTCTTTCTATTTGTCCAAGTTGAGCATTGCATGCTCCAGCTTGAGGGGGAGTGTTGGAGTAATTGTTATGTGAGCCTATTGAGTTGTAGTAGGGTAAATGGATCTTGGAGAAGATCCATTTACCCCATCCTGTGTTTAGTCCCACATTGTCCAGTGGTGGGACTTGGAGGCTTTGGAGAGGCTATATAAGGAGCCCCAGACCTCCTGTATCCATTGAGAAAGTGCAATGCATAACACGCCCCTTTGAGGGCTTCTCCCGTGGTTTCATCCCGCTCCTCACGGAGTAGGGTTCCACGTTAAATCTCGCATTCTTCATATGTTCTTTATCTTTTTCCATGTTTTCGCTCCCGCTTCCTATTTCTTAACACTTATGTTTAGTCCTACATCGATTATTCGTGGGACTTGGAAAGTTAGTGGGGGGCTATATAAGAAGCCCCACACCTATTGTATTAGAAGAGAGAAACTTCAATAGAAGAATAAGTCCTTTGAGGCATTCTCCCCGTGGTTTCATCCAACTCCTCAGGGAGTAGGTTTCCACGTAAAATCTCGGTGTTCTTCATGTTTATTATATTTTTCTGATATTACACTTCCACAATCTCGATTTCTAACATGATATCAAAGCAACTTCGATTCTCAAGGATTTTATGTTCTTTTTTTATGCTCTCTCCAATCTTCGATCAGGTAGAGCTCTCGCAGCTCCGCCTAGAGAGGTTCCTAGGCAGTGACGATGACAATCGAGCAAGAAAGCCCCAGTGGAGCGACGTCGTTCGTAGGTTGGGTTTCCCTTCGTGGGAGCCCTAAATAGGGATGCTCCCCTTTCGTTTTGTTTCAGAAATTTTAAAAAAAGAAGGGTCAACAGAAAAAAAAAGGCGGTCCACTTTTAAGCCCAATTAGGTTGTTGTTCAAAAAACGAAGAAAGGTGAGTTCTTGGGGCCTAAGTTGGGCCACTGTTGTAGTTTTGGTCCATGTTCGAAAGAGAGAGAGAGAGGAAAGGGACAAAGAAGAGGATCCCTAAGTTGTATTGGGCCTAGAGAAAATTTGGGAGGGTTCAAGGAAAAAGAGCCCTATTTGGGCCATGTTTAAAAAAGGAGATTTTTTTTCAGAAAAAGGCACATACAAAAAAACCGTACGCAGAGAAAAAAAGGGAGATGACTAAAAAATCGGGAAAAAAGGATCGCAAAAAAGTAATCCATACGGAAAAAATGATTTGAAAAAAAAAGGAAGAAGAAAAGCTGAAAAAAGTTACGATGGCTTATTGATTTTTTGTCCTCCCCATCTTCATGTCTTCTTCCAACTTGGTCGATGTCTGTTATTCCGACTAGTATGGGAGAAAGAGGGAGTATTATTTAGAGTTCTATGTCTCATGGTCATATTTTCCACATACTAGGTCAGATTCTTCAGATTTCAGACTCTACATACAGTTCAGATTCAGACTACACATTCAGATTGTTTCAAAGTCTACAGTTTGCTATGCACTTGTATGCGATCATCAATTGTAAGGTCCCTATATTTGATCTAGTCGGTTCAAGGTTTTCATGTGATCCATAGAGACTCCAGAGTAGAGATCCCATTCTCTAAGCCATTGTGACTAGGGTTTTCATATGGTTTCATAGAGACCCCATAGCAGAGATCCCATTCTCTGAGCCAGTATGGGAGAGACCCTATTCTCCGACGAGGAGACGCTCAAACTCTATTCTCCAGCGACCGTGTACTCCAACGTGGATGTTTCCACGACTTTTTTTTCCAGTTCGGCCCTTCAGAGAGATGGAGCAATTGCGAGCCAGAGTTCTCCAGGTGGAGACTCATTCCAGTTCTAGCGGTTCTGACAGGTTCAGTACAGAGCACATGATCTCCAATGAGGAGACCTGGTTCAACTCACATTCCAGCTCTTTAGTTCCTCCCCACCAGCACGACATGAGAAGCGACACCCTCGACAACAACCAATAGTAGAGTATGCATTGAGTCGATATTGTCTGTAGTGCCTTGTATTGTGAGTTTGAGATTTCTTTCTATGTGTCCAAGCAAAGCATTGAATGCTCTAGCTTGAGGGGGATTGTTGGAGTATGCGTCTATTGTGTGTAGGTAGGTAATTAGATCCCTACAGGGTCCAATTACCACATCCACTTATTTTTATTCTCACATCGGTTATTCGTGGGACTTGGAGAGTCAATGAGGGCTATATAAGAAGCCCAACACCCATTGTATCAGAAGAAAGAAACTTCAATAGAAGAATCAACCCTTTGAGGCATTCTTCCGTGGTTTCCTCCCACTCCTTCGGGAGTAGGGTTCCACGTAAAATCCCTTTGTTCTTCGTGTTTATTATATTTCTTTGATATTACACTTCCACATTCTCGATTTCTAACAACAATATATCTTCTGAAGTTATATTAGAGTGGCAAGCAGGAATTCACATGAGGACATAGTTCCTTTGGGCTATTTGGTGTGCAAAACATAATTGCATGTTTTGCAAGTAGTGCTTCTATCTGTAGAATGTCTTGAGTCATTATAGAGCACTTGTTTGTGCATGGATTCTCAGATGATTGTCTTGCTGGACTTTTAATTTTAATCACTGGCAGGGTTCTAGCTCGGGACTCCACCATCTTTTCATTAAAAAATAATATAATTGTGAATAATAAAGGAGTAGCTTGAATTAAGTTATGAAATTGTAATATGAAATTCAATTTCTCGGGTATAAATTACGAATTTATATCACAAATGAGTGAATAAATGAATACAAATATTTTTCTTGTGAAAAAAATAGCGAATTGATGAAAATGTAATATAACTTTGTCATATCAATATTTGCCTGGTATCAATCATTGGTAATTAGCAGTATTATTACCCAGTTAGTCCTGTCATCATTAACTTTGGGAAAATAGGGCGCATGCTCTTAGTTGGTTATTCACGAGGCTCACAGCTTTATGGGAAGCCATGCTGGATAATGCTCTTTTTCACTGTTGCTGTTGCTATTTGACCACTAACTCAGCTGAATGAATCTTCTTATACAGGTTGCGATCATAACTCCCTTCAATTTCCCCCTGGAGATTCCTTTGTTGCAGATGATGGGAGCTCTTTATATGGGAAATAAGCCTGTACTTAAAGTGGATAGCAAGGTATGCTTGTTTCCTGTTTGATAGATCTAGATTTAATCTTGCCATACTAAGTTTTTCCACTTTGTTCCAAAGGATGTTTGGTTGGAATCTAGATGCGATTGCATGGTTGCAAGGTTTCATCATCGGTGAGAGGATGTGTTCACTTGTTTGGTTTTTGATGACCTTGCTTTAGAAAATCTTGTGGCGACAATGACCTCAAGGTCAAAAGGACCACCTTCCAGTTTCAGTGTGCCTACCTTCGTACTCACCACCTCATAATATTTTCTGCAAACCTATAAATTACATTCATTGTTTAGCTCCCATAATTAGACATGGCTTGGCACAGAATAGATATTTAAAGAGAGCATAATCCATGCAGCATACTGAACTTAACATGGACAATAATGTATTTTGGTCTGGTTGGTTTAGCTCCGTAAATTAATCTTTCCTTTAATTGTGTGAGCAGATGCACATATGAGCCCATGACAGATCCATACTTTCTGTGTCTGAGACCAGCTAATTCTGAAGTGATGCCACAATTTTGAGGATACATTGTAGTTTCTTACGTTACATTTTCCATGCAGTCCAACCACTATTATATTATTGTTAATGCAAATTTAAATTGAAATCAAAACACAGATAATGTTCCATATTAGGTGAGTTGTTTGTGCCTTTCTGGTGACACAGGGGTGGTATCTATGTTAGGGCTTCATCTACACCTCGATCAAGAGAGGCAATGCTCACCTGCACACTGTTGAAAGAGCAACCAACAGTGGCGCCAAGGTGCACTCGCACATGGTCTCCAGCAATACAACAATCTCACAGAACAAAGGGTGCGAGGTGCAAGGCAGAAGAACCACCAGGCTGCAGCTTCCAGCCACCTGGGAGGTCTGTCCAGACGTGGTGATTTGAAAGAGGGACGACAGATACCCAATCTCTGACAATATAAGATTGAACCCAAAGCTGAAGAACACCTTCCAACAGTAGTTGAGGGCACGATCCAGGGCCTCAACCTTGCTCTGATACCGTAGAGAATCAAGCAAACAAACAAGACACTCATTTGGAAACCCTTCACGATAGAAGGGAAAAACCACGATGGGAAAGATTCCTTGTTGCCCACTGCAACAAGGACTTTATCTTCTCTTTTCTATCCTTCAAAATGGGTGAGGGAGAGATACCTATAGTCTCAAGGTAAGGTGAATCCCTTCCCAAGATCTGCTTACCCGTTTACATGCCCCTTAACAAAATATAAAGTTGATGGTAAATTATACCCTCAGTAATTTCTTGTATAAATACTCTCAAAATTTTAAATTGATTCCTTATGACTTGAACACTACATATTCACTTTAACAATACATGTTCTTGTACGCAATTCAATCAACGATATACCACACATGATACTTTAATTTCCCTTTAGATCAAACGGTTAGAATAATTTTAATATATTAGAAATAGTTAAATCTTTGCCGTGTTATTTAATAGATATAATGTTAATGGTAAAACATACCCTATAATATTTCATATAAATAATTTCAAAATTTTAACTATATTTTTATATTCCAAATTTATGGATTGATTCATTACAACATAAATCATAGTTGTTTCAGGTCTCACTCCTATTAGAAATATACAACACAATTTTATAACTTTCATCCGTATTAAACGGATAGCTAAAAATACACATTTATATGATGGGGGGATATGTTTTAATGAATTCAAAAAATATACTGACTTTTTAAAATTTTTTATTTAAATCTTATCACCTAACAATATCATGATTAAGATATTTAGCATATCTTTAAAAATCAGTAGGGACTCTTGCACGAAAAAGGATCAGTGAGACCTACTGTTCATGAAGAGTAAGTCTAGAAGTGGGTGGAAATTAGTACTAATGGGAGAGATTATGGGTTACTTGGATAGAGTTTTGATCAAGAATGGACAGCAGCTAAATGTTGCATGTATATAGCAATTTGTCTGAAAATCATAGTGGGGCATGCGCCCCTCCATGCTCCTGACTCATCCATTCTTCGCTGCGGATTATTGGATGGATTATCCCATACTAATTAACAAATGAAATATCTCATCAACAATTATTCTGTAACTTGTTCTTTCCAACATCCAACACTCTGGGTCATCTCAGGGAGTTATCCGCAGTTTCACTAAATAAGATTCGTCCTTAATTTTTTTTAGAAGTTGTCCTTAACTCTAACCTAAAACCAAACATGTAGTTTGATATGTTGCATGTCGCTGGGCAATACTTGGGCGCTGCAGTTTTTTTTGATGTTTTTTGTTATGATATGTAAGCTTAAAATTTACGTACATCATAAGATTCATAACCTGTTAAGAGTTTTTACAGGTGAGCATTGTCATGGAACAGATGCTTCGTCTGCTTCATGATTGCGGACTCCCCGAAGAAGATGCTGATTTTATCAACTCAGATGGTGCTACAATGAACAAACTATTGTTGGAGGTTTAGTCCTGACATTGTGTTTACGATACAACAATATATGAATAAAGTAACAGAATCATGCCTGTTGACAAATAGTGACATGGAAAGTGACCCTTCAGCTCAATTAAAAAATGGCATTCTAAGAATATTAAGTTTTGCTAAATTACATATTTATATGTATACTGCTTCATTTGAGGATGATCAGACTTTGGATCATGGGCTTTGAAAGCAACGTCAACAGCCTCGATGTAGTGACTTCACAGCCACCCTTGTTGGTAGTTTCAAAATGGCTCAACAAATTTTCTTTCAAAGAACTTTGGAAAATGATAGATTTGCCTTCAACTCCATGTATTTCCATAAGAAAGTTGATGTTGCCTTTTCTACCTTTATTTCTAGTTCTCGTTTTATTTGGAGGGTTTTAAGAATTTTTTTGTTGTTGTCCATTTTCATGCAACTTATTTCCTTCTGTTTGCTTCCAAAATTGTTTATCTTTTTTAAAATTGTTTATCTTTGTAATGGTTTGATGAACTCATACTCATAGAAGTACACATGTGGGTATACATTCTATTTGGCTCCAGTCCGAAGCACTAATTGGCATCTTAATAATTTTAGGGATTTTTACCCTACGAACCTTAGAATCATTGTAATTTACCTTGTTGACCTTGTAAACATCGTTATTATCCCGTTGACTTCGTAAACTTGTTAACTCTGACCCCACAGATACTGTGGTTAACTTCCATCCATTTACCCATCAAATTTAATTGTGTTTCGTTTACAAGAAGTGCATATTTCCCTCTTTGTTTAGCAAATTTACAAAAGATGCTATCCCTCTTCCTCTCTCACTCTCCTCCCTACATCCCCTTCTCCTCCACCTCCCTCAGCCATCCCCATCTCCACCGCTTCGTCCGCGCCACCCGATCTCCGCCCTCTTCCCACACGTCGCCTGGAGTTCCAATTTCCTCTCCCTCTGTCCCCGAGCTTCGCTGTTGCTCTCCCCTCCCCATGCTATTACTACTACATCTTTAGGTGTGAGTGGCCGTGAATAGCCGCTCCTCTTTGATCAGCGGTGGTTGTATGAGGAGGTATTCTGCCTCCTTTCGATTCACGACGTATCTTGAAAGGTGGCTGCTAATCGAAGGGTCCCTGAAGTGTTGTGTGGTCGAGTACGATAGATCTTCAGGTGCACAACCCTTCTCGCCGGGTCTCGATCAATGGAGTAAATGGACCTGTAAACAAAAAGTATGCTCGAGCCTCAAATGCGCACCGCCCAACAACCCCCCTCCTCATGTTGCCGCTGTTGCTCATCTCCGGCCCCGCTCCCAATTCTGCTGCTGCTGTCCATCTCCGCCCTCCCCTCCCATCGGGCTGCCCAACACCCCCCTCCCCGTGCTACTGCTGCTGTTACCCGTCTCCGGCCTCCCTCCCTGTGTTGCTGCTAATGTCGATCTCCAACCCCCCTCCCCGTGAGTTGCCCAACATCTCCTCTCCCCAGGCTGCTGCTGCTTCTCTCCACCCCCTTCCCACGTCGCTCGATCGCCACTCCTGGATTGTAAAAGTAGGTGGTTGCATGGATGGGAAAGAGGAAGGGGACGAAGAGGGGGAGAAGAAGAAGTGAGAGAGAGTGGAAGAAAATATACTGTTGGATTTGATGTGGTTTGATTAACTCAACTTTTACCCAAGCAAGTTACCCAAGAATTGTCCAATTAACTAACGACATGGTTCATGAGGTAAGACGGATAACGATGTTTACAAGGTCGAGATAGTTATTTAAAATGATTCTAGGGTTCGTGGGATAAAAATCCATAATTTTAGGTTACATAGTCTAAAATAGGTTATAGACCCATTCTATTTCTTTCAATATTTTATTCAAACAAGAATTTATTCATTTATTTTTGAATCATTTACTAGGCAAAACCTGCTATGACTCTGTTTACTGGAAGTTCACGTATAGCAGAAAAATTAGCTGCTGACACAAAAGGACGTATCAAATTAGAAGATGCAGGTTTTGACTGGAAAATCCTTGGACCAGATGTGCAAGAGGTATCAGCTTTAATTTTTATTTGACAAACAGATTTTTATTTCGGTGTATCGAATCAAGTTCACGGAGTTTTTATATATTATGTGTTTTATACTATGTCAGGTTGAGTATGTTGCATGGGTGTGCGACCAGGACGCATATGCATGCAGTGGTCAAAAATGCTCTGCCCAATCTATTCTATTTATGCATGAGGTACTCTTTTATACCGCTTTTTTGGACATAAGCAAGCATACCGATTTTATATGACGTAATGCTGATGTCTTCGAATATGCCTACATTTTCAAATTGGATTAACTAATATTCAATTATCTTAATATTTACAAACTCTTGGCTGAATGATCATCAAAGAATCCACACTTACCTGAGAAACTTTTGTATGTACTACAACAACAACAACAAAGCCCTTTCTCACAATTAAGCAGGGTCGGCAAATGTACTAAGCCTTCTCCCACTATAAGTAAGGGTTGGCTACATGGATTCTTGAGAAAAAAACTTTTGTATGTAACTAGAAAAAATGCATAGACTATAAAAAAGTGCTCACTGTATGGAGTGTACCTGCAGGACTGGAGCTCCACTGAACTAGTTAGTAAAATGAAGTCACTAGCTGAGAGGAGGAAACTTGATGATTTAACCGTCGGACCTGTTCTCACGGTGAGTTTGAACTTTTGGTTTCTTTCCAGGCACTTTTGTATATGTTAATTTTCCTCTAAATGGCAAATACTCCGAATCAAGCAGAGTCAGCAACTTGGAAGTGAAATCTCGTATGCGTATACCACACAACAGTGTCGGAAAAGAATGGAGTTCGCTGTTTGAAATTCAGATTTTCCGATACATTAACCCTTTACATGGTTACCATTTCATATTGATAAACAGTGGCATGATATAAACTTAATTTCATGTTTGGGCCTTTCGTTATTTTATTGTATCACTTCGGGAAGTGAGCTTTGTTCTCGTGGCAGGTTACGACAGAAAGTATGCTCGAGCACATTGATAAAGTGCTTCAGATCCCAGGATCCAAGATATTGTTCGGAGGAGAAGCTTTAGAGAATCATTCTATTCCAAAGATTTATGGGGCGCTGAAACCGACAGCGCTTTTTGTTCCTCTGGATGAGATGCTTAAGGATCAAAATTTTGACCTCGTAACAAGAGAAATCTTCGGTCCCTTCCAAGTAAGAGATGGAGCTGAGTTGGTGATTATATTTTTAGAGTTATATATTTAGATGGGTGATTGTAATTGGATCTTTCTTGCTTAGTCATCACACACTGCTTACCTTTGGAATTAGTGTGAGTTGATGGGGCTATATATATGAACTAGTGCCACTTTTGATCCTTGAGAAGAATATTATGAACTGTGGAAATATTGTTTTGAACCATGTAAATGTTTTCTTGTTTGTGATGCGGCGATAATTTTATACGTCCACGTATGTATCTTGAAAGCTATTGCATTTTGTCCACTAATTCGACCTATTGAAAAGAAGTCGGTATAAAACACAACTATACAGATCCAAGTGTAAGTGATGCTAATGAAGAGCTTTGTTTACGGAAGCCTGAGAACATTCTATCTAGAAATTAAAGAGTTGCCTTAATTCTGATTTTTTTCCAACTTACTGAATCTTCGCTCATTGCCAACCCAGATTGTTACCGAATACAAACGTAATCAGCTCCCCATGGTGTTAGAAGCTTGCGAGAGGATGCATGCGCATTTGACAGCTGCGGTAGTTTCAAATGATCCTTTGTTCCTGCAGGTAAGCACTCAAGCTCTTCACACCTGATTCTTGTACATTCTTATCCTCCTGTTTAAAAGTAGAGTAGTGTTGTATCGTTACATGGGATCATAGTTTAATTGAAAATGACGTTTCGGAAGAACTCAGCACATCTAGTGTTTACGGAAAATGACCGACATGTAACCCTGGATAAACATTTGCGAACTAAGCAGAACACACAGAGTAATCCATTGATTAAAGCATGCTAGTCTATACAATTCACAAACCTTACCAATCTTATGCTTGAACTATCTGGTTAACTATTATGTGCTGACTGTTCAGACGATTATGACATTGATAGTATTTACAGGAGGTTCTTGGAAGGTCAGTGAATGGCACGACATATGCGGGAATCAGGGCAAGGACTACCGGTGCTCCGCAGAATCACTGGTGAGTACCTGTGCGAGATGCTTGGACCCTCATAGTTCTTGCTGTTGCTAGATGCCTTTAAGTTCATATCAAAATAAAAAAAAAACAACAGAAACTGTGATTAACAGGTTTGGGCCTGCTGGTGATCCAAGAGGTGCGGGGATTGGGACACCGGAAGCGATTAAGCTCGTATGGTCTTGCCACAGGGAAATCATATACGACGTCGGGCCTGTCCCGCCCAACTGGGCTATCCCTCCATCCACTTAGTAATGCATGGTAAGAAGATATAAATATAGACAAGAGCTATATATTTACTGGGAGGGCAAGATATTTGCCCATTTGGAAATAATGTAGGTGACAGTTTATGTTTTTTAGGAATAAGTTGGAAGATGAACAATCTGTTTATGCATTCTTAACCCCGGTCGTATGATAATGATCTCGCCATCTAGATCGTGATCTATCAAATAAATGGGCCTTTACGCGTAAATGCTTAAACATCGACCCTGCGCGTAACCCGATTTGTCCTTCGTTGACTTGCCCCGTCCCATAATTATGGGGTCATGGGTCAATCTATTCCATTCCAACGGGTACCCGTATTTATTTCTGATGGTACCAAATACCGCTAGAAGTATCACCTTTTTTACACGAAGATTGATTGTACTTTAGATAATTTATCATTGATTATATAGCGATCGATCATTTATCTAACATTTAGACAATGAATGAGTGATGACATGAGTGCATACCTTTGTCTAAATCATTTGGCATTAATTAGTAGTGGCTTGTCATTTATCTAACTTAGATGACATAATTTGGTTGGCCACTAGCTTTTTCATTTTCTAGATTATAATTAATCTTTTCTTAAAAATTGTAAACATCACTCATATTTGTTTGTTTGATCACTAAATTTGTTGATTGATGTTGCTTTATCACATAATTTTATCACAAATCTTAATTATTTTATTGCAAGAGTGTTTTTACGATAAAATTGTTTATATCCATGGATGTATAAGCTCGAGTATCTGCTTCATTGTCATATCCGTTTCTTCCTTTTTTATTGTAAGAGTATTCAATTGAAATATTATAAATGATTTCTATGATAAAATTAATTATAATAGCAGATTTGTAGTCTCGAGTGTTCGATTTTATTACTGCATCTATTCATTCATATTTTATTGCAAGAGTGTTCAATTGAAATATTATTAATTATTTCTATAGTAAAGTTATTAATATGCGCAAATGTGTAGTCTCGAGTGTCTGATTCTACAGTTAAATTATATATATCCTCTGACGTGCAGGCTTAGAGTATTCATTCATTACAGTATCCATTTATTCATATTTTAGCATCCACATCTATATCCCTATCAAAATGAATATGGATACATGTACATATATTTTTATAAATGTATATCATTCAATACACTTACATTTAAAATAATCTATTTATATTTCTTCTAATACTCATATCAAATCTGATTATATTCATATCTATCCATTTTTATTATATAATACTAAATTTTTCATATTCATTGATGGTCATGTTCTAGCTATATTACAACTATAAAATAGGTTCAATGGGGCTGCCCCTTGACAAGGCTTTCTCCATCTCATTTTCACACTTTTTTATTTTTTTTTTGCAAAATATCACCATGTATATTCATCTATATATCCGTTCTATATATCATTCAAATTTTATCAGAAATAGAGACTCCTATATCTTTCATCTAAACATGTTGATTACAACAATGTTTAGACCGTTAAAATTACCTATTCTAGATGGATGGCATAGGAGCCTCTGTTTTTGATGAAATTTGAATGGTATATTGGAGGGATATATAGATAAATATACATAGTGATATTTTTTCAAAAAAAAATAATAAATTACAGAAAAACAGTAGCGGGTCCCAAGGGGCAGCCCCAATTTTCCATAAATCATATCAATAATGCAACAATTATATGCATATCCATATTTGACCTTTTGCTTTCTTTTAAATTACTGCAAGCTTTCAATTGGTACCCAACGAGCTATGGTAAAAAATTTAAAATCCCTAGTAAATAGTAACAAGAGGGTCTTGTCAATTTCACTCGATCGGTTGGCTTGAGAAAAAAATAATCTCTTGGTGAAAATTCCAAAAAGAGAATAAATTACATAAGAATCTCTAAACTATATACCTAATTTCAATGCCATACTTGAACTTTTAAAAGGTAATAATGTGGTACTTAATCTTTAATATTTGTTTCAACGTTGTTTTGAGTTGTTGTGATTTAAGATTGGAGAGATAAAATGGGCATCCAAATTTTAAGAAAAAATTAAGGATTGCGTACCACATTATTACCTTTTTAAAACCTTTTTAAACTTCATGTACAAGATTAAAATCGGATATATAGTTCGAAAATTTTACGTAATTTGTTCAAACGAAAATCAATCTGTGACTTGATTTTTGTTTGATGATAGTAAGGGATCAGTGCAAAAAGAAGCACATTGGACCCTCGTGGGGGATCTTAATTGAAAAACTATGATGTGGACAGAGCTGTCACCCTCTCCTAAACAAGATCAAAACTTTTTTAAAATACGAAAGGTATATTATTACAAAGGGTTTGATGAGGCTGCCCTTGCGGGCAACCAACATGGCTGCCCCGTCCTGTTTTTCAGCAATTTTTTTATTTTTTGAGAAATTTCACCATATATATTCATCTATATATCCCTCCTATATGCCATTCAAATTTCGTCAGAAACAGAGACTCGTACGACCTCCATCCAAATAGAGTCGATTTAAAAAATCCTGCGACCGTTAAAAAATGACTGTTTGGATGGAGGTCGTACGAGTCTCTGTTTCTGACGAAATTCGAATGGCATATAGGAGGGATACATAGATGAATATACATGGTGAAATTTTTCAAAAAAATAAAAAAATTGTGGAAAAAATGGGGCGGGGAAGCCCCATTTTTTCCTATTACAAATGTGGAGACATATGGACTGGAGAACACTCCAATATATATCCTACCCCACAACTTCTCAGAGGAATTCATTATCTAAAAAATGAGGGCTGATTCTGTGATAGCTCAAGACTGTGGGAACGTGATAACGGTGAGTCTGAACCATTAGATTCTACTCATATATCTCCTCCTCCAATCAACCAGTGTGTGATGAGCAGAATCTAATGGTTCAGACTCACGGCTCTCACGTTCTCACAATCTGAGGCTCTCACATATCAACCCTCCTAAAAAATATATGCATGTATATTCGGGGTAAGTGGATAAGAAAAATACACTCTTTATGTTATATCCAAAGATGTTTAGATTTATGTCATTTATAAACATTTAACTAAAAGGGATATTTACACCCATAACTCTGAGTAATATGGTAATTACCTCAAGAACACTGCGTAATAGCGAATTATATCCAAAACTCCGAGTAATGGGTAACCTTTACATGGCATAACCCTGCGTCAACCTCCGTCTTATTTCTCCGTTAACTCTAACGGAAATAGTCAAGTTTGCCCTTCCAAACCCATCATATTTACAACATGATGCCATTCCCCCCTCCCCCCTCCCCCCTGTCTGCAAGGTCGAGCATCCCTTCCCAGCGTGGCTGCGCCCACCTCGAGACCTGGCCGAACCCATCCCCCCTCCGCCAACCCATCGCCCGCGCCGCCACACACCCCAACACCCCTCCCAGCAGCCAGCAACCCATTGCCCGTGCCGCCATCCCCCCATCCCCCCGGCCTGGGAACCCATCCGCCGGGGATCCGAGCTCCCCCACCTCCGAGCGTGAGCCCCCCGGCAAGCTGCCTCCCTCCGCCAAGTGCCTCCGCCCCGCATGCGAGCTCCGACCCTCCCCACTCCGCAAGCCTCCGCCCTGCAGCCCTCCGACCTCGCTGCGCATGCCTTCGCCTTGCAGCCCTCCCACCGCCTTCGCGCCTCCGCCCCCCGCTCGCTGCGATGCCTCCACCCACCCGCGTGCGCGCCTCCACCCTGCATCCATCCCCCTTCCCGCAAGCTCCAGCAACCCGCACGACCCCTCGCCCCCCCTCCCCCCCCCCCCCCCGGCCGCTCCTGCAGTCCAGAGCCCCGACCCCTCCGCTCCCTACGCCTGCAGTCCTCGAACCCCACCTCCCGGTCCCCTGCCTCCATCGCCTCCCTCCCCGCAAGCACCTGCAATCCCCAAACCCCAACCCTCGATCGTGCCTACAGTCCCGGAAATCCCCTCCCCTGCCTCCCGAGGGGTGGGGGGTCGGGGCTCGGGAATGCAGTCCAAAGCTCCGACCTGCAATCCCCGAACCCCACCACCCGGTTACGCCTGCATTCCCGAGCCCCGACCCCCCACCCCTCGGATGTGCCTACATTCTTGGAAATACCCAGCACCCCTCACCCAATCTGCAATCCTCTGATGAAGCACTCCCCTGCTTGAAGCTTCTGACAATGCTCCCCTCCGCCCCAGCTTCCCGCCTCCATCACGCCGTCGTCCTCCAGCGCCAGCGGCGTTCATGGGGTTGCAGCTGGGCCCGACAGTTCTCTTCACGATCTTCGCACCACCCGATGCTGCGGTGGGTGGCTGCAGGGGAGGGTTCAGGAAACTGGTGAGGACGATGCTAGCGCACACGGTACCTCCTCCTCGAAGCCTCCTCCTCCACCTCTCGGAGTCCCGCCGCCGAGGAGCCAAGCTCCTGCTCCTTCTGCTCAGGCCCCCTCCCCTCGCCCGCCCCTGACTGCTCGAAGCCCTCCCAATCCCCTGAGCCCCGCCGCCCCATGCCCAGCTCCTCCTCTCCCCCTATTCGGAGTCCTCCTCTTTATTTTTTTTATTAATCTTAGCCGTTGAATCACTGATTGGTTAGATTGACTCAGCCATATGGTTGAGTTAATGGACTAAATTAACGGAAGGTTATGGGTGTAAAACGGAATGGTTATTCGAGGTTTTCGATGTAATTCGTGTTTATCGAGGATTTCTGGGGTAATTATGGAACTACTCAGGGTTATCCCTAACTAAAAATTATATATTTGCATTTTTGTAAAGAAACTTGGTGTGAGTATTTGTCAACATCATCTAAACTTCAGTCATATTCTTCTGTTAAAGATTTCAGGTGATTTCAAAAATAGAAAGATTAATTGTATATAATATTTAAAATGAAGATAAAATAAAATTCAATGTATAAAAAATAAGAGATATGTGATATACTTACATATGACGACATTATTTAAAGGAATATTTACATCCATAACTCCGAGTAATTTTGTAATTATATACATAATCTTGGATAATCACGAATTACACCCAAAACCTTGAATAAATACTCTGTTTTACAGCCATAACCTTCAATTAGTTTAGTTCATTAACTCAATCAGATGATTGAGTTAACCAATCTGTGACATAACGGTTGGGATTACTCAAAAGTAGAAAAAAGGAAAATATTTTTGGATGGGTTTGGGGGCTTGCAGGCATGGGGGACAAAGACTTGCAGGCAATCGGGGGGGGGGGGGGGGTGCCTCGACAGGGGCTTGCAGGCAACAGGAGGGCTTCGATGAGGGTTGCAAGCATAGGGAACGGAGGCTTGCAGGCGATGGGAGGAACTTGCAGGCGGTTGAATGGGGGGAGGGTGGCTTTGAGGTGGAGGGTAGCAGCGAGGGGTACGGGAGGTGGAGGGTGATAACGAGGGTAAGGAGGTCGACAGGGGGCTTGCAAACGTGGTGGATAGCGGCTTGGAGGTGGATGGGGGGCTTATAGGCGGCAACGATGAAGGGGTTTGCACGGAGGCTTGTCAGGCAGTTTTTTTTGGGGGGGGGGGGGGGGGGGGAGGGGGTTGCAGGGGTCCTTACAAACAGACGGAGCAGGGGCTTGCAGGTGGACGAGGCGAGGGCTTGCAAGCGGCTGGGGAGGATGAGGTAGGAGGATGGGGGCTTTAAGGTGGAGA